>JAUTXW010005054.1:0-600000 GCA_030620095.1 Kuschelorhynchus macadamiae | reverse complement strand
ATTCCTCCATGTTCCAAAATATTTTCTTTTTTTCTGTAATTTTAGTGGTTTTTAGGTTTAGTTATCTTTTCACAAGTCTAGCTAATTTCTTATAATTTTTTTCATTTTCTGCCTTTTCTTTTTTTTGCTTCTGCCTCTGTTCTCTTTCAATTTGTATAAGTTATTATAAAGGTAGAGTTTTTAGTGTTTCGCATATTTTTTCGATTTGGTCGTTTAGGTCACTTCAATACTGATTCGAAGGGGTCATCGGTTTTCCAACTAGAGTGCTGGACAAATGAAACGGGACATAGCTTATTTTGGGCAAAATTCAAAGACGAATATTTTCGAAGCAAAAAAAGATTTTGATCTTATTTTTTCTGCATGTGATGATGCGCAATTGCCCTACTTTCTTACCTCTAGGCCATAATCGCTAATTGCATTGTCAACTGCACTATACAGGGCGTTATATGAAATCCTTTAATTTTTTGCAAATTTTGTTAGTTCCGAGAATTTAAGAAAAATAATTTTAGAATTTTTTGTTCACGGCTAAATGATCTGTGGACGAATACCAAAAAACAATTTCTACCGATTTTGCCTAGCTTCATTTGTTTTCACTGTACGGCGTGTTCGGTTATATTTTGAACTGGGTTTATACGCTTTATTTCTCAAGATATTAAAAAATTTTACACACAAAAGTTTTAGGATTTAGTCTGAATCGTCAGAATTTGTTATGAAAAAAAAACATATGAACATCGGAAATTGGGAAAATGAGCATCGGCTTTGTTATTTTAAATGGAACACCCTGTATATTTTTAGTTGTATATGAGGCGTGTATGGATATAATGGCCATTTTGAAGTAAAGACAATTCAAACCAAAGCTTTCTATTATTTCTACTATACTTAAGCCAAAGAGGATAATTTTTCCACGTTCTTTCAAAATTATGGGATAATGGTTACAGTGAGCATAGATAAACCATATATTTTTGGAATCAGAAGAAAAAGCTCTTCTCAATAAATTAAAAATATACAGGGTGTTCCATTTAAAATAACAAAGCTGATGCTTATTTTCCAAATTTCCGATGTTCATATGTTTTTTCTGATAACAAATTCAGACGATTCAGACTAAAGCCTAAAACGTTTGTTTGTAAAATTGTTTGATATCTTGAGAAATAAAGCGTATAGACCTCGTCCAAAATATAACCGAACACCCTGTACATGGTTTAATCGAGAAATTCGATACTTTTTCAAAAATTGACCCATAATTCAGGCTCTTCTTACAAAGTAGGCATGGGATAAGGGAATTTGGAGTGAGGAGTTATGTCGCTAATACAACTAACATAAAGATTATACAGGATGTGACAGAGACAAATGATCTGCAACTCAATTTTCTTTTTGCTTAAATTTTTTTTATTAATGTCACTCTTAAACTGCACGTCTGTTACACTAACGGTTAATATTTGTTGATTCTCATTCGAATATTAGGTAGAGTAGACCCGTTTGCCCAAACGGGTTTTTAATTTTAAGGCTACCTTCATTTGTCACGAAATAAACTGCAAACATTTTGAACTTGTTTTCTCTTCGAATTTTTTTTTTGTGTCAAAATGATACCAGGACAAAGAAAGAAACAAAAAAAATGTCTGATCAGTTAACTTATTTTAATAAATTTTTTGTGTACGAGGATTAATCAAGACTAACTGCGTTTGCTTACAAAATAATTTATTTGCCTTTCTTGCAAAGAAACATGGGATAAATTAATTTTACGTTGTCGAGTGTGATACTGCTAACATAGTAAATATAAAAGTCTGGCAAATTCAAATATATACACACACTGCCCACCTTTCTTAAACTTCTTCAGCTTTTAGTAATGTACGAAAAATGCTTGTTATAATTAGTATTGGCACGGGCATCAACATTTTAACCTTTCCATAACACGTGTAAATTGTGCGGGGTGTGCGAAATAAGACGCCCTCCCGTTATTCCATAAAAAATCATAAGAGATGGAGAAATAATTGTAAAGAAAAGTTTCGTGGTTTGGTATAAAGTTGTAACTTATCAAAATGTCATTTTTTACGGGTCAATATCGCAAAAACAAATTCATTTTCTGGTATTGTGATTTATACAAAAAAATACTTAGAATTAGTAAAGTAGGAAAAATAAGAAAGTTTAAACCTGTCCAAAAAAAAAACTGAGTACCCTGTATAAATAAAAAGTTAGTAAATCAACGTTACAGGCCAAGCCAGGAAACTTTTCTTTTTACTCATCTTCTGTATCTCCTACATTTTCCGAGAAAAGGAGATAGGCCGTCTTATTTCGGACACCCCGTACATTACGGCGGCATGAGCCGGAAAAAGTTGTAATGGTTTAAAAAAGGTGAGCAGTGTGCATACACATTTGAATTTGCCAGACTCTATTTTTATATTTATTATGTTAGCAGTAAACGTAGTTAGTCTTCCTTTGCCCTCGTACACAAATCATTATAATAAGTTAACTGCACAGAAATGTTTTTTTTTGTTTGTTTCTTTGTCCTGGTATAATTTTGACACAAAAAAAATCGAAAAGAAAACAAGTTCAAAATATTTGCAGTTTATTTCCTGACAAACGAAGGTAGCCTTAAAATCAGAAACCGTTTGGGCAACCTAATTGGGTACTCTACCTAATATTCGCATGAGAATCAACAACTCTTAACCGTTAATATGTAACAGATGCGTAGTTTAAGAGTGACATCCCTAAAAAAAATCATTTGTCTCTATCACATCCTGTAAAATATCTTTGTGTTAGTTGTATCAGCAACATATCTCTGCACCCCAAATTCGCTTATCCCATGCCTACTTTGTAAGAAGAGCCTGAATTATGGATTAGTTTTTGAAAAAATATCGAATTTCTCGATTAAACCATGTAGAGTGAAAACAAATGAGGCTAGGCAAAACCTGTAGAAACAAATTTTTGGTATTCGTCCATAGATCATTCAGCCGTAAACAAAAAATTCTAAAATTATTTTTCATAGATTCTGGGAACTAACAAAATTTGCAAAAAATTAAGGGATTTTATATAACGCTCTGTATAGTGCAATTGTCATTGCAACTAGCGATTATGGCCTAGAGGTAAGAAAGTAGGAGGATTGCGCAATCACAAGCAGAAAAAATAAGATCAATTTTTTTTGCTTCAAAGCTACTCGTCATTGAATTTTACAAAAAATATGCTTTGTCCCGTTTCATTTCTCCAGCACTGTATATTGTTTTTCCAAGTCACTCTTAGGTGTTTGCTAACCTAATTTTACCTATTTCCTTGTTTTTCCTCTGCATCTCTGGTAATTCTATTTTTTCTTCTTCTGTGTAATTTAGGTCTTTGGTGAATTGAATATCTTCTATTTCCGCGTCCTTCCTATGTTTAAAACAGTGATTCCCAACCGGTGGTCCGCGGACCACAGGTGCTCCGCGAGAACCAATAAAGTGGTCCATGAAGCCATACAAAATCTACCCAACGGTAATCGAAATAACACAAATCAAATTAGAAATGGAAAACTTTTATATTGTTTTTTGATAATCTCGGTATAAAATAATTTTGATCGAACCCCGTATAACCTTCCGCTCCGCTAATTTACTTATAACTTTGGCAACGCTTGTCTTGTAACCAGCGCGTCACGTTTTCGTTGGTAATGCAGATTTAGATTTGTTGTCAGTTTATCATAGTCGATATAATAATCGGTAAAGTTTGGCATTGTAGTCTAGTCTAGTATATTCCTACTCGTTTTTACATATAATTTAAAAATTAAGAAGGTAGGTACATTATTCAAAAACCTAATATATATACAAGATTACTGAAAGTGTCTGTCGGTATTTATGTTATGACCACGATACTGTAATGTTTTTGTTTAATTTCTTTTAGGAAAAAAATGGCACCAAAGAGAAAATATGACAGTGGTTACATCAAGTTTGGATTTACCTCAATTGAAATTAAAGGGGAAATAAGACCTCAGTGTGTAATATGTGCTAGTGTTCTTTGCAATGATGCGTTAAAACCAGCAAAATTGGAACGTCATTTAAAAACTGTTCATCCTAACTTGAGCGATAGACCGCCAGAATTCTTCGCAGGAAAATTAGAGACCTTGAAGAAAATGAAGCTTGGACCAAGTGGATCAAGATTTGCAACAACTGAAAAGGCATTGTCGGCATCATTTGCGATTTCGCAGCTGATCGCAAAATCCAAGAAGTCACATATGATCGGTGAAAAATTAATGTTGAAGAAGTTTTAGGTGTGGAAGCCAAAAACAAAATTCAAGAGATTTCTCTTTCCAACAATACTGTGAGTTTTCACGATTATTTCGAAAAACATAGCATTATGTGGGAAAAACTTGCCGGTTTTTGCACAGATGGAGCTCCCTCGATGTTAGGGTCGCGTTCGGGCTTAGCAACATTGATAAAAGGTAAAAACTGTTCTACAATCACGACTCACTGCATTATTCAATGCATTCATCGTCAAGCGTTAGCTTCCAAAACTTTGCCAGAAGACTTAGCTTGTGCCATGAAGTTGTCCATAAAGTTAGTAAACATTGTCAAAAGCAGTGCGCTTAATACGCGTGTTTTTAAAAAACTGTGCTTAAACTTGGATTCTGAGCACGAATCTCTATTATTTCATACCGAAGTTCGTTGGCTGTCGAAGGGAAACATGCTGGGGCGATTGTATGAACTACGGGAAGAGCTGAAGTTGTTTTTAATCGAGAAAAATATGAATGATCTCTTGGAGCAATTTTGTAATCCGAAATTTGAGATGCGACTGGCGTACCTCGTGGATATTTTCACACATTTAAACAAACTAAATTTACAACTACAGGGTTCCGGAAATGAAAAACTGGAAGGCAATGCCAACATTTTCACATTTGATGATAAACTTCGAGCCTTTATTTGCAAGATCGACCTGTGGTTAGAGAAAATTAAAGCTAAAAATTATTCGACATTTTCGACGCTAAAAAGTCTTGTTGATGACGTACAATACGTTAACATCATAGAAGAAGTTGGGCAAAGCGTTTGCAAGCATTTGCAGAGGATGGAAAGGAAGAAGAAGGAAAAGGATGAGTTTATTCGTTACTTCCCGGAATGTGGCAGTGTCGAAAAAGAAATTGTTAGGAAAATGATTCGCAATCCTTTCAGTGTAAACGTGTCAGAGCTACCAGAAGATATCCAGGAAGAAGCAATTGAATTGCAAAATGACAGTAATTGTAAAGATGCGTTTAGGTGTGGAGTAACCCTTGAAGAGTTTTGGTGCAAAAATGCAGTTTGTTATAACAAGCTTCGAAATATTTCTTTGAGGTATCTTGTTTTATTTTCTACAACATATTTATGCGAGCAAGGGTTTTCAAGCTTGTTGTTGATAAAAAATAAGCAGAGAAATAGATTGGAGGCAAGCAGTGATATGCGTGTAGCTTTGAGCAGAAGCATCAGCCCAAGAATTGCTCAGTTAGTGAAGCAAATGCAGGCGCAAAAATCACATTAATATATTTTAAGTAATGTTTGTAAGGTTTCTTTCTTGTTATCATGAATAAAAAAACAAATTTCTACAAACAGGTATTTTTATTTAATATTCTGCATTTTTATCTGTTTTGAGTAAAAGGATAATGAGTAAAGGATAGTTGGGCGTGATCCGCGACAAATCCATTTTCCGCGTAGGTGGTCCGCGCCTCTCCAAAGGTTGGGAACCTCTGGTTTAAAATGATCAATAATTTTGTTTGCTTCGGTGTAACAGAAAACAGGTCTCATCATCATTAAAATTCTTCTTGGGTCTTTTAAAATCTCATCGTAACCTTTACTTTTCAGGTAAGTTTTTATACCATAAAACCATTTTTTTTTTAAGTTGGCTGAAGAAATACATGTGGTGCTAAGGATGACAGCTTCTGCCGTTCGTCCTGCTCTACCAGTGGTTACCTGGCAAATTATCAATGAAGGGTTTCGTTGGCTGATTGTGGTCAAGAAATTCTTTTACGGATAGCTGCACATCTTCTTTTTTCCGTGGAAAACCTTTCTTTTGTTATTCAAGGATCCACTTCACCAAAACGTCTTCTTCCGAGTGTCTTAAAATTGATGGCGGGCCGCGCCCCACTTCAGTAAACCTTCCACATAGGCGAAATTGAATTCTAACTCTTGGAATATGTTTTGGACACTTGGTTTTTAGAAACCCCGTTTTTAATAGTATCAAGGGCTAATAATAAATCTTTTTCGGAGTATTTTTTTATATTTGGCCCCCTCTTTAATTTTTGGGTTTATTAAGATGTTCTTGTTTTTTCTAGCTTGAAGGTACTGCCAACAACTGGCATTAAGAAAAATATGCGTTTAATCGGTTATTAGCATCCTATTTTTTGCTCATGGCACATTTGCTTTTAAATGAAGTTTTCCCGAGGTTTTTTGTTTTGACAGGAAATTGTTCATATTTCTCGATGGATCCCAACTCTACTGCAATACGGCAATGCTGGGATCCATTTATTGGGTCTTCTATTTTCCATTTGTTGAATCATCTATTCGGAGTGTAATCGATCGGTCTTGTTTTTCGACTGAGTTAGAAAATTTACTTGAGTTGTGGAAAGTAAAATAAAAAAAATCGGTAAATTTCCTTTACCCGGAACTTCTCTTATTATGAATATTTCCTTTTATTAGGAATAGCGAAGTGTGAACCAATTTAGTTCATTAGATAGCTATTTAGGAACACATATATAATGTCTTTTAAAACATTTTATTTTTATTATTACCAGTTTCTACCTATATGATTTTGGGCATAATTTAAAATCAATTTTTTGCAAAATTTTAACGTTTCGCTAGGGCGCCATCTTCTTCAGGCATATTGGATTTTTACTAAAATATTACTAGGTCATCCCCATATGAGCTTTAATTTTTGTCCAAAATTTGATGATGAGTAGTTTTTAAGTTATGTCACGAACTGATAGACAGACAGACAAACCGAGGTGGACCGACGGAATTGATAAATAAATTAGTACCACAGTTTTCACTAGTTCTATACTACAATTAGTTATGGCACACAATTTGAAATCAGTAGTCTTTTTCAGGCTGAATTTTTAATAATTTTATTAAGCCGCCATTTTGTTTGTTGGATAATTAGTTTTTTTAGTAATAATTTCTTGAAAGTATGCCGCGAATTGACAGACATACAGACAAACCGACAGACCGACCGTCGGACTTAATAAAACATATTTATATATTATTATTAATATATATAAAACCTGAGAGGAGCATTTTCTCAAATTACAAAAATTTTGTTTGACCGCCATTTTGTTTCGCCATCTTGAATTAGTACCACACTTTTACTAGTTCATTTCTATACTACAATTTGTTATGTCACACAATTTGAAAAAGTTCATTAAGGAGTTTTTTCAGGCTGAATTTTTAAATATTTTATTAAGCCGCCATTTTGTTCAGCCATCTTGGATTCGTACCAAAATTTTACCTGTTGATTTCTACATAATACTTGTGCAAAACTTGAGATAAATTGGATACGCACTTTGTTAGTAATAATATTTTTTAACATTTCTTTAGGGCGCCATTTTGTTTTGCCATATTGGATTTTAGAGCAGTTTTTTAGCTATGCCGCGGACAGACACTAGGGACCCTGAAAGATCTGAAAAAATCTTTGAGGATGATTTTTTCACGATTACAATACTTCCCTTTTGAGTAAAGATTCAAAATTTTAGATTTGCATTTTATTTACTGATTTATTAAAATCACAAAAGCAAGTTTGTTAAAGTATAAGTAGGAAAAATCATTAAGGGGTAAAAAGAGAATATACAAAAACACCATAAACAATATTAAATTTTTTATTAATGAAAAAGACACTTTTGGAACTTGAAACCAAGTATATAGTTAAAATAGTTTTAATAGTCTTAACAAAACATTTTAAGGGTTTATTTTTATTAGCTATATTATTACCTAGCAAATAAAAAATACAAACAAAATAGGACATACGTTCATATTGTATACTTTTTAGCGAAGCAGTGAAAAATCCTCTTGGGCATATATTCCAAAGTCGGTCAAAGAGTTGTTTTAAAATAAATACTTATTTTGTTGCTACTCTTGTGTAATTTCGAGTGCATTTTTTTTCTGGAAAAACTCTTTAATTCCGCCAGGTTAATATTTATCCTATAAGAACTAGAACTTTTTCATTTTTGATATTAACAAATCTAGTTCCTTCTTGCTAATTATAAATGTACTAGGTTTGATACCTTTGTCATTAAAGGCTCCCAAGAAAATTGAAAAAAAAAACATGCTACAAAAAGTACTGTATTCCCATTGATTTCTCTCTCCAGTAGAACGTTTGCCGCAACACATTGCCTCTTATGGTAGGGTTTTCGTCAACTTTTTCCCGGGTCCCAGGATAGGTGTTACAAGAGGACAAATAGTCGAAAATTTTTGAGTTGTTAATAAAATTCATCTTTTACAAAATATTATTCAAATTGCTTTTAGTCGAGGTATGATATAAGTAAAACACTGATAATTCTCTCAAATAAAGTACCTTTATTTGAGATAACAGATAACGACAAATGTAATTAAAAAAGGTGTTTTGCACTAATTTTTATGCACATATCTCAAATATTGTGTATTTTTGTTGAATTTTAATTTGTTTGTGGATGGAGAATAAGTCACATTTAAAATGAAGGTAACCTTGATCACAGGTAAAATACATCAGGTATTTTACTATATAATGACAGTACCCTGTTAGATACTTTGGTGTTAAATTACATTGTCCGTTAAAAGTGTTTTCTACCACTGTTACATAATATTTCACTAAAGACGCGTTTGAAGTTAAATTATGAATTTCATAATCCAACAGTGTTGGGTTATGAAATAAGCGAGTACCAGTGGCGGCTATTCAGGTGAAGTAGGTGAAGTGCTACTTCACCGGGAAAAATAAACAAGCGAACATCTAACTATATTTATTACATATCTCTTAAAATTTAAGTTTTGACGTTCATTTATTCACCTAATTGGCAAAAAATTAAACTGTACATCTCGAATAAATATTTTACTTGAACGTTGGCGGCATGTCTTTTTAAAACTTTCAATCGAACTTTATTGACAACTATAACAGTGGCACAAACCGCTTCGACTTTGCTGGAGGTGCTATGTTTAGTTTACGATTTTCCTACTACGTTGCCATGACAACGCGTACGCGATGACGTCGACCGCATGGAAGATTGATGTTAACCAACGCCATACAACGCTTATTACAACTTTATTTGGTGTCGGGTTTAGTAATTTACATTACTGATGAATCCGATCACGGATGTGGTTTGCATTTTGTTGGAAACTCCATTTAATCGGTGGAAGGAACAAGATCAGAGTTTTAATCGTCATCCTGGTTTTCGACGTACAAATGTAGTAGTCAAATATTACAAAAATTGTTTTGCTGGCCTTGTTTACTAGTTTCTAATAAATATTCAGTGTGGAATAAGGAAGGATTTGCAGGTATGTTAAATATATGAAGGTGTCATAAACATGAGCATTTAAAATGCGAATTAATGCTAAAAACATTTGTAAAAAATCAAAGCACTATAGCTGACACTTTAAAAGAAAATGCTAGACTATATAAAATACATTTAAATAGCCTATTTATATGCTTGGTAATTGACGCACTTTTGGACCTTGCAAAACAAGAGTTAGTCTTTCGCGGCCATGATGAGAGCAGCGAGTCAATAAATAGGGGGAATTTTAAAAAGCTTTCAGGTTTATTAATATCGAGGAGTTCCCAAGAACTAAAAGATCATCACAAAAAAATTAAAAATGTTTTTACTGGCGACTCGAAATATATTCAAAACCAAATAATTAATTATTAATTGAATGCATTTTTGATTATTTAAATGATCATGCAAAAAATTGAATAACGAACACACAGTTTTTTTCTGTGCGAGTGGATGACACCACTGATATTAGGCAAACCTCCCAGTGCTCCATAATTTTAAGACACGTTAATTCAGAAGGTTCAGTAGTTGAGAGATTCTTAAGATTTTATAATGTCAGCTCCGATAGAACGTCGGAAAATTTATATTTTCTATTAGATCAAATTTTGGACCAATTTGACCATAAACATAAATTAATAGGGCAATGCTACGATGGCGCAAGTGTGATGTCTGGCCACCTAAATGGCCTTAAAAAAAAAAGAAAAAGCGCCGCAGCCTGTATTTGTCCTGATATAGCAAAGTTTAAAAATATTTCTAAATGTCGAATGTTTTTGCAAGCCTTAGTGGTATTCACTCATTTTTTCATCACTCAGACAAACGAACGTATGCTCTTACATCTGCATCTACGAGCCGCCCCTGGCGAGTACTGCAAAGAAGGGCTATTCATAAACATAAGAATTGCTGTTGCTAAACTTTTAAAATTTACAAAAACCACAAGAAAATTTCATAATAATTTAGCATTCAAACGGTGTACCTCTCATAAGTCAGACTGGATTAAAAAAAATTTAACTTAAAATAAATGTGGCGGCGTATTGTCTCGAACAAGAGGTATGTCATATTTATACAAATTTGTACCCCAGAGATGTTATATATATATATATATATATATATATATATATATATATATATACAGGGTGTTACAAATTCTAAGGGATAGCATTGGCATCTTAAAAACCATAAGAGATACAAGGTTGGTTAAATTAAGGCAAAGTTGCGCAATTTGATTTTGAATAATATGCCGTTGACAAACTTGGAAAATTCCGACTACTTCCAAAGATATTCGTAAAACACCGTCATTTTCTTTTTTATTTTTTTCAGGCTGCATTTGAAGAGCTATTACAAAATAAATTTCACAGTTTCGTAGCCATTTTTGCTCCTCTACAAGTTGGTTTACTCAGATTTAAAATCCGACGTTTCGTCTTCCAAGTCTCATCATCAAACCTCATTTTTTTTAATTACGCATAATCATTTAATACCATAGGCTAGATTTTTCGATTTTCAAAAATTTCACTATTTACTTCTAAGCACAAGTTAGCTCTGTGGTGGATAGCTCGGATTGCTCTGTGGATTTGTGCTGCGTTTGTTATCCGATCCAATAATGCTTCTCTTGTATTTACTTTAGTGGAATATACCAGTGATTTGAACCATCCCCAAAGACAATAATCCAAAGGATTAAGGTCTGTCGATCTAGGTGGCCAATTGTACGGACCATTCCGACCAATCCATCGGTTCGGAAAGTTTTTATTTAACTACAACAAGTAAACTGTAGTGTGCAGAGGCTACATCATGCTGCAAATACATGTTTTGTCTTACATTAAATATTTGAATAGATTTCCCAAGTGATTTTCAAAAAAATCTGAATATTTTCTCCTGTAAGACGTTTATTATATAATTGGACCAATTAAAAGACCATTTAACATTCCACACCACACAATAATGCTAAATTTATGTTAGAAATTACGTTCTACCATAGCGTGAGGAATTTCATAGGACCACCGGTGTTCATTGTGAAGATTATTTATACCATCACGCGTGAACTGTGCTTCATCAGTGAACAAAACATATCTATACAACCTTCGATCTTCATTAATCCAATTACAGAATAGCATTCTCAACTCAAAATCACCCTCCTGCAAATGTTGAATCCATTGTAAATGAAATGGGTATAAACAATTAACGTGAAGATTTCTCCAAGCAAACGTTTGTATAGTTTGATAAGTATCTGCGATTCTCGACATTGAATATAACCTCTTCTAGTTTAACGTCAGGTCCCGATTATCTTTTAGATACAATTTTCGCACTTTCATCCCAGATTCTCCAGCAGTAGCGGAAACTTGTTGAAATAATCTTCTATCTGAAAAATGGCGCTGGTACTCTGCGACTGTTTGAATTGAGACCCCATTGCAGAAGCCAGAGATCAAATCTGCATATTCTAATGTTTCTTAAATGCTTTTTGTCAGATAATAAAAGTTATGAACAGAATTTGACAGTGACAAAATTTGATCTTATTAATAACTGAGATTAATATTGCTAAATAACAGGAAAAAAGGTGGCAACGACAACCAGCAGTTGTTCTGTGAGGCAAGGCACACTTTTATTTTTTTTTACATTACATGCAAACTTCAGGTGCATTTGAAAAAAAAATTGTTTTAAATCCAAATGACTCCAAAACGATTACTCGGAGCAACTTTTAACAGGTATACCTTGTTGACGTAAAAATGACAAAGGAATCATTTATTTTACTCAACAATGTGATTCTGGGCTGTACCAAAAAGTTGTTCGAACTAGACATGTAGGCAGCGCCCCCTACAAGTAAGAGCTAATACGAATTCGTCATACCAAAAAACGCCCGGATAAAAACGTTCACTCCAATATTTACATTATCATAGATTTTATTAAAAAAACAGAAAAATTAAATAAAAAAGTTTGGCACCCTGTATCTCGAGAACGAAGGCCTCGAGGATACATATTTATATGGACTTTTTTGTTTATTTTTGGGTTCTGAATACATTCTTGAAGTATATACATTTCCTCATGAATCACCCTGTATAATATTAGCATCAAAACCACAGAAAACATAATACGAAATAGCTTTGTTTACATTTCTTCCATCAACGTCAATTGCAAAATTATTTAGGAAGTATGTAAATGTTCTATTATTGCACCTGCGCTTTTTGCCACATTCCGGTCACTTTTCTGTTAAATGGCATCACTATTTTTATAAGGCTTTATGACATACAAGTTATATCCCCTCTTATAAATATATGGTTTGCCTAGCCATCGTTTTGGCTTGTGTGTGTTTGTTTGTAAAAGTAAAATAATAAAGATTTTTTTTTAAATAGAAAATATTGCAAGCAGAAAAACAGGTCCTTACATCTCTCTTAATCAGATTCGCTACCTATATATTTTAAATAAAAAATAATTTAAATTATTTGTGGTTTTGATCTATGAAGATGCCCGTTAAATATATCTGAAGCGTTTTCTGTAGAAATAAAGTAAATTTCATCATGTTTGATACCGTGAGAGTTGCTAGTCTACCCCCAGCTCCGCTACTACCAAAGGTACCGGATTTGCTGATAACGAATCTAAGCCATTGATCTAGATTAAAAGCGAATATATATATATATATATATATATATATATATATATATATATATATATATATACATATCTTGATAAATGATAAATGTATGGGGTACAGTCGTTCATAATTTTTAAATCTACCTGTGAATCTATTTTGGGCTATTCTGATAACGAATCTGACAAACACGGATTCAAATATGTTCAAACAATAAGAAAAGTATTTTAGATTATATTTGGCCAATGTATTACAAATGCTTGGTGGATACATTAGTAGCAGCAACGAAAGTAATTTTTTTAAATCTATACCTTAAAAAATTATATTAAATGAGAGGCTCAGTTACGTATTACAATTGGAAATAAATTAATTATATTTTCAGGCTTGCTCAAGATGCAGAAACGAAGAACAAACACTTATAAACTGTTACGGAAAATCTTTTCATTGCATCAATGAAACTTACTATTACCAGTGTGCAGATTATGGCCCAATGGCACTTGCCATTTCAGGCCAGATGGTGGAAGAATGTGCAACGGGGTTGATATGTAGTGATACAAACACCATTTCATGTGTTACACCGTCAGAAAGCAGTACTACTACTGAATGTCCCCTTGAAGAAACCAACACTGAAACAACCACATCTACAATACAATCAGAAAAAACAAGTTCAACAGAAGTATCGAAAACAAGCACCTCTGTTGAGACATCAGAGTCAACGACGACTGCCCGTATTCCCAGTTTTAGATGTGTAAAACCTGGCATATTTCCCGATACAAAAGACTGTTCAGGATATCATATATGTATCGACATATTAGGCAAATTTTTAAATGCCGAAGGTAACTGCCCCAAAGGAACACTTTTCGATTCCAAAACTTTAACTTGTACAACATCGAGTGTGCAATGCCATGGAGAAGTAACTATCACTGAATCTTCTGAAATAATCCCTACTACAGAGTCACAAGAAACAAGTGAAACGTCAAAACAGACCACTTCAGAACATGGAACTACTCCTGAAACAAATATTTCTAGAGAATCGGAAGGAACTACAGAGTCTGAACTATCTACTACTGAGTCTACTGAAACAACACCTTCCACAGAATCCCAAGCAACTGCACAATCTGAAGAACCGACATCTACAACACAACAAGGAAAAACAAATTCAACAGCAGTACCGAAAACAAGCGCTTCTGTTGAGACATCAGAGTTAACTACAACTGCCGGTATACCCAGTTTTAGATGTGTAAATCCTGGAATATTTCCGGATACGAAAGACTGTTCAGAATATCATATATGTGTTAAAATATTGGGTAAATTTTTAGATGTCAAGAGTTACTGTCCCAAAGGAACGCTGTTCGACTCCATAACTTTAACTTGTTCAACATCAAGTGTGCAATGTCCTGGTGAAGTAACTATCACAGAATCTTCTGAAGCAAGTCGTAATACAGAGTCAAAAGAAACAAGTGAGACGTCAAAACACATCACTTCAGCACATGAAAGTACTACCGAGACTTATGAAACAACTGCTTCTAAAGAATCCGAAGGAACTACAGTGTCTGAAATAGCTACTACAGAGTCTTCTGAAACCAGGGCTTCCACAGAATCGGAAGAAACTACTGAGTCCGAGGGAACTACAAACTCCGAAAAAACTACACAATCTGAAATACCTATTACTAAATCTACTGAAACAACCATTCCAACAGAATCTGAAGGAACTACAGAATCTGAAGAAACTACAGTGTCTGAAATAACCGCACGCACAGAATCAGAAGAAACAGGAAATAGCACTTCTGGTAAGCCGACAAAACGTACCACTCCGGCACATGCAAGTACTACAGAGTCTTCTAAAACAACTGCTTCTACAGAATCCGAAGAGACTACAGAGAGTGAAATTGCTACTACAGAGTCATCTGAAACCAGTTCTTCTACAGAATCGGAAGAAACTACTGAGTCCGAGGGAACTACAAACTCCTTAAGAACTACACAATCAGAAATACCTATTACTAAATCTACTGAAACAAATATTCCAACAGAATCTGAAGGAAGTACATCATCCGAGGGAACTACAGAATCTAAAGGAACTCCAGTGTCTGAAATTACAGCACCCACAGAATCAGAAGTAACAGGAAACAGCACTTCTGGTAAGCCGACCGCTACTACAGAGTCTTCTAAAACCAGTGCTTCCACAGAATCGGAAGAAACTTCTGAGTCCGATGGAACTACAAACTCGGAAAGAACTACACAATCTGAAATAACTAATACTAAATCTACTGAAACAAATATTCCAACAGAATCTGAAAGAAGTACATCATCCGAAGGAACTACAGAATCTGAAGGAAATACAGTATCTGAAATTACCGCACCCACAGAATCAGAAGTAACAGGAAACAGCACTTCTGGTAAGCCGACCGCTACTACAGAGTCTTCTAAAACCAGTGCTTCCACAGAATCGGAAGAAACTTCTGAGTCCGCGGGAACTACAAACTCGGAAAGAACTACACAATCTGAAATAACTAATACTAAACCTACTGAAACAAATATTCCAACAGAATCTGAAAAAAGTACATCATCCGAAGGAACTACAGAATCTGAAGGAAATACGGTGTCTGAAATTACCGCACCCACAGAATCAGAAGTAACAGAAACTAGCACTTCTAGTAAGCCGACAAAACGTACTACTTCGGCACATGTAAGTACTACAGAGTCTTCTAAAACAACTACTTCTACAGAATCCGAAGGAACTACAGTGTCTGAAATAGCTACTACAGAGTCATCTGAAACCAGTGCTTCCACAGAATCGGAAGAAACTACTGAGTCCGAGGGAACTACAAACTCCGAAAGAACTACACAATCTGAAATAACTAATACTAAATCTACTGAAACAAATATTCCAACAGAATCTGAAAGAAGTACATCATCCGAAGGAACTACAGAATCTGAAGGAAATACGGTGTCTGAAATTACCGCACCCACAGAATCAGAAGTAACAGAAACTAGCACTTCTGGTAAGCCGACAAAACGTACTACTTCGGCACATGTAAGTACTACAGAGTCTTCTAAAACAACTACTTCTACAGAATCCGAAGGAACTACAGTGTCTGAAATAGCTACTACAGAGTCATCTGAAACCAGTGCTTCCACAGAATCGGAAGAAACTACTGAGTCCGAGGGAACTACAAACTCCGAAAGAACTACACAATCTGAAATAACTAATACTAAATCTACTGAAACAAATATTCCAACAGAATCTGAAAGAAGTACATCATCCGAGGGAACTACAGAATCTGAAGGAACTCCAGTGTCTGAAATTACAGCACCCACAGAATCAGAAGTAACAGGAAACAGCACTTCTGGTAAGCCGACCGCTACTACAGAGTCTTCTAAAACCAGTGCTTCAACAGAATCGGAAGAAACTTCTGAGTCCGAGGGAACTACAAACTCGGAAAGAACTACACAATCCGAAATAACTAATACTAAATCTACTGAAACAAATATTCCAACAGAATCTGAAAGAAGTACATCATCCGAAGGAACTACAGAATCTGAAGAAAATACGGTGTCTGAAATTACCGCACCCACAGAATCAGAAGTAACAGAAACTAGCACTTCTGGTAAGCCGACAAAACGTACTACTTCGGCACATGTAAGTACTACAGAGTCTTCTAAAACAACTACTTCTACAGAATCCGAAGGAACTACAGTGTCTGAAATAGCTACTACAGAGTCATCTGAAACCAGTGCTTCCACAGAATCGGAAGAAACTACTGAGTCCGAGGGAACTACAAACTCCGAAAGAACTACACAATCTGAAATAACTAATACTAAATCTACTGAAACAAATATTCCAACAGAATCTGAAAGAAGTACATCATCCGAGGGAACTACAGAATCTGAAGGAACTCCTGTGTCAGAAATTACAGCACACACAGAATCAGAAGTAACAGGAAAAAGCACTTCTGGTAAGCCGACCGCTACTACAGAGTCTTCTAAAACCAGTGCTTCAACAGAATCGGAAGAAACTACTGAATCCGAGGGAACTACAAACTCGGAAAGAACTACACAATCCGAAATAACTAATACTAAATCTACTGAAACAAATATTTCAACAGAATCTGAAAGAAGTACATCATCCGAAGGAACTACAGAATCTGAAGAAAATACGGTGTCTGAAATTACCGCACCCACAGAATCAGAAGTAACAGAAACTAGCACTTCTGGTAAGCCGACAAAACGTACTACTTCGGCACATGTAAGTACTACAGAGTCTTCTAAAACAACTACTTCTACAGAATCCGAAGGAACTACAGTGTCTGAAATAGCTACTACAGAGTCATCTGAAACCAGTGCTTCCACAGAATCGGAAGAAACTACTGAGTCCGAGGGAACTACAAACTCCGAAAGAACTACACAATCAGAAGTACCTATTACTAAATCTACTGAAACAAATATTCCAACAGAATCTGAAGGAAGTACATCATCCGAGGGAACTACAGAATCTGAAGGAACTCCTGTGTCAGAAATTACAGCACCCACAGAATCAGAAGTAACAGGAAAAAGCACTTCTAGTAAGCCGACCGCTACTACAGAGTCTTCTAAAACCAGTGCTTCAACAGAATCGGAAGAAACTACTGAATCCGAGGGAACTACAAACTTGGAAAGAACTACACAATCCGAAATAACTAATACTAAATCTACTGAAACAAATATTCCAACAGAATCTGAAAGAAGTACATCATCCGAAGGAACTACAGAATCTGAAGAAAATACGGTGTCTGAAATTACCGCACCCACAGATTCAGAAGTAACAGAAACTAGCACTTCTGGTAAGCCGACAAAACGTACTACTTCGGCACATGTAAGTACTACAGAGCCTTCTAAAACAACTACTTCTACAGAATCCGAAGGAACTACAGTGTCTGAAATAGCTACTACAGAGTCATCTGAAACCAGTGCTTCCACAGAATCGGAAGAAACTACTGAGTCCGAGGGAACTACAAACTCCGAAAGAACTACACAATCAGAAGTACCTATTACTAAATCTACTGAAACAAATATTCCAACAGAATCTGAAGGAAGTACATCATCCGAGGGAACTACAGAATCTGAAGGAACTCCTGTGTCAGAAATTACAGCACCCACAGAATCAGAAGTAACAGGAAAAAGCACTTCTGGTAAGCCGACCGCTACTACAGAGTCTTCTAAAACCAGTGCTTCCACAGAATCGGAAGAAACTACTGAGTCCGAGGGAACTACAGAATCCGAGAGAACTGCACAATCTGAAATAACTATTACTAAATCTACTGAAACAACTATTCCAACAGAATTTGAAGAAAGTACACTGCCCGAGGAAACTACAGAATCTGAAGGAACTAATCTGTCTGAAATTACCGCACCCACAGAATCAGAAGTAACAGGAAATAGCACGTCTGGTAAGCCGACAAAACGTACCACTCCGGCACATGTAAGTACTACAGAGTCTTCTAAGACAACTGCTTCTACCGAATCCGAAGAAACTACAGTGTCTGAAATAGCTACTACAGAGTCATCTGAAACCAGTGCTTCCACAGAATCGGAAGAAACTACTGAGTCCGAGGGAACTACAAACTCCGAAAGAACTACACAATCTGAAATACCTATTACTCAATATACTGAAACAAATATTCCAACAGAATCTGAAGGAAGTACATCATCCGAAGGAACTACAGAATCTGAAGGAACTTCAGTGTCTGAAATTACCGCATCAACAGGATCAGAAGTAACAGGAAATAGCTCTTCTGGTAAGCCGACCGCTACTACAGAGTCTTCTGAAACTAGTGCTTCCACAGAATCGGAAGAAACTACTGAGTCCGAGGGAACTACGAAATCTGAAAGAACTACAGAGTCTGAAATAACTATTACTAAATCTACTGAAACAACCATTCCGACAGAATTTGAGGAAAGTACACTGTCCGAGGAAACTACAGAATCTGAAGGAACTACAGTGTCTGAAATTACCGCACCCACAGAATCAGAAGTAACAGGAAATAACACTTCTGGTAAGCCGACAAAACGTACCACTCCGGCACATGTAAGTACTACAGAGTCTTCTAAGGCAACTGCTTCTACCGAATCCGAAGAGACTACAGTGTCTGAAATAGCTACTACAGAGTCACCTGAAACCAGTGCTTCCACAGAATCGGAAGAAACTACTGAGTCCGAGGGAACTACAAACTCCGAAAGAACTACACAATCTGAAATACCTATTACTAAATCTACTGAAACAAATATTCCAACAGAATCTGAAGGAAGTACATCATCCGAAGGAACTACAGAATCTGAAGGAACTTCAGTGTCTGAAATTACAGCATCAACAGGATCAGAAGTAACAGGAAATAGCTCTTCTGGTAAGCCGACCGCTACTACAGAGTCTTCTGAAACCAGTGCTTCCACAGAATCGGAAGAAACTACTGAGTCCGAGGGAACTACAAACTCCGAAAGAACTACACAATCTGAAATAACTAATACTAAATCTACTGAAACAAATATTCCAACAGAATCTGAAAGAAGTACATCATCCGAAGGAACTACAGAATCTGAAGAAAATACGGTGTCTGAAATTACCGCACCCACAGAATCAGAAGTAACAGAAACTAGCACTTCTGGTAAGCCGACAAAACGTACCACTCCGGCACATGTAAGTACTACAGAGTCTTCTAAAACAACTGCTTCTACAGAATCGGAAGAGACTACAGTGTCTGAAATAGCTACTACAGAGTCTTCTGAAACCAGTGCTTCCACAGAATCGGAAGAAACTACTGAGTCCGAGGGAACTACAAACTCCGAAAGAACTACACAATCTGAAATACCTATTACTAAATCTACTGAAACAAATATTCCAACAGAATCTGAAGGAAGTACATCATCCGAAGGAACTACAGAATCTGAAGGAACTTCAGTGTCTGAAATTACAGCATCAACAGGATCAGAAGTATTAGGAAATAGCTCTTCTGGTAAGCCGACCGCTACTACAGAGTCTTCTGAAACCAGTGCTTCCACAGAATCGGAAGAAACTACTGAGTCCGAGGGAACTACAAACTCCGAAAGAACTACACAATCTGAAATAACTAATACTAAATCTACTGAAACAAATATTCCAACAGAATCTGAAAGAAGTACATCATCCGAAGGAACTACAGAATCTGAAGAAAATACGGTGTCTGAAATTACCGCACCCACAGAATCAGAAGTAACAGAAACTAGCACTTCTGGTAAGCCGACCAAACGTACCACTCCGGCACATGTAAGTACTACAGAGTCTTCTAAGACAACTGCTTCTACCGAATCCGAAGAGACTACAGTGTCTGAAATAGCTACTACAGAGTCTTCTGAAACCAGTGCTTCCACAAAATCTGAAGAAACTACTGAGTCCGAGGAAACTACAAACTCCGAAAGAACTACACAATCTGAAATACCTATTACTAAATCTACTGAAACAAATATTCCAACAGAATCTGAAGGAAGTACATCATCCGAAGGAACTACAGAATCTGAAGGAACTCCAGTGTCTGAAATTACCGCATCAACAGGATCAGAAGTAACAGGAAATAGCTCTTCTGGTAAGCCGACCGCTACTACAGAGTCTTCTGAAACCAGTGGTTCCACAGAATCGCAAGAAACTACTGAGTCGGAGGGAACTATGAAATCTGAAAGAACTACAGAATCTGAAACAACTATTACTAAATCTACTGAAACAACCATTGCGACAGAATTTGAAGAAAGTACACTTTCCGAGGAAACTACAGAATCTGAAGGAACTACAGTGTCTGAAATTACCGCACCCACAGAGTCAGAAGTAACAGGAAATAACATTTCTGGTAAGCCGACAAAACGTACCACTCCGGCACATGTAAGTACTACAGAGTCTTCTAAGACAACTGCTTCTACCGAATCCGAAGAGACTACAGTGTCTGAAATAGCTACTACAGAGTCTTCTGAAAACAGTGCTTCCACAGAATCGGAAGAAACTACTGAGTCCGAGGAAACTACAAACTCCGAAAGAACTGCACAATCTGAAATACCTATTACTAAATCTACTGAAACAAATATTCCAACAGAATCTGAAGGAAGTACATCATCCGAAGGAACTACAGAATCTGAAGGAACTTCAGTGTCTGAAATTACCGCATCAACAGGATCAGAAGTAACAGGAAATAGCTCTTCTGGTAAACCGACCGCTACTACAGAGTCTTCTGAAACCAGTGCTTCCACAGAATCGGAAGAAACTACTGAGTCCGAGGGAGCTACGAAATCTGAAAGAACTACAGAATCTGAAACAACTATTACTAAATCTACTGAAACAACCATTGCGACAGAATTTGAAGAAAGTACACTGTCCGAGGAAACTACAGAATCTGAAGGAACTACAGTGTCTGAAATTACCGCACCCACAGAGTCAGAAGTAACAGGAAATAACATTTCTGGTAAGCACAAAACGTACCATCCGGCACATGTAAGTACTACTGAGTCTTCTAAGACAACTGCTTCTACCGAATCCGAAGAGACTACAGTGTCTGAAATAGCTACTACAGAGTCATCTGAAACCAGTGCTTCCACAGAATCTGAAGGTAGTACATCATCCGAAGGAACTACAGAATCTGAAGGAACTCCAGTGTCTGAAATTACCGCATCAACAAGATCAGAAGTAACAGGAAATAGCTCTTCTGGTAAGCCGACCGCTACTACAGAGTCTTCTGAAACTAGTGCTTCCACAGAATCGGAAGAAACTACTGAGTCCGAGGGAGCTACGAAATCTGAAAGAACTACAGAGTCTGAAATAACTATTACTAAATCTACTGAAACAACCATTCCAGCAGAATCTGAAGAAAGTACACTATCCGAGAAAACTACAGATTCTGAAAGAACTACAGTGTCGGAAATTACCACTTCGGCACGTGTAAGTACTACAGAGTCTTCTAAAACAACTGCTTTTACAGAATCTGAAGAGACTTTAGTGTCTGAAATAGCTACCATAGAGTCTTCTGAAACCAGTGCTTCCACAGAATCGGAAGAAACTACTGACTCTGAGGGAACTATGAAATCTGAAAGAACTACAGAGTCTGAAATAACTATTACTAAATCTACTGAAACAAATATTCCAACAGAAACTGAAGGAAGTACATCATCGGAGGGAAGTACGGAATCTGAAGGAACTACAGTGTCTGAAATTACCGCACCCACAGAATCAGAAGTTACAGAAAATAGCACTTCTGTTAAGCCGACAAAACGTACCACTTCGGCACATGTAAGTACAACAGAGTCTTATAAAACAACTGCTTCTACTGAACTCGAAGAAACTACAGTTTCTGAGATATCCACTAGAGAGTCTTCTGAAACCAGTGGTTCCACAGAAACAGAATTAACTACTGAGTCAGAGGGGACCTCAAACTCCGAAAAAATTACACAATCTGAAGAAACTACAGTGTCTGAAATTACCGCATCCACAAAATCAGAAGTAACCGGGAATAGTACCTCTGGTAAGCCGACAAAACGGACCACTTCGGCACATGTAAGTACTACAGAGTCTTCTAAAACAACTGCTTCTACAGAATCCGAAGGAACTACAGTGTCTGAAATAGCTACCACAGAGTCTTCTGAAACCAGTGCTTCCACAAAATCTGAAGAAACTACTGAGTCCGAGGGAACTACAAACTCGGAAAGAACTACACAATCTGAAATAACTATTACTAAATTTACTGAAACAAATATTCCAACAGAATCTGAAGCAACTACACAATCCGAGGGAACTACAGGATCACAATCAGCATCAAGCTTCTCAGCTAAGACTTCTGAAGAAACAACTTCCTCAGGTAAACAGTCAAGTACTACTTCCGGTTTTCCTAGATTTAAATGTGTAAGTCCGGGCACATTTCCTGATAACCAAAACTGTTTAGAATATCATATTTGTGTCGAGTTATTCGGCGGATTTATAGACGTGAAAGGTTACTGCCCACAGGGAACGTCTTTCGATTTGGAAACTTTAACATGCACAACGTCACCCGTCCAATGTCCTGGTCGATTAACAACAGCAGAATATTCTACAACATCTACTACAGAATCAGCAGAAACAAGTTCATCTAGAGTAACAGAAGCAAGCACTTCAGGTGAGATTACTGAAAACACAACTTCTTATGAAGAACAGACAACTACTATGGCCGGTTCTTCTAGTTTTAGATGTGTAAGTCCTGGCAAATTTCCTGATACTCAAAGCTGTTCAAAATATCATTTATGTAGCGACATATTAGGTGAATTTATTGACTTAATAGGTTACTGTCCAAAGGGGACGCTTTTCGATTCCAACACTTTGGCTTGTACAACATCACCTGTTCAATGTCCAGGTGAAGTCCAGTTAAACTGTACTGCTGAAGGAACTTTTGCACATCCAGAAAAGTGTGACAGATATTATGCTTGCAGCTGGAATCATATATATAAAAAATATTATCTAAAACAGTACTTGTGTCCTGCAAATAAGACGTATGATGAACATCGGGGAAGCTGTGTCACTTCCACTACCTGTTTAACATACCCACACGGCGATTTTCAATGTACCAAAGTCGGATATTTCCCTGTAGATTATAATTGCAATAATTTTTACAGCTGTCAGTTGTCTAGGAACAAGACGCTCACCAAAACTTTGAAGACTTGCGGTGGCGCAGCCCTCTATGACCGAGAAAGGGAGAAATGTCGCCCAGCATGTTTAGTAAGCAATTGTCCATTTAACTCGAAAGATCTTGAATGAAATGAAAGATTGAATAGTAATTTTGTGTTATTATATAACAACGATAAATGATTAAAATAAATTGTATTATTACGATGTCATGGTATTTTATTTTATTTTTGGTAATAAAAATGTCACAAAAGATGAGGTTGCTCCGGAGGGTAGAAACAAGGGTTGTGAAGAAGCGAGCTGAATATGCTAATATTTTAATGGATTCCCTTATTGGTATTATTTTGTAGAAGTTTATGAATATCCGAGTAGATATTAAGCCAGAATGTGAAGAACTGTCTTAATTAATTACCTAAGATTCTCGTAGAAGACCCGATAGTTAAAGTTGTCCGTAAGGTTGCAAACTGTTATTATTTAAAATTTTAATAAACTATTATCTTTAAATTTTTCATACGAATCTGATATGACGCTTCGAAATGGCGGCCTAATAAAATGTAAAAAAATCAGTTTGAAAAATTTGCACATTCCAGATGAACTAGAAAAAAAATTGAACGATTTCACTGTGGCAGCTGCCCAATGAAGTGTTTAAAATAACCATTTAAAATAAAATAAGGGTACGAAATACTTTTATTCAGTTAACTTGCCCAAAAATCGCATGTGTTATAATCTTCTTTATATATCTGAAGGAAGCAGTGGCGTCTCGTGGGGTTTGAGTTATGGAGGGGCGTACCGAAAATCAAAAACTAACAGCAAATACCGAAAATTTTGTAATAATCTATTTTTTCTGGCTTGTTGTACAGGGTTTTCCCGTATATTTTTCCACCCACTTAGAGAGTTTATTTGAATAGATACGGAAATGTCATAAACACAAAAGTTGTTGGGTTTTTTATGAAGATTTAGAATTTTATATCAATAGTGCGAAAATATTATTGGAAATGTCAAATTTTGACAGGTTGTCAGTTTTTTTAAATGAAACATCCTGTATATTAAATCATATTCTTGAAGGTCTTTTTTTTAATTTCGAATATATATACTTTTAATATATTCTGTGAATTAGTTTTGGATATATAAGCGTTTAAACATTAAAGAAATGGTAAGGTAATTTGCGTTAAAACATAGTAAGCCATGGTCAAGACAATTGCAATGAACGACGCCTTTTTGACGTTTACGGGACAGGTTTATTCGGAAGAAGAGAAACTCGACATGATAGAATTATTTTATTTACGTGGTAAAAATGCATCGATAACTCGTAACGAATATCATAGACGGTTTCCAGATAGACCAACATCGACTCGTAGCATAATATTAAACATCGTTAAACAATTGAATAAAAGAAAAACACTTAAGGGAAAAGTTAGAATAGTGGAAAGAAACAATACCATAAAAATCAATAATATAAAGTAGGTAAATAATAATATTAGCTGAAAGAACTAAGTTTTGGTTTTCTATATAGCCTCCTTGGTTTATAATGCATTTCTGAATATTTCTTCTAAATTTTCTGTGTATGGATGCTTAGATAAAATGAGGTGATTGGGTGTTTAAATCGTTGATTGTTTGGACTATATTTTGCTCTGAAGCTTGGATGGTTCTTGGCCTATCGTAGTATATTTTGTTTTTCAGATAACCTTATAAAAATATGTCCAATGGAGAAAGATCGGGACCGTTTGCTGGAATGGATACTGCCATTTAAAAAATTGGTGACCGGCTGCACTTTATGAGGAGGGGCACCATCTTGTTGCAATATCAAATTAAGATATGAATTAATCGGTAGTTGTTCTAAATGCCCCTAGATTTCGTTTTCTAATAACTCCTAATACCTTTGTCCAGTTAAATACCCATTTAAAAATAAAGGTCCAATAACATGATTGTTAAGAAGGCCACACCAAACATGTAAGGATCTTCCCTGAATTTTGACCGCCTGAAGAGCTCGCGGGTTTTCTTTTGACCAAAAATGCTTATTTTTCCGATTAAACATGCCTCCAGTGGTAAATGTTGCCTCGTCAGTGAAAATTATGTTTGACAGATTTAGTTGGTTCATCATAACACGTCTTTCTATTTCTTGGCAGAAGTGTAATCGGTCTATTTTATTTTGATCGGTTAATTCTTGAGTAGGTAAAAACTTATATGGCTTATATTTATAATGTTTTAGAACTGAGTGGATTTTATGGCATGATTTGTTAAAAAAGTGGCTGCATCGGGAATTGAGCGCTCAGGATTTTGTAAAACAAGAATAAATAAATTATTTTAATACAAAAGTTTCAAAATTACCTTCAAAATATAATAAAATATTTAATTTCTTCAGCGTTTCTTTCCACTATTCGCTTAACTGTTTTTCTTTCATTTAATTGTTTAGGGATGTTTAATATTGTCCTACAAGTTGGTGTTGGTCTATCTGGAAACCGTCTATGATATTCGTTACGAGCTCCGTCAGTACCCCACGAGGGCTTGAAAACTAGGAATCATATTTTATGTTAAAAAGCCGTTCAGAGATACTTTATTTCTTTATTCGAGATTTTGGATTACCCTTCTATAGCTGAGGAGGTACTAAAGAGTAGTTCTAATAAATATTACTGCTCTCGGCGCCGTCCAAGGTGGTACAAATATGAAATAATATATAAAGTTAAAAAGCATTTCATAGATACTTGGATGGAATTATACTTCCTCTTTTTAGGAACTAAGGAGGTACCAAAGAGTATTTCTACCAAATACTACTGCTTTCAGTGCCGTCCAAGTGGGTAAAAACGCGAAACAGTATATACAATTAAAAAGCCATTCAAAAATACTTATTTCGCGCTTTGGGCGGTACTGACAGCAGTTATATTTAGTTGAAGTACTCTTTAGTACCTCCTTAGTTAGTCCTAAAATCGTGAAAGTATAATTCCTTCTAAAATCTGGAATAAAAAGGTAAAGTGTGTTTAAATAGCTTTTTGATATCTATTATTCCTAGTTTTCCTCCTTATGTGGTACTGACGCACACTGGCCGATTTTGCCAGAAAACATGGCAGAAATAAAAAATATTTTTTTGAATATATTTTACTTTAAACTGAACTTGTAGGGATTCTAATATACGAAATATCTAGTTGCCTTTCTATAACTGACGTTATAGAAATGCATAGATATAGTGCATGATTTGTTTTAAGAAAGGTCAAAGTCAAACAATTTGGAGGTGATTTTCATAACTTTCTTTTCGTTACAAAATGGATTTCTTAGTGAATAAAATAAAGCCTTTATAATTAATAGGTAAGGTTGATTTATCATGGAAAACAACGAGCAAGGTATGTTGTTTAGAAATATTGTATGTTATAACGATATATTTAAACTTCGGACAATTTTGAATGGGTTATAAATAGCAGTGTATTTTTTGGTATATTTTTTTTTATTTCAAAATTGAAAAGTCATTTTGTTTATGATTTCACCACATTTCACCTATTACATATATTTTTTTAAATTACGCATACCTTCTTATATTTTCTGCTAACAAACGTTAAAAAAAATATAGAGTAATTAAATTAGGGTTGACCACCAGTCATATCTCCGAAAGTATTGGTCGTTAATTTTAAATAAAAATGGATAAACCTATTTCAGCCACATAAAAACGTTGAGACATATTTTTTAGTTTATAAAATAGCCGTTAGGGGATGCAACAGCAAAAGGATAGTCTAATTGTAGATTTTCTTGTAAATTTTGCCTTATTAGTTATTTAAA
The DNA here is from genome assembly GCA_030620095.1 of Kuschelorhynchus macadamiae. Lineage (NCBI taxonomy): Eukaryota > Metazoa > Arthropoda > Insecta > Coleoptera > Curculionidae > Kuschelorhynchus > Kuschelorhynchus macadamiae. The sequence continues at coordinate 572,583 of JAUTXW010005054.1, read as the reverse complement.
ATGTGCAATTCTTAACCGGTTATACATATTTTTTTTACTTTTCCATTTTTGCATGTTCTCGATAATAAAGCGATATGAAAATATGTTTAAAAACATCTTCTTTTTAATAATAAAAAAATATCTATTTGTTATTGAAGAAAGTGTTTATAGGTAACATTTATTATCGCGCGTTTACCCAATAAATACGGCTAGTGTCTTCTTGTTCAGGATCTGCTTAATTTGACCAAACATAATTTGCTATCTATTGTTTTTTTATTTCATTCACAGGCAAACATGAAATTTTAAGATTTAGCTTCCGACATTTAAGTGAAATTATTATAAGTTTTCCGAAAAAAAATCTAAATACAAAACTAAAGGGTTGAATTTTGGTACTGGCTGGCGTCATTGACCATTGAGGGTAAAAAAACTGTAAATAACTTTTATTATAAATTTAAGAATAAATGGAATTCTACAAACAGAAGAACACAACGAATTTTTTAACAATCCAGTGTATGGCTTGAGACCGTATAGTATAGGAGCCAAAATAATATAAATGCGGCAAAATTATTAAAAACAATAAATCAAGAGTCGGAAAAAGCAGACGATTTTTTCAATGCTTTAAATAAAACAACAATGCTTGTATTCCCGACTTACTAGAGGTTAGTGGTTGAACCAAAGCTACCAAAAATCCCAGTATAAATTCACATGAATACAGGCTATAAACCTTAGTTGCTCCGTATATCCTTCATATGACCAGGTCTTAGAGGAACACCCTGTATCTCCGACACTGTTAAAATTAGTACTGAGATTAAGTTAGTTAAGATCATCATATCTTAGCACCAGGTATATATTTCTGGATTTTACAGACACCCTATAGATAAAAGACATTCTGATCTACAATAAAAGCAATTATTTTTAATTTTAACACCCTGTGTAATAAAAATATAGCAAGAAAATAGTTTTGACATCTAATTTCACCAAAGCGGACATATTTTAGTCAATGAAAACTAACAAAATACTTTAGATTAATTTATGCCATGTTTTTGGCAAAATCGACCAGTGTGGACGGCAGTAATATTAGTTGGAGGAACTTTTTGGTACCTTTTTAGTTGACCCTTAATGTTTAAGTGTGTAAAATCTAAAATAAAAAGAATAAAGTATCTGTGAATGTTTTTAAGCCTTATTCATTTAGTATTCACCCCCTTACAGCGTAATATTACTCACAAGTACGCTTTGGTCCTTTTTTATTCGGGTTTTAAATAGTAATGTGTAACCCTTTCTATAATCTGTACTGAGAATGTAGGATACTCTTTTATTCATGCGGAAACTCTTTTTAAAATTATACCTCGAAGAATATAAATTGTATTGGTGCGGATGTCTTGCGTCGCTAATTTCAATAAAACCAATAAAGACAAAAATTTGACATTTCATTAACTAACTAAATACTCATTTGTTGCATATTTCGTGATTGAAAAATTCACACCATTTTAAAGAATAAATTAAATTGAAAAGGGGTTAGAGTGATACATGTTTTAGAAGGTCTTTTTAGAGAGAGTAAACTAAATAATACATACAAACAAACAAAAGTATGCTTTCTTGTCGCAGAAAAATTGTTACAATTTTATGGACAAAGCGAAATTTACCTTAAAACAAAAAAAGGACTAAAACCATGAAAAAACAAAATATTGATCGAAAAAAAAATCATATTTTTCGATAGGTCAATGCAAATACTTAAATTGTAAATATAACATCAAAATTACGCAACCTTAAACTCTATTTTGCTATCGTTATACAAGCAAAATAAGTGAAGTTAAACAAAAAGTGTACTGAACTAATATAGTAATTAAAGTGTATTAAAAAAAAAGAAAATGTATAACATTAATCTAATATGTAGCAAAAATAATTAATATCAACGGACTATCAGACAGTTTTCATTCCTTATAAAATATTTTCAAATGCCTTGCAGCAACATGTTTAAGTAAACAAGCAAAAAACATTTTAATGAGACTTATTCATTATAAAAATCAATAACGCAGTAAAAAGTTGTTTCAATGAGGTATGCTTTGTTTTTTTTCGGGAAAGTGCAAACATAGGGATTGTTTTTAAATGTTCTGGAAGATGATTGTAAAGTTTTATGGCGTTGTAAATCATTGATTTTTTTATTAATTCTGTGGAAGGAATGGGAATGTTTATATCATGCCTAAAGTTTCTGGTAGGATATACGTGTTGTGGCCTTTCCGGAAATGTGCCTATATGTTCTCTTATCAAACAGACGGTTTCTAAAATAAATAATGCAGGAAGTGTTAATATTACATGTTTTTTATACTTAGAAATTCCTAGGTGGTACAGCAGCCCCAAAAGGTAAGGCCATAGCGGAGAAGAATTAACTAACAAAGCATATATCCGTTCTTTCACAATGTCCAATATAATTAATTCTTTTAAGGATTCGAATAGAGAGAAATAAGTAAGTCTGTCAGGAGTCTAGTTCTTTTGAAACTGATCTAATAGCAAAGCAGCCGGTAGAAAGTTTTTTAGTTAAGGTGTTAATATGCATAGACCATTTTAAGTTGTTATTTATATTCAAACCCAGGAATTTAAACGACTGAACGTATTTAATATTGCTGTTAAGTAGTTGAAGTGGTTGTTGATCCCCTTATAAGATAAGGCCACCGTTTTATCCACATTGAAGCAAAGCAAATTGAAATCGGACCAAGCCTTAATCATAACGAGGTCGTTGGAAATATTAGAATGTAAATACGTTGTATCAAGATCACTCCATGTTATGCTTGTGTCGCCAGCAAAGAGAGAGCTTTTTCCATTAATTTTTAGGTTGAATTTACAGTCAGAATCAGAACCATTTGCCCTTACAAATTGTTACCTATTCCCGAGAGAAGATTTAAACCGATTTAAAGAAATACCACGGATTCCATAAAAATTCAGCTTGCTTATCAAAATTTCATGACTAACACAGTCAGAGGCTTTTGCATAGTCACAAAAAACTGAGGCGGTGGGGTGATTGTTATTGAGGGATAAGTAGACGTCACTAAGCAACGAGAACATGGCGTCAGTGGTCCACTTGTTGGGTAAAAATCCAAACCGATCCGGGGATATTATCTGATGTTGAAGGAGATATGGCATAAGACGATTCTTTAGTAACCTTTCAATGATTTTTGATAGCACTGGAGTAGAGCAATTGGGCGATACTTGCAAGAGTTAGTTTTTTCGTCCCATTTATGAAGAGGAATAAATATAGCTGTTTTAAGGCATTCAGGCGAGGACACTAATGCATGCCATAACAAAAAGACTAAACGCTTGTAAATCAAGGTGATATAAAAATGTTTAAGGTCTCTTGGATAAACTTCGAGCCATAACATTGTACTTCAAAAAGATAATGCAATTCATTCCGATTTATTAGATAATTAATCAAAACTCGCTTTTTCATCCATTTATTTAATGTCAGGTTTCTGTACAAATGCTGTTTATCCTCCTTTCACACATTTCATTTTAAAAGATCATTTATTTATAATTCCACAACTTTACTTTGTAGCTAGATGAATTCAGACGTTATCAGTTCAATAAAATGAAATTTAAGCTGAAGAATTTTTGTTTGATAAGCAATAAATTAGATATTTAATTAGCTCCACTTAGGTATATTTTTCTTACAACTTTGAATTGAAAACCGTTGTCTAAATCTTGATAAGTAAACTGGAATTGATTTCTATTGAGCGGTTTCTGATTTATGATTTATATTAAAAATATTTATTTCACCGAAAAAAAAAAAAATATATATATATATATATATATATATATATATATATATATATATATACATATATATAGTTTTTTTTCTTGTTCAAATATATATTGTAATTAGTTACTTCTTTTCTTGGGATGCGTTATTCAGTTAGTCTGCAATAGATGTTCTGTGTTTGTATTTGTTTGACAAAATGACAATGTGCTATGTGTATTTTATTTTGCTTAAATGTTAATTGGTGTTATTGACCTTTTGATTTACGTCTCATGGAAAAATAAAATAAAAACACTTTTGAACATGACATGGAACTACCTGTCGAAACGTCAAATTAAATTAAATATGACAAATAATTAAAAAATCGTTTTAATTTTATGAACACGCATCCCAAGAAAAGAAGTACCTAATTACTATATATATATATATATATATATATATATATATATATATATATATATATATATATATATGTAACGGGTTATATTTCCTAAGAAATTTAGAATTTTGCTATATTTTTATTTAAGATAATATCTATAAAATATGCTTACCAGTTCCTATAATCTTCATAGTAGTAGAAATAAGACACATATTTAATGCTTTTTTATCGTTTAATTCAAAATTTAAAATCACAATCTCAGTAATCCTAGGTTAACTTTATAAGAATAAACCAAGTGGTGGAGACCTCCATAGGCACATTCTTCTCATTCTGAAACAAGTTATTAAAATTAGTAATTTTAGGTACAAATTTGTTGCATGATTATGCAGTTGACAATTTTAGGCTAAGTTAAGTAAAAGAAATCAAAGTTTACCTTGTATTCTGGTGATAGCTCTCATTAGCTCTTACTGTATTTGTTGTTTTTCAGTAGCATCAAGCCACTTTGTAGAAATAAAGCTGCAGTAATATACCTGGTATAAGGGAATCATTTATTAGCGTTGTAAGGTCCTCTATGACTGGGAGCGGCAGGTTCAGGAATATTTTAATTGATGAGCCATCAGTGCTACACGTAGATTTGCTTGTGATGTTATTCATTTCTTTCAATAGTTCTATGCTGCTAACAGAGCTTAAGAAAAGGCTATCAGCGACATTTTTCGATGGAGGGAGAAATAAAAGAGGGACCAAACTTGGCGAGATACAAGAGGTAACATTTGGAATAAGCAATCTTAAACATTTACAAGAAACTCAAATCTTTAATACCTCGTGATCTTCATTTCAAATATTGTTATAAGAGTATGTGGGTTAAGTTTAGTATTTTACTAGTTAGAGAGTGTTTTGTAAAAGAGAAAATTTAAATTTTAATAATTACACTAAATGCAAAAGTGTCGGGTAACCGTTGATCACACAATCATGAACAAAACATATTTATGGGTAAATCTGCCAAGAATAATCGCTGGAAATTATTTTCAAGGTAGACAAATGACCGCAACTTAAAAATGGAAATTTTTAAGTTTGTCGAAAATATAAGCATTGTATTCTCCAAGCAATTAACAAAGATCTTCTGAGCAGTGGGCTGCGAGAAATTCTTTACTAATAAATTCAAACAAAACACAGGCAATTCTCTATTCACTATTCATCTGAACATTAAATTGGGTCATAGAACGGTAGAATGGTCCAACGAAGTAAAAAATCTTGGTTTAGTTATGGACAACAAGCTTACATTTAATAAACATGTTAACATTACTTGTCAAAAATCTTATTTCAGGCTCAAATCATTATATGAATATCGTACTGTTCTTCCTTCTAAAGCTAAAACAATATTAACTGAGAGCCTGGTTCTTTCAATACCCAATTACCTTGATGTTGTTTATGGCCCTTTTTTTACTAACTTCAATAAATATCGAATACAGAAATTACAGAATTCCTGTGTTAGGTTTGTGCGAAATCTTACCATGAGGGGCCACGTTGGTCATCATGTCAATGAGGTATTTAAGTGTAATATGGCACAGAGACGATACATTCACCTGAGTTGTATCATTTATAAGGCAATTAAGATCAAAGAACCTCAATATCTAACTGAGCTTATAATTGTTAGAGGAGATATTCGTCAGGTGGATGTTCGTTTCAGGGATGCAATTTCTATTCCAAGACATAGAACACAAATTTTTAAGAACTGCTTCCTGTATTTGGCTGCTTCAATGTATAACTCTCTTCCGCGTAATTTTAAAGTACCTTGTACCTTCGTTTAAATTTAAGGTTAAGAAATATGTTTGCACTGGTCACCTTTCGTTGTAAACTGTGTTTTCACATTACTACAAATTCTTAATGTTACCTTCTTAGTTTTGTAGGGTGGTTATTAAAATACGATTTTTTTCAGTACTTTCCACCTTTGTATAGATACTATTTTGTGTTATACAATAAAGATTATTTTATTTATTTTTATTTTTAATTATGCAATTTTTGCTGCTTTTGTTTCTGTTTTCAATAATAAAGTGGTAGGGAAAGCTCAAACATTTTTTCTTTCAAAAGTTTATATCTTTGTTTTGACTGAACTGATTACATTGAACTTGGTGTCAGAAAAAAAAAACGCTTTTTTGCTCTTCAAAAAGAGCTATTAACTGTACCGTAATGATTGTATTAGTGGTCACTAGATGGCGTCTTTGCGTAATTCTTCAAATACGGATTTTCTCAAAAAAACCAAATGGTATGATATTACTTTTTTTTCATAATTTAATTGAAGGTTATAAAAGGTATCGAATAATGAACTAAAAAATCCAAGTCGGTATTTAAATTAAAAAAGTTGATGATGGTCACCCGAATCCGAAACGTCGGATTGAAAAATTTGTAGAGGAGACAAATTGACAATGATCAGGTGAAAATTATTTTCATCTGTCATTTCACCTAAGCCTACAGAAAAACTAAAAAAAAAAACAAAAAATAACTTATGGTTTTTCTGTCATTTTACAATGATGCCGCCGCAGCCTATAAATATTCACTATGTTGCCACAGCTTTGGAGCGTCCGAATCATTTGTTGAATATTCTCATGTGTCAACGAGGACGGATAAACAGAGATAGGAGCCGATATGTTTTATTGAAAATATTTTTTTTTCAAATGATGTAGATTTTCGCTTATATTTTTGTAATAGTTGAATTACGTAAACGTGCATGTTAATTAAAATGCCTACCTTGATTTTAGGTACTTAAAATAATGAAATATGAGTTAGTAGTACTTTAAAATAACAATTTTGCGTGAACTGGTGTTACTAAAATATAAGGAAGATTTATTTCTTTATATAAAACGCTTGGAAAAGTTTCAGTTAAAATGTGGCTTTCCTTGTCTTTTGAATCATAATAAAATGCTTAAAAAATGTAGGTGGCTATGCGCTTAATATATATAACTAGCTGGCCCGGCAGACCTTGTTCTGCCTTTTTCGTTAGATGACGCGATGCATTTCCAGTGGTAATGTAAGAATATGGGGAGCATTCACCACATTGTCCAGAAATGTTATTAAAGAAAAATATATTGGTTTAACAGAAAAAAATCGCAATAAAACTAAACAAAAGATAGTGTTGAAAGGTCTCGGGAACTAGACTATCATTTAAAAAAAATCATGTAAATTGGTGCGGTATGTTTTCACGAACTTTTTGGCAGTAGTCGATATTTTGTGGAAAGGTATCGAGGTTGTATTTTTAAGTATACCTTAGTTATCGCTATTCCAAGATGGAAATCTTTAAAAAATATAGTTTGTGTAGTTTATATAAAGAGTTTGTTGAAATTAAGAAATCCATGACCATTTGAGGTATTTCTGTTACGTACTGCCAACTTTGTATATACAGGGCGGGCATTTTATTAGGGGCCTATACCTTTTTTCAGAAACTACCGATTTCAGAAAAAAAATTAGTACAAGAGTTTCTTGCTTTTAAACATTTTTTTTAATTATTTGAGTTTTATTAATATAGGGTGTCCGAAAAGTGCTGCACCGACATAAAAACCAGAATTTTAAATTAGACACCCTATATATTTTTACATTTTTAGATTCCTTGGGAGAAATAAAGGTAAATTTTATAAGAACTCACTAAAAACTAAAATTAAGGTTATGTATTTTTTTTAGCAAATTTATGCCCCCAGCTGTTAGTTCAGATTATTTAATAAAATTTTAATCACAACTTAAGAAGACTACCTCCTAACGATCTACGATGGCTAGGAATTTTATATGTTGATTCTTAGTCCTTCACGGATGGAAAAATACGATGTGTTTTCATTCCGGGTATACATACGTTCACTACTGTCGTTCTGAAAAGAACAGTTTTGCTGACGTTTCACCAAAATCATATTTGGCATTTTCGAAGCTATACCTAATTCTAATAGTTAACGAAATACTTATTGCAATAATAACATTATTTGAAGAAACCATGCGAATAATTTGCCCCAGGAGGCTCTGATATAACAATTAATATCCGCCCTCGTCGTATCCATGGCGACAAAATAATATTTGTATAGATTTTACGTTTTCAGTCTAATTTAATATTAGTTGTATTAATTATATTCAAAATTCTAAGTTCTCTTAAAAATGCATACGGTGGAAAAAATAGATATACTTGAATGGTTTTAGCAAATTTGAAACGCCCAGCTCTACTTGGGAACGTGATCAATTAATATGGCAAAGATGGCTCTTCGTACTACATGGGGAACAATATTAGTGACTTTCTAAACCAACATTACAACCGTTGGATAGGGGCAAATGGAGCGATCTCGTAACCAGCTTGAAGTCCAGACCTTACCACTCTAGATTTTTTCTTGTGGGGAACATTAAAGGATACTGTATATAAACAAAGGCCTACTAAGGTAAACGAAGTGCAAAAAAGTATTAGAGAAGCTGTAACGCACTTAAACGAAACAAAAATGGATGACATGTTTATTACTTAGATTTAAATTAGGTGTTGCTGTATTTTTTCGCCATTATTCTTTAAAATTATAATAAAATTGTATCCTTAAAGGTTTCCTTTAATTCTTTTTATAGATTTAAGGCTTTACATTTTAGGCAGCATTAATTAGTTGTATCCTTCCATATATTTCTAAATATTTTGTTAACTATTAGATTTAAGTATATGACATTTCTTTCTAAATTACATAACATTCGAATAGGGAGTTCTTATAAAAGTTTATTTCTAACAAGAAATTTAAAACTGTTAAAATATACAGGGTGTACTATTTAAAATTCTGGTTTTGAAGTTGGTGCAGCAATTTTCGGACACCCTGTATTAATAAACTCAAATAATTAAAAAAAGATTTAAACCAAGAAACTTTTATACTAACATTTTTTTTTCTAAAGTCGGTAGTTTATGTCAAAGGGTATAGGCCCCTAATAAAATGCCCACCGTGTACAAACATGCCATGAGGAGAATTTCCAAAACTAACTAAATTTGAAAAATCTGTTTTGTAATCTGTTTAAATGCACAATAAATTTATCATAGTTTGAAATTGTATTATATTTTACATTAATTAATAAATAATACTAATAACGGTATTTTTAGAAATATTTAACCGACAGCAAAAGTTATGATACGAGCGGGGATCGAACCCGCACCTTTGGATCTCTAGCTCATTGCTCTAACCAATTGCGCTATCGTACCACTGATAAGCAGTTCGTTAGAACTAGTACTTATTCAAACCCACCAGTATCATAACCATTGTTGGTTCTGCCAAATATTCTAACCTTATGGCGCGGCGTTCCTACGGCAAAACTGACATCGCTATTAGGCTAGAGATCCAGAGGTGCGGGTTCGATCCACCCCCACACTATAACTTTTGCTGTTGCTAACAACGGTATTGTAAACAATTTAATAATTTATAGGTGGCTATGCATTTGACAGAAACATGTTCAGCTTATTCCGTTTAAGGAGTGAAAATTTCAACAATCCGCGATTGCCATAGTAACGATTAGAAATGACAATATTTGATTGACTATAAAATATAGGTGCAAAATGTGAAAAATTACGAAAATGTATTATTATGAGAGAGTAAAAAAATAATAAGTAGTAAAAAGGTGTCAGGTATGGGGTCAAACATGAACAGATTATGAAAATAAAATAAGCTTCACTTATTACAGTTTAAACATTTATTATTTTTATTATCGACAGTTACATGATACGTTGATATTATTTCGGTTGTGGGGCCTGTTTTGCATAAGTAACATTCTTTGGGAATGGCCACTCTGGATGACTGGAAAACCTGCAAAGATGGGTTTTAGTTTTAAAGGTTTCAAACTAAAAAATGGTATAGGTATTAGTCTTAAAAGTATTAAATTGTGATAGATATTGGTGTTTTTTAAACTTTACAGAGGATAAAATATCGAGGTGTTGAAAAGTTTGCAACGGTTCACGTTAACGATCCGTTAGGCAGTACCTACCACATCTCTACTAGTTGCCGATAGCGACATCTATGAGGGCAAAGCACAAGTGCCATCCAGCAATGAGGAGGCCAATGAGAGCAACGCATTTATTTACATGTGTTGGTCAGTAATTCAAGATTCAAAAGAGACCTCCTTGTCTTATGCCAGCCCGTTTTATTTCTTTACTATGACTTTTTGTTGTACGTAAAAATGCGTTGCCCCCATTAGCCAAATCACCTTTGCGGACAATCTTGGGTTAAAAGTATTGATTTTCTAGCCTTGGCTTTGAGGGATAGCACTTGTGCTCTTCCCTCATAGATCTCGCTATTAGCTGCTAATAGAGATGTGATAGCTACTGCCTAACGGATCGTTAACGTGAACCGTTGCAAGTTTAGTGTCTTAATGCCACCAAAGGCAAATAATGCTCCGAATAGACGATCCATCTTATATAAAAAAAATATATGGATCCCAACTTTTTATCGTTTTCAGTATAGTTGGGATCCATCCAGAGATTTCCGGGTAGCCCAACACCTAGAGTTGCCAGTTCGCGACGTACTGCATTCGATCAGCTGTTTAAATTCGTTTATAAATAAGCATAGTTATTGTATAATTGAAGAATTAGACACTTCCGGCAACACTGATCCAAATATTATTGCGTGCGTTAAAATTAAACGGCGACACGAGCAGTTGATGTGTATTTATTTGTACCTGACGGGTTGTCTATTCGAAGTATAATCGGTCTATGGTGCCACTTAATAATGTTGATATCTGTCAAATATTGCAAAAAATTTACTTCTCAGCATTCCAAGTGGCGATTCTTGCTTTCTCTCCAGCTTCCAGTCCCCGCAGAGTTTTTATATCATCTTCATCAAGAGAAAAATCAAAAATATCTAAATTTTCCTTGATTCTACTGGGAGTGTAGCTTTTGGGAATTGGGACAATATTCCTTTGCAGATGGAATCTCAATAGAATTTGTGCTTGTGACTTTTTATATTTGGCGGCTATTTTGGCCACCGTTGGACTTTGTAGTATCGTAGGACTAAAAAACACTAATATATTATTAAGTGTAAGAAAAAAGCAATTATATAAGTAACATTTTTTTCTTTTTCAAAATATTTGTATTTAATTTTGGTTGTTTATATAACAGTCAATTTTATCACGTTGCCGGTTCTCGTTTTAGTTCCGGATATTAACTACAAATTCACTTCAAAATCCCACTTTTTGTAAAATGCCGTTCGGAATTTTTATTATACAATTGCGTGCTGATAGCTCTGGATGTGATTATTTTGACTAATTTTAAATATTCAAGTTCATAAATACTGTCAAAAAAGGCATATTTTTCGAGATACAGGGCGAAAAGTTAGATATTCTTTTTAATTATTTTTATTAATATAAAAAAATACTAAATTGGTACACATATTACTTTTGTGGGGCCTGTAAAACAGTATCATTGGAGTTTGGAACAATCTACGGGGTTACGGCCGCCTTTAACGCTCTAAAACCTTTTTATGTGGATATTGACTTCCCAAGTAAAACAATTTACTTGATGAGCTTTTTTGTCTAATGGTTAGCCATAAAAGACACATAAAAACCAGAGATTTGTCAAATGATTCTTGGTTTGTTTTCTAGCCCTGAAAGCTCGCTTCAAATTAGATTTTTTGGCTCCAAAAGTAGTAGTTTTTAATGTAGATAGGCTATAGCATAATTACTTGGCCAAAAAATATCTTTTATGGGGGTAATTAAACCTCCATTTTTTTTGTAATATTGGACGGCCAAAAAGTAGAAATATCTGTCAATTTTGTTGCCGCAACAAAACCAGATATATTCTAGTTAGTAAGTATTGAAGTTAAATTATAGTCAGCATAGCTGTTTAAAATGCCAGAATATGGCATTTTTAATCAATAGAAATCGAGGTCAGAGTTAAATCTATAAGTCGTATAATTGCCAATTGGCCATTTTTACCCCATTATGGCCAAATTATTATTCCCCACTTTAGCCATATTTCCGTCTTCTTAAAGTTTTCTTTGATATGTAGCATTGTTTAAGATTATTTTAGCAAAAAATGTATATATAGAATTTCAGTACAAAAACCAACATATTAGGCCTTTTCTCCCTTAAAATTTGCCATAAGCGAATGAAGCAAAGAAGCTACTTAGTTGGGTCAAGGTCGTCGCGTAAAAAACTTCGAAGCGCTAAAAGGGGTCATGACCCAAGAGAAATTATCATCTTGTAGATTGTTCTCAATATCAATTACATTGTTTTATAGCTACTACAAATATAATTAAGTCAAATTTCAGGAAAATTATTGAGTTTGACTATGATCCATTGCAACATGTCCCAAAAGAGCGACTTTCACAGCTTCTTTTCTGATGGCTCGCTGCGGCTGGCGTTTCACATTACAGATAGATCCAGTATCGTCAAACTTTTGGACTAATTTGGCAACAGACGAATCATTTACATTCTTATTGGGGGTGTTATTAAACAAACGAGCAGTAAGCCTACCACACCTATTATTTTGAACATAGTTGAAACAAATTCAACTAGAATGGAATAATCCATTTTTACAGTAAAATTGAAATAATTTCAAGAGCAACAAACTGAATCAATGAAGACATTACAATAAATGTTTACCCTTTTCCTACACTTAGCATAAGCAATTTATTTAGTAATCTAGACAATGGTTGTAGTTGCTTTGCCTGTTTCATTAATACCAAAACCATAGTGTTGTGGTTCCTAAGGCCGTTTTAGCTTTAACTGTTCAAATAAAATTGAAGTTGAAGATGCAGGTTGAAAAATATACTTTATACTTATTACCCTCTAAGCAAAATTGACGTGTCGGACCATTTCTGCTTTAAATTTCACGAAAAGATGAAAAGCTGCAAAAGGTGCATACTTTTTGTTTGTTTGTTTTGACCTATCAGAAACCATCGGTCGATCCTTAACTGTTGCTTAGCATTGAACCACGAAGGTGACTTTGTTTACTCTGTTTTTTTATCTGCATTTTACATTAGAACTACTGAAATTGATGGAAATCTTATATACGACAATATCTGTACTAATTTTCATTTAATTATTTTAAAAAACGAAGAATATAAATTACAAAAAAAATCTGTAAATTTTGTTTACTCGGAACTTCCCTCAATATGAAAATTTCCTTTTATTAAGAATAGTGAACAGGTGTTTCATCGAATATCATGGACAAATAAAAGACATGCTAATCTATTAAAAATATGCACGCCATACCTTATATACTTTAGAAAAAAACTCAACCTCAAGTATTACATTTTTTTTACCCTTATGCTGACAGTAATTATACAAAATATACATGCCGTTTTCCGTTTGTAACATTCAATTTATAATTTTCAAAATTGTCCTTAAAAGTGGAGCAAATATAATGTAATTACAGAATAGGGGAGGAGGGGGCACAGAGGACCGCTTAAGGATTTTTAGTGTACAAATCCATTAAAAAAATATATTAAAAATAAGTAAACCTATTTGTGTCAAGTTTAGTGGTTACTTTATTCATTTAAGATCAAAAAAATATTTTAAACAAAATGATATATGAGTTACAATTGTTTTTTTAATACCCTGCGCTGGTCCTCTGTGCCCTAGCAATGGAGCACAGAGGACCTAGTGCTGGGGCACAGAGGTCCTAATACGGGGTGTTGGGATCATGCATTGAATAAACAATATTTGAATAGGATTTTTACAAAAAGACTTATGGTTGCAAAAATCGTTTATAGCAGCTTAACAGCTAACAAAAAATATTATTTTTAATAATATATTTAAGAACATTTCAGACAAATAAATTCTGCATCGTCTTCTGTCATGTGCCCAACCTTTGCAATTCTGTCATTGAATCCATGCCTCCCCTTCCCTTGATTTGCCATACCTACTCGGACAATAAATGCATATGGTGTTAGTGTCTTCTTCTTCACTATCGCTACTTGAAACTTTCACCACTTTTTTTTGCGCGTTTTTCTTTTTTTTAATATTGTACTTTTCTTCTACATTTTTGGTAAGTTTTCTTTTTACACTTTTGGTATTTTGTTTTTTTTCTGCTTCTTTGGCCATGAGCTGGTCCTTAAATGGGGAACTTGTTAATTCTTCAGCATTGTTTTTAGTTTTGTTTTTAAGGGCATCTGACTTTGGCTTTGGAGAAATTTTTAGGATAGCATCTTTGAAGGAAGTATTATAACTGCAGCTCGGTTGTGGTTCTTTGAATAAGCTTTGAGGTTCAGGTTGGTGATCATCCTCATCTGAAACAATTTCGGCAGCGATAGACCTCTCGGTTTCTTGCTGTACCGGGACGTCTGCAACTTCAGCGCGCAGAAAACATTCGTCAGGAAATATTTCATTATTGAATGGATAAATTCCTGTCCTTTGAAAACCCTTTGCATACTGTTGTTTTAAGGACCCAAACACAGTGCAGTCAAGGGGTTGTAGGCGATGACTGGTGTGGGGCGGGAGAGAGACCATTATAATATTATTTTCTCTTGCTTTATTTATTGCGGCAAGCGTCCTATGACTATTGTGATTGTCAAGAATTAATAATATTTTCTTATCGGGACCGGGTTCCACATGGTTAATAAAGTGATCTAAATACTTGACGAAATGATGGGAATCCATCCATCCAGAACCATTTGCATGGCCATCTGCACCCGGCGAACATCCTTTCATAAATAATGGGTTCATTCGCTGTCGAGGAAAAAGAAAAAACGGAGGGACGTAAGATCCTGCAGCTGAAATTCCACAAACTGCAATTACATTAAACCCACGTTCAGTGCTCACTATCCGCATAACCTGCTTTTTTCCTTTTTTAGCTAGAATTTTTCTGGGTACAGGCACTGAATTAATCCCAGTCTCATCAATATTATGTATTTGGCCTGGTTGAATATTGCTCTTCTCTAAAACTAATCGTACAACATCAAAAAACTTTTGAACCTGGGGCTTATTAAATCCTGCAGCTCGTGCTATGCTTGTGGCTTCGGGAGCTCTAATAGAAAGTTGAGGATTTCGTTTTTTAAACCCCACCAACCAGTCACTACCAGCTAATTTGGCATTGTTATTAAATGGATGTTTCAAGACAATATTTTCTGCAAGCTCAAATGCAAATCGACGAGCATCGAGAGGGTTATCCCATAAAATCGCTTTTCTAGGTCTAGAATATGCTCCACTAGTTCAGTTTCTTGTTGGTCAGTAAACATTTGTTTAAAATGATCATTTCTTGGTGTCTTTGGCATCATTTCATTATTTTTTCGGCGCAAAATACAGGTCTTAGGTATCTTAAAACGTTGAGCTGCTTGTCGAACTGAAATTTCGTTTCGGTTGATCATTTCCAGTGCCCTGGTCATGTCTTCTTCTGCGCACGAAGGCTCGGGTTTTTTCTTTACGTAGTTACGTACCATCTAAAAACAATATTTTTTATGATAATATACACACATCACATAATTGAATTAATTCTAAGACACTTAAATTCATATTTAAGCCACAACATACTGCTTTGGGGCACAGAGGACCATAAGCGGTCCTTTGTGCCCCAGTTGCAGAAAATAAATTTAAATTTCCCGCCACTCCACTGAATGTTTGTTTACACCTGAGTTAACCAACTTGTTTTTAAGTAAAAAAGTTGTGTTTTAGCGGGTTATAATAAGAAATAACAATACACGCATAATAACCCAATAATCACACTTGACAAAACTGTAAAATTTAGCATGGTTTACCTTAAAAACCAATGTTTTGTTTGCTGCGACCTGCACACTGCACGAACATTGCTGTAACTGTCAGAAATATAAAAATACACTGCTAGCTTGCTATTTTTAAGAACATTTAAAAGATGGCGTCACGTATAACAGAATAAATCGAGCGGACCTTTGTGCCCCAGCGGTCCTCTGTGCCCCCTTCTCCCCTACGTCGAAGAGATATAGGCTTTTCATGAAGAATCCAGAGATATTGTGCCATTTCATGTTTTTACTCAATATTTTCACGCTTCATGAACTGTTTTGTTTTACAAAAAATAAATGATCATTTATTATTTTCCTCTATGAAAAGAAGCTTTCATTTTAGGAAATAAAATTTTACCAAATATTTATTTTTGCGCAAATCTTGAAATCTAGTAGTTTCTTAATAATAATTTTTTACATGTTGTAACGCCGCAATTTTGTTCCGCCATATTGCATTTTTACCAAAATATAACCATTTGACTGACAGACATACTGACTGATGTTTTTCTGAGTATTAGGGACACTAAACATAAAACGATGGAAACAAAAAATAAATAAATATAACTTTGAAACATTGCATCCCGAAAAAAGTATATAAAAACTTTTACATTTAAAATTAGTCAAAGAATCACATCCAAAAGTATAAACCTTTAATTATACATCACTCCGTATACTTACGCAAGGCCTGATTCTGCGGCATAACAAGCACGTCCAGGTGCTCCAATCGGGGAGTAGGCCACCACAACTATACCATTTTGTTGAGCAAACTTTACCAATTCTTTATTTTGCAAGTATGCATGCACTTCTACTTGCAGGGCAGCAGGTCTGATTCTTGCGACCTTTAGTATTCTAGAAATCTGCTCGATATTAAAATTCGATAGACCCATAGTTTTGGTACGACCAGCATCTACTTGTTCTTCCAACTTCTGCAAATTTATCGAAAAACTTAATATAATATATATAATTAAAAAATGCTTGCAATGTGAAATAGTACATTTTTATTGACTCCCATTGCTTATACTAAATCAAAATTCCATTTTTTTTAATGATTTTATAATCTACAATTCCATTTTTTTTTATGATTTTATAATCTACAAGAAGAGACAGATTTGATGAACATAATATACAGGGTGTTCTATTTAAAAGATGTAAGGTTCCTTAAATTTAGAAAACATGTTTACATAACAAAAATCTACTGATTCAACATAAGTATGGCGAAATAACACCAAACGTCTTGTTATTAAATGGGGTGGTGGGGCAATAACAAGACGTGTGTTATTTTCTAATAATAATGATCTAATTGCTAGGGTCCAGAAAGCTTTAAAAAATGTACCAATTTTAACTGCACTAACTTTACAAGTAAGTTTAGCTCATAGATTTTATATGTTTTTTATATTTTTTATATCGTAGCCTTAAAGAAGCAAATAAATATTTAAAAAATGTAAAAATCGCATTGGCCTGCCACATTTTCTTGTAAATTTTTTATTTTATAATGAATCATATGATTTACCTTCCATAAGGCTATGTGGTCCGTAGGATAAACTGTTTTTTCTGCATTTTGGTATAATAACCTCTCTTCAGGATTTATGACATCTATCCAGACTGGAAAGTGAATTAAATATAAGTCCACGTAGTCTAACTGTAAGCGTGTTAGGGATTCCTTCAGATGTTTTTCCACTCTAAAAAAACATATTTTTATGTTATTTAACATTTACGGATGATATGCATCTGTGACTGTGTGCGATTGTCACTAGTAATACCACAAGAAATTAAATATTTCCGAAACATTTTTCGGAATATCTTCGTTATCATCAAAGGCAATGGATAAATTTCTACTAATATTCATGAGCGAGAAAAATGTTTTGAAAATCATGTTGTATGTAATTTATATGAATATTCCACTCATGTACAAATTTTTCCGTAAGACTGGTGGTGTTTTCGAAAAATTATAGCGGAAATACCACGTCGTCTAGGAAACATGGTGTTTCCAATTACCTGTTAGGTGTGGTTACATACCTAACCAAAAAATGAAATCTTGACAATATGAAACCTGCTTTTGAGAGACGCTAGAGTCCCTATAAAAAAACTGATTTTTTTTAAGTATCTTTCAAACATTTTTGAAAAGTTGTCAATATAAATAATCGCTTTGGGCTAGTTCAAGAAGAGGAAATTGATGAAAATATAATTGGAAGCGAATGAAAAAAACTATACGTTTGACCAAGATACTCCAGTATCCCAACTAGCAATGATTTTGAAAAGCTGGGCCTACAATATGCTAAAAATGAACGGGGAGGAATATAAAGAAGGCACGGTAAAAATTATTTGGAATGTGACGGCGAAATTATTGATGGAAGGGTATTTCAATGAATAGAAAATTAAAATAAATCCCTTCGAGCAGATCGAATTCAAATCGGCCCGAGACGCAAAAAATGCCAAAAGGAGACATTTGCAAGGTATTGAAGGCAAACGCAGAGAATCGGCCGTTTTTTTAACATACAATGAATTAAAAAATCTTTTAATCGAAGCTTATGATGTTTTTGTTGTCCTATGAATTAGCCTGGAGAGGAGGAGAAGGTGCAAGAGCTTTTGACGAAACAACTTTTTTAAAAGAAGAAACTGACAACTTCGGAGGAAAAACAGGTAGAATTCAATACAAGCCTGTTTTTTCTAAAACATATCAAGGTGGTGGCCGAAAACTCGCCGATTCGAAGTGGTTGGTGAGAAAGAGAGAAGTAATAGCTTTTGCCCAGTAAGAATTTATAAAGAATTACAAGATAAAATGGAAAAGTATCTCCAACACTCGACTATTTTTGACGCCAAACCCCCATTGGAAAATTTCCGGAAAATGGTTTTTCAAAAACAGTCCAGTAGGAGAAAAAAGATTTTTTTACTTCGACAAAAAAACAAGCACAGAAATCAGGCCGCAATACCACAAAAAAATTTACCAACCATTCCCTCAGAGCTACTGCCGTGTCCAAGCTGGCCAAAAGCGGAGTGTCGGAGCAAAACTTGATAAAAATTACAGGTCATTCGAATGCGAAATCCCTATGAAGTTATTTGCAAATGTATCTAGATCACCACAAAAAAATTATTGAAAAAATGAGGGAACTTGGAAAAGAACCACCTCAACAGCACGTGCATCCAGCCCCTGTAGCTGCACCCAGCACAAGAACAAGTAGTGGTCTGACGGCATCTTCTACGTCGTTGCAAAACAACAATGTGATTAATAATTATCAGAACTGTACCTTTTATTATACAATCAATAATTAAAATTGAATATTTAGATTTATATTAAGTACTTTTCAATATTTAGACAAATAATTTTATTAGTATATTATTATTCAATTTGTGTTCAATTTGTTACAAAATTCAAATTTCTGAACTTGAAATAGGTATGTATTTAATATTCAATTAATAAAGCTTAGTTTCCCTGTATTTGATTCGTGGAATATTCCTCCTAAATACCATTCGTGCTTGAAAATTAACCAGAAAATTTCACTCATGCGTGTTTTCTCTACAAATTTCAAAATTATAAGAAAACACGCATTCGTGAAAAATAATCGGAAATTTTTAAGCACTCGTGGTATTATCCCCGAAAAATTGTATGACGTAACGACTAATTATCGTACTAAGTCATATTTGGATAAATTAATAAAGATTGCGGTTGCCATTTGAAGGAATATTTGCTTTCAAATTATTCAAAATTGCCACGATTAAATGGAAAAATGGTAAATAAAATGGTGTCTAAATATTATATATATTTTATGATAGATATATAATTGAAAAATGTTCGGTTCCAAGTCCAGTTTTTTCGCCTTTAAGAATAAAGGAGGTGGCAGAAGAATCCAAACAAAAAACACCATAATTGTGTAAGTGAGATGTACATTTCAAAATTTTAGTTTATAACAAATAAAGTGTGTTTTTGCAAAGTGTTAACACGTTTAAATAAAAAAACTGTGAAAAAATTTATTCTGTCACTATGTCAAAAAATGTCCACTTTCATTCGCTTTTGGTTAACTACCGTAGAGAGAAAAAAATTCGATAAAATGTAGATGCGGCACAATAGTGGCCTGTCAAAAAAATCCATTTTGATTGTACAAGTCGACGAATGTAGCTTGGCCTCCGATATGCGCAAAAAACAAACAGAGTGTGTGCGGGAGAGATAGAAATTCACTGAAACAACGAATGTACACTCCGAACAAAAATTTTTATTCGTATAGAGTAAAGATCAAGTCGACATTACGTTATATTGAAGTATTATTTTTGTAAATCCGGTTTCTACTGATTAAAGTTTTTTTTATTTTGATAATCAAATAATGTTGAAATTATTTTTAATAACGTATATAAAAATATAACAATCAATAAAAAGCGTATAATATTTTATTAAGTAGGTATATTTATCAACATACTATTAACTAGAAATATAGGTAAAAATTATTCCATAAATTCGTGAATGTTTTTTCACCTATTTGAGAAGTCGATGGTTGATTAGGGGTAATAGAGTTATCGTCCTCACTAAAATGGTCGTCATCGAAATCATATCATCCAAGTTGATAATTAAATCTTCAACAATGATGTCAACCATTCTCAAAGCGGATCGCGCGATCACAGCGACTTTTCCATTGTTCAGCAGTAAATTGCTGAAAAAACTCATCTCAATAAGTCGCGACCTGTTCAAAACTAAAATATACGTTTTTTTTATCGACGTATTCTTTTAATGGTACCCAAACTAATTCAATTGGATTGAAATCCGGATGGTAAGGAGGCAATCTTACTACAGAATGGCCTTTTGTGATAAAAAGCTCATCGATTTCGTAACATTTGTACCTGGGCTTAAAATTTTTAATAATACCATATAGCTCAGGTTTTAACATATCTTCATTAAAGGAAATATTTCGAAGACTGCTTCATGTCCCCTTTTCTAGTAGAGCTTATAGGCATTTTTTCTTTCTGTTGTTATGGTAAGGTGCATTGTCGATAACAACAACGCTTCTTGGGGATAAATTTGGAATTAGCTTTTCAGTCACCCATTTCTTGTACATTTCAAAATTCATTTCGTTATGGTAATCGCCAGAATTGGAGCTGGATTTCCATCTAACATATGCATTTTTTACCTTTAGAAACAGGTTTTTTTAATCCGTCAGTACTGTCATCATTCCATGCTTTCTGATGAGTATGCGTGGAATGAATGTAGGTTATATATATATATATATATATATATATATATATATATATATATATATATATATATATATATATATATATATATATATATATATACAGTGTGTCCGAAATTGGTTATGACAGTATTGGGATCTCGGAAACCGTGATAGTTACAAAAACGTTTAAATGGAGAAAGTTTTAGACAATTATGTTTGTAATCTAACGCCGTTTTGCTCGCGATTCTATCTTTTTTAGTTTTTGAGATATTTTGAAAAAACCAAAAAACTGCATTTTCGAAAAAGTCCTATAATTTATTTATTTATGAAAATTTTGAAAATCTGTAAGAATATTATTAAGGCAACTTTTTACGAAGAGTGCACCTATTAAGTCAGATTTTACATACAACGTTTCGATTTTCTAGAACCATCATCAATTTTGTTTTTTCTTATGGCCGCTGTGTTCGATTTTAACAGTTTTGAAAAGAGTATTTCTTTAGCTTTTCAACGGTGTATCACACTTTGTAATTAGGTTATTACTAAAGGTGCAAAAAGTGCGTAGAGGAAATATTTAAACGTTTTTTGGAATTATCAAAGTAAAAAGTTAAAAATTAATAGTGTTAAATAGCAATATATTGTAATTTAACATCCAGTTCTATAAAAAATCAGTAAAAACTACTTAATAACATAACTAATTCGTGCACAATGTTCACAC
Organism: Kuschelorhynchus macadamiae; assembly: GCA_030620095.1. Lineage (NCBI taxonomy): Eukaryota > Metazoa > Arthropoda > Insecta > Coleoptera > Curculionidae > Kuschelorhynchus > Kuschelorhynchus macadamiae. The sequence goes on along the minus strand of JAUTXW010005054.1, from coordinate 550,928 downwards.
ATGTTCAAACTACCACCCGCATATAACACTAACATCTTTGCCCAAGTAGGCTTTGCGTTTGAAATAAGACTGTTTAAACATTTTTTCGAATTATCGATATAAATTAAAATTTAATAGTTTCAAATAGCAATATTTTTAAATTGGACATCAAATTCTGCATAAAATCAGTAAGTTCTACTCAGTAACATTAATACTATGTGCACTGCACATAATGTACCCCGAAGAACGACTGTCGACAGAACTTCTTTTCAAGCGCTGCACTGATTAGAAGCTTGCTAGGGTTAGCCAATTTTAAGAATCGCAACAGAAAGTATGCAAGTATGACAAGGAATGGAATAGGCAAATATTAGAATATTTTAATGAAAATCTGGTTTTTTTCCATAAGAAGATTTGAAACAGAACTTCACATTCTGAAGTCAACCGTTCATGGCGATTTAAAAGTACTAACCTTACAAGAATTAACAGAAAATCAGTATGAACTACCTACTCAATAAAATTAATAAAAAAATGCTACATAATACTAGGATTAAAAATGTTGACCGTTTTTTTCTATGCAGTGTCCGCATTTCCTTTCAACTGTTCTGATTACCCGTTGAATGGTATTTCTATTTATATTTTCTAGAATATTTCGGATTCGCTGCTCAAGAACTTGCCTATTTTCTGGGGGGGAAAATTCGTATATTTCATTTTTCGCACATCCCCATAAATAAAAATCCAACGGCGTGATATCCGGGGATCTAGCTGGCCAGCGGACAGGACCACTGTTGGATATTACGTTTTCACCAAAAGTTTTTGTTAAAAAGGTTTGTACATCCCTGCTGTTATGTGCAGGACAACCGTCTTGCTGAAACCACAAGCTATTAAACTGATCATTTGGCACAGCTTCTCGAATGGCAGGAACTATTTGATTCTGTAACATGGCAAGGTATCTTGGGCCTGTCAGTGTCTGATCAAAAATAAAGGGACCAATGAGACGATTTCCTAAAAAGTAATGGAAAATACTGAATTATAAGCAATTCAATTAGACTATGTTTATCTTACCAAGCATCCCGCACCACACATTAAAACCAAATCGGTCTTGCAGCCTGCGTGGATCGCGTAGTTGCGGATTTTCAATAATGGTGATTTTTTTTATTAAAAATGCCACAGTTTGTAAAATGAGTCTCATCTGACCAAATGACTTTATTGCAAAAAGCGGGATTTTCTCGACATCTATTGATATACCAATTACAAAAAGCAATTCTTCTTTCGAAATCACCTGCTTGAAGTCCTTGCACAATTGTTGGCTTGTAAGGACGATATTTAGTTACTTTTAAGACGCCATGAACGGTAGATTTGGGAATTTGAAGTTCTGTTTCGCTTCTTCTTGTAGATGAAGTCGGATTTTCATTAAAATATTCTAGGATTTGCCTATTGCGTTGCTCGTTGTCTTTTGCATACTTCTTTGTGCGAATCTTATTAAAACTGCCAAACTCAAGCAAGTTTCTAACCAGCGTTTGAAAATAAGTTCTGCCAGGCTGCCGTCTTTCGGGGTACTTGTCAAAATACACATCCATGGCCCTGTTTGCATTTCTTTCATTTTTAATATAACACACTAACATATCAAACATTTCTTCATTAGAAAAGTTTAACGCCATTGTAATCCTTACTAAAACAGCGATGAATGTTAAATAAAACTTAAACGTTGCATTTTTGACAGATTAAAAGCATTCTATTATTTCAAAACCAAAGCCTACTTGAGCAAAGATGTTAGTGTTATCTGCGGCTGGTCATTTGAACATTTGTGAACATTGTGCAATGTTATTGAGTAGTTTTTACTAATTTTTTGTAGAACTGGATGTTGAATTACATATTGCCTTTTAACACTATTAATTTTTAATTTTTTACTTTGATAATTCCAAAAAACGTTTAAATATTTTCTCTACGCACTTTTTGCACCTTTAGTAATAACCTAATTACAAAGTGTGATACACCGTTGAAAAGCTAAAGAAATACTCTTTTCAAAACTGTTAAAATCGAATATAGCGGCCATAAGAAAAAACAAAATTAATGATGGTTCTAGAAAATCGAAACGTCGTATGTAAAATCTGTCTTAATAGGTGCACTCTACGTAAAAAGTTGCCTTAATAATGTTCTTACAGATTTTGAAAATTTTCATAAATAAATAAATTATAGGACTTTTTCGAAAAAGCAGTTTTTTGGTTTATTCAAAATATCTCAAAAACTAAAAAAGATAGAATCGCGAGCAAAACGGCATTAAATTACAAACATAATTGTCTAAAACTTTCTTCATTTAAACGTTTTTGTAACTATCACGGTTTCCGAGATCCCAATACTGTCATAACCAATTTCAGGCTGTATATATATATATATATATATATATATATATATATATATATATATATATATATATAATTAGTCTTCCTTCTTGCCTGTAAGTGCGTATTTTTTTCAAAAATTCTATTCGTAACAGTCTAACGAGTTGACGCTCCATCAAGATTATTCTATTACTTTTAATTTTGCGCCATCGAAAACCCAATTTATCAATTCCTTTTCGCAAGCTGTCTTGGCATCCTTGATAATCCGTGTCTTCCGAACATTTATATTCAGACTTAATGCGCCTAACATTTCTATTGCTGATTCCAGTGTCTGAGGCAAGACGTTCTTGAACGTGGAAAACAAATATTTTTATTTAAAAAAAAAATAAGTTTTTATTAATATTTGCAAAACCCATTAACCCCTAAAATACCGGTCTGCAGACTACTTCTTTACTTTTCTCGAAAACGGCTAAATGAAATGAAAAATGCCAAAATTGTTTAGAATTAAATAGTGTCAATAGGGATCTATCTAAAGTATGGAAATTAACAAACTTAAACATAGCGGTAACATTTTAAATGAACAATAATCAGACTTAAACACAAAATTTATAACGGTACCTATATATTAATAATAATCTATTGTACTCGTACAAACAAACCACTCAAAATTTGTTTTTATAGCGGTTGATTATATTAGCAGTATTTCTTTCTTTTTATTGTACGTCTATTTATACCTTGTTGTAAACCTATAAACAAAACCGATTGATATGTCTCATTCCGACTATGTTTATGAAACCATCTCTATAGCCATTTGTTATTTTATTATTCTTAGGTACTTGGTTTTTGTTAATTTCGAGAAAGCCATTAGATCACTGGATTTTTTCCAGTTGGAAAAAGTAGCACCTTCAAAATTTATTTCGCATACCAAATTTCAATCAAATATCTTAAAGGGTTTTATAAATATTAGTAAAAAAATGTTATTTTTTTTAAATGGTTAAATTAAATAATAATTTCATTTTCTCGAAAACGGTCCATTACATCAAAAAAACACAAAAGGCGATTACTAAGTATTTTGAGTTGCTAATTGTGAAAATTGAATTAGTTTTCAAAATAATCAGTGGCGTACTATAAATTTACTAAAATCAAAACTGGAATTCCTGCCCGTGCGCGTGCCTATGACTCGGTAACTCTTCTTTCACTTTCTCTCTTTTTCATGAATATTTTCTTTCAATTGAAGAAAATAGCATTTCAAACACTTATTTTATCTACTAAGTTTCAATAACATATGTTAAGGGGATTTCCAAATATTAATAAAAATCCTTATTTTCTCACAAAGTTTAATACCCTGAATCTCGAAAACGAAGCATTTTAGACTTTATGGTTATATGAATTTTTTTTCTTAAAATGAGCTCAGGAATTAGCTTTTAAAGTTTGACTGCGTACTTAATTAACACCCTGTATAATACAATATAATTGTTAGTGCTTTATTACATCTTTATCATTGAAATTTCGCAGGTAATTAGGCTTTCGATTAGTTTAAGTATGTCAAAAGGCATTAGAAATTTTAGCATAATTAGAATAAGTAAGTTGCATTTTTTTTTATTACAAAAACCTAGTATTTACACATAATTTAAAATTACTCGTATTACTCATATTTGTTGGAAATAAAGCAATACGACTAACCCAAACTGACGTTTAGTATCCGACTAACGTATGCTCAACCATTGATTTTAAACTTAAACTCGATAAAAAAATATATCAACAAAAATACAATTTCTTAAGTGACATAAGTACTAACCTTTGAAACGGCTATTAGATAATTTCCAGTGTTTGCTTCATCTTCCATAAATTTTAAAACATTACTGATAATTTCTCGGCTTTGACCAGATAACACTTTATTATTCACTTTGCTTTTGAAAGGCATTTTATATAAAAAAATAACACCGCAATTACCAAAACTAATGCTCTTTTGTAAGTACCTGACTGTACTAAGAATATGATACGGATGCACTATCAAAAGTGAGCTCCTGATGGAAGGTGGAGCTTTGTCCACTGCGCACCCAATTTTCAGAGGCCAAGCTAGAATCTTCGCGTTGTACTCGTGTGAGATTTTCATAATAATATCTGAATTCTTAAAATAGGTTACTTGATCTGATTTTAATATAAAAAAGGTCCCTTTTTTATATTAAATGCGGGTGTTTCAAAACAAATGCGAAAAACTCTAAGGGGTAATTTCTTGTTGAAAATAAAGGGTAGTTTGTTATATAAACGTTAGGTCAAAAGTCAACCATTAGGGAGATATCGCGGTACAAAGTTGGAGGAAAATAAAAATTTATCCCAAAACGAAAAGCGATAAAATAATGAAATTCTATGGAAGTATTACTATTATGAAAACACACTTTTGAATATTTTTTCACTTTCTAAAATGATTAGAAGGGGTTGAAATAGATTTACCCATATCATTCTTGTTAACAAGTTAAAGAAAAAACTTGCACAACGGCTTGGAAAAAGTTGGATATTTAGGAACTTTTTTATTTCTTGTACTTTTTTCATAAAACTTACGGTTTTGAAATAAAAAAAAAGTCCTTTTTTTTGTTCTAAAATTATTTTCTCAAATCAAGCAGTTTCTCAAGAGATGCAAGTCAAAACTTTTACAGCAATCATGTAAGACAATCCACATTCAATAACAGAATCTAGACATCAATATCAGTTTTCCATTAAGGTTTGGCTAGCAATTAACTAACTGGTGAGTCATATTTTAACTTTATACAACAAGAATTGCCTCTTTTACTAGAATATTTACCCTTTAAACTAGAAGAGACATGTATTACATGCTTGATGGTATACTGCAGCACATTTCAGCTTAAATGTGCAAAGGTATTTAAATCGTAAATATGAAAACCGCTGGATAGAAAGAGGTGGTGCCTCACTTTTAGCCGCCTCGATCCCCAGATTTAAATCCTTTGGATTATTGTATCTGCGGATATCCAAAAGAATTAGTTTACATTACCTCAATACAGAATATCGAAGACTTAAAAAATCGCATTATAGCATCATGTGATGTTTTAAAAAATAATTCTGGCATATTTCAGAGTATTAGAGACACAATGATGCGTAGGATAAATCGCAAGGTAGTCATTTTTAACACTGCAATAAAAAACGTAATTGCTTCTACGTATAACGTTGTGTTTTTATTTAAGTTGCGATGTTTAAATATATTTAATTTTTTTAAGAGGATTTTATTCTTAGTTCATGCGTTAATAAACGATAAGTCAGATTCAAAAATGTTGTTAATAAATTATCTGTAAAATGTGATTGTTTAGAAGAAAATTTTACAACATTAGTACAAAATCAAACTATTTGTTTGATTGCGGCCAACTAGATCTGCAATAAATTTTCCTGTCCAGACATCTTTACATTATTTTTTATTTCAAAATGGTAAGTTTTAAGGAAAAAGTGTAAGAGATAAAGAAATTCCTAAATAAACCAAAATTTATTTTTTTCGAAGCAGTTGTTCTTTTTTTTTAATTTAGTTAACAAGAATGATAGGGGTAATTAATCTATTTCAACCCCTTCCAATCATTTTAAAAAAGTGAAAAAATATGCAGAAAGGGTATTTTCATTATAGTAATACTTTCGCAGTATTTCATTATTCTATCGCTTTTCGTTTTTAAGATAAAAAAATAAAAACATTTGTTTTCCGCCATCTTTGAACCGCGATATCTCCCCTAATGGTTGAGGGTTTGACCTAACGTTTATATAATAAATTATCCTTTATTTTCAACCATTCAAATATCAAAGTAGTAGAAATTGACTATTTTTGTGTAATTTATTTTATTACCTGTCAGGTGTGTTAGCAAACGATGGTAATTTTGTCACCACAAAAAGCTCTTCTCTTATGATTTTTCCTGACGAAAGCCATTTGTTTAAAACTTTACCTATCGTTTCCTCATTCATATAACTATAGGCGGTATCGATGTGTCTGTATCCATTTTCTAGTGCAACTTCTAGAGCAGTCACTAATTGATCTTCATCTCTATTCTAAAAAGCAATAATCATAATTTTAAATTTCCAGAAGATAAATGTATCCATTTGTCCTTTTAAACGAATACGCCCATTTTTGGAGGATTAGGACATAGAAATACCGTTTTTGTTGAATCTATTAATATCTCTAGAACTACAGATTTTTAACTTGACATGTAATAAATATGATACACACAACAAATGATATTTCAAAAATTTCAAATTCGTTTTCTTTTCTTAACATAGTTACGGTGGTCACTGTAACGTTAAACTGGGAGCACCATGCTTTTAGATATTAGAGATAGATGGGAAGACCAGCAAGGACAGCACTTAGACTCTCTGGGGCCCATTGTGCTATCCCCCTAGGTAGGCGTCTCAGTCCAGGAACCCACTCCTAGAAAGTAAATGATCCAGCAAGCAACAGCAGTCTGGTGTTGACTAAAGCATCACATCGACAGACCAGATGCTCGGTAGTGTCGTCTACCTCAGCACAAAACCTGCAGAATGGATCGTTGCCGAATCCAATCTAATGCAGGTAATATTTCACCAGCCAGTGTCCAGTTAGGACCCCGGTAATAATTTTAAGCTGGCCTTTGTTTAGTTTGAAAAGTCTATTAGTCTCATAACAGCTAAATGGGCCTGTCATGAAGACCATAGGCTGTATGAGTCCTGCTAGCTCGTGCCGTTCAGTATGGACAGTGCTTTGACAGTTGAAGGAACAATTCTAAGAGAAGGTTCCGGCCCAGTGAAAGCAATGTTGCTACCTTCCTGAGCCAGCTTATCCGCTCTCTCATTATCCTTAATGCCATAATGGCCTGGCACCCGATTAGACTTGGCTAACCCTATTGGACCCCCACACCCTAATGCTCTCGTGCATTCAAGTGTTAGCAACGAATTGACCCTACGGGATGACATAGCTTAACGCGGCATGTCTATCACAGCATATATAGATATGCTTGTGGTGATATTCTTTAGAAAGGTTTTCCTGTACGCAGTCCAAGATTGCTGTAATCTCTAGAGTCTCTTTCCATAGATTCCCGCTCTAGATCCTTCATTCTTTAGAGAGCTGTCTCTAAATCAGACAAGCACCATGCTTAGTATTTCAAAATATTATGAGAACTAACTTTTTTTTATTTATCTCTGACCACGAAGGACAAGGACCTAAGTACTAGGTACCGTGGTTGGTTTAAGTAAAGAAAGGGAAAGTTTATTAATGCGGCATTTAAAGACTAGTAAATTAAGAAAAGAGTGAAAGGCCTTTTCTGTGTCGCTGCTTGTGTCTCCCTGGTAGATAATAATTGAAAAAAAAAACAGGTTCCGTGGTAGTGTCTGAAACAGAGACAGATGGCTCACAATTTGGTAGAGTTCAGTGATGCAAGGTTCCTTGTGATGTTTGGATCATCATTCAGGTGAATAGCTCTTCTTTGGACAAAAGCAAGGATGTTAAACGATTGAATGACAGGCTGCTTCCCATATATGCGAATAATATTCAAGGTTGTTTCTGAGTTACTATGTGTAAAGGGTGTACAAGTTGGCAGAAGTATTTTCGAGCTCGGATAAGGAAAAAACAATTTCTTTACCGCTGTTGTGACAATTCAGTTGTTGTGATAATGGGTAAAAATTACTTTTTTGGCAGCATTCTGTCTCTTCCGATTTAACCAGAAATGATTAAAAAAATTTAATTTGAAATGGAGCACCCTGTATATATAGGGTTATCTACATGTAGGGTGACATAGAGTGCAAACCACTCACAATGATTATACTTTGACATGTTTTAACAGAAAAAGGTAAATTTTGTTTTTAAATCTACAGTGACAGGAACTCTCTAAATTCAAATTATCGCTAAAAGTTAAGTAACAAATATAATTTGACAACTCTTTTCATGCTGAAGCCCTCATAAAAATTAAAATAATGAATTAGTTTCTCAAATTATTTTTTTCATTTAACTTTTAGATAATTTAAGGAATTCTGTTGGTTCATGGCACTCTTTTTTCATGTCACAACATGCCAAAAAATGACAAGTGAGGGTGGTTGGCACTCCTAAATATACAGGGTATTCCAATTAAAATTCAAATTTCTTGGCCATTTCTGGTTAAACCGGAAGTGGCAGAAATGTAACTTTCTGTCACTTCCGCTGCTAAAAAAAATATGTTTAACCATTATTTAACAACTCCAGGTTTCAATTTTCTAAAGCACAAATTAAAAATTTGTGGTTGGTGGGCCACAATTCAGAAACACCCGGTATATGTGAAACAAAGTGCCCTCTTGATGTAAGAATTTCTGAACCCCGAAACCGTACGCAGAAAGGAGAGATATAAATATACCTAAGGGTGGCGGAGTTGGATTACTATATCTGTTAATTGAATGCGTAATATCTTCAGTGCAATAGCCCTTCCCTCACAGAGCTTCAGTCAGTTTCGATGTTTCCGATGTTGGGGAATCTCGATTAGAGATCTAAATGGCTCTAAATACTACTTAGTTAATAACCGATTTCTTTAGTGCTGGATGGTGGTAGGTATTTACATGTAAGTATCTCTTTGTATGCGTCGATTTTCTATATACAGAATATTGTAATGTATTATTTTCCTTCCTTTGAAGAAAGACATCTAGAAAGAAAATCGTTTTATTAAATTCAATTTTCATTGCGAATTTAATATTATGATGTTGTTGATTGAGGTAGTCCAGAAATTTAAGGAGATTTTCCTGTCCATGATGCCAAACAACAAAAGTATCATCTATATATCTGAACCAGTGTTTTGGTTTTAGCGAAGTGGAAGAGCTGATAGAGGAGATCCCATTGCTGCCTCTGAGATTTGTTCAAACAATATTCTTTGAAAATGAAATAAGTAGATGTAAGGCAAGCTTCCACTAGGTCTATTAAATTATCAAGATTATTATGTGCCAAAATGTTAGAGAGTAGCAGCATTTATCGAATGAAATCATTTTTGGTTTCACGCATTACTACACACAAGTATATAAGTACATAGTCTTAATATTAGCTTTCAGTTTGAGCATGATAACGACCAGAAATACTATTTAGTCGACAGGTTGTAAACAAATCAACAATAAAGGCAATGAAAGTTTGACAGAGCAGTTCTTTTTATAATCATACATTGTCTATTACTTTAAAAAAATTATTTAAATAAAAAATACGTTTAATGGTCGCTTTCAATTTCAGTAAGTATAAAGTTTTATAGACAAAGTGAAGTGATGTGAGAAGCAACATTACAGTGGAATTTTAACATCAATTTGACATGTCAGATTCTTAAAGTTTATAAAAAGATTTTTTTTAACAGGTTGGTAAAACATTTTGGCCGCTTTCATTTTACATTTATGCAATATTATACGGTGTGGTAAATAAACCCAATAATATTTATATTTTTATTTGCCACATAAACCGAGTTTTTAATTTAATGGAGCTCCGAGCAATCAGATTATATATTTATATGGCTCTTGGCAATGCAGCGCAAGGCGGCGCTCTGAGATCGATAATGACCGATTCTCGATTCGGTTGGATTGGAAGCGAACCTGTGCATACTCGTATAATAGGGAATTAGGGATTTCCCTTGTAGAATCTCTCAACAGGCGCATGTTTACATTTGTTGTCAGTCTTCAGAAATAATTAAAGAGGGCCATAATATCAACAGAAAATCGAATACTTAATATCAACAGAGAAAGAACTAGTTTATATATTTTTTGGTTGTATGTAAAATGTTTTTTTATGACATGAATGTTAAAATATTATTATTATTATTATTCCAACTTGTTGTCTCACAGTATTCCTGTAGTTGTATTTTATACTGATGGGATTATACCAAGTCAGTACAAAAAAAAAAAGTATTGTGTAGTATTAAGAAATGATCTAACGATGCTACATGTTTTCAAAATGACTGATTTCTAGATGTTCCTGTGAATGTCTGTATTGAGTCCTAATTGAGCCAAATGCGGTGTAAACGTTGTTGGGGGTGAGGACTGTTACTGATATGACGAGAGGAACAATCATGACTCTTTCCTGTTTCCATAGCCTTTTTATTTCCATTGCCAAGTCGATCGATTGGCGATCTTCTCACTGTATTTCGCTTGGATGTTCTCGTCGTTTGGGATAGCCATGTCAATTAAATAAGTGATTTTGGCTTTTTTGGATTGAAAGGTGATATCAGGTCTGTTTGAGGGGATTGTTTTATCTGTGTGGATGTCAATGTCCCAGTAGAGCTTATAGTCTTAGTTTTCAAGTATAGATGTTGGTGTATAATGCTAGTAAGGCTCTGTGTTCTCCGTTAATTTATATGTTGTGGTTAATGCTTGATGAACGACCTTCGCTGCTGATCTCCTGCACTTGTCGTCTTCAGAGGTTGAGTCCTCGATGATGTGCTTTTGGTAGTTTCTGGTTGCTATGACTTTATTCTGGATGGTAAGCAGGAAGCTTTCTATTTCGGGAAACAGCTGCCCTTCTTGTAACCACGTATATGAAAGCTTTTTATGTATGCGGTCTTGCCCTATGTAGTATGTGTGTCTTCCGTGAAGTGTCTTTTCAGACAAGGTGTTCATCTTTTCTAGTTGTGATTGGATGTCACTGTGTTCGTCTGCTGCGTTGCTGCGTGGCTCGTTTGTGACAGGTCGATCGGTGTATAATTCTTGTCTGCCTTCACTATTGCCTTGTGGAGATTAGCTTGTTTGTCTGAGTCCGTATAAATTTGTTTTTTATTTAGCGATTGTATATCTATAATCATCATCATTATTATTATTATTATATTATTATTATTATTTTCATATTTTCACTTAGGTCAACTGATGTTGGAAGTTTACACATTTCGCGGATATGTATCGCTTGTGATTCTATCTAATTATTAATATTATTATTATAATTGTTTTTAATTATTATTATTATAAGTACATATGTATACTATTTATATAGTTTATTTTCCACAGCTTCCCTTTTTGAAAAGATCTGGAGACGCCACTGATAGAAGAGTTAAAACTACTAGGGTCAGCCAGATTTAAAGTCGAATAACTACAAAAATTCCTTCAAATCACTTTAGTTGTAGTCGATTAAGACATGAAAATCTGCAAACCTTTTGGAACTATTTTGCGGTTCTAGAGTTATCCAAATATAAATTATAAAAAAAATTGTATTAAGTGAAATGCTTTACAATTTCTGTTTAACCTTGTCTCTATATAGAAGAAGTTCATTCATGCCCACATACCTTATATTTGATAAAACTTCAATAGAAGACAATATGTAAACAAGTTCATATGGTTAGATATAAAAAAACATCTTATTTTAACGTACAATTGTACTAGACTTACCGTCGGTGCAGTACCAAACCCCACGACAGGTATTTTATAACCTCCTGCTAAATTAATTGTTGGTATACCCATATTTACTGTCACTTTGTTAATATCCTTCCTTCCCGCTGATTATTTTGCCAATACTAAAAAAAAAGTGAACGGATTTTTTTCTGTTATGTTGATTTGCTATACATTTTTAAATTCGTGACTTGCATTTACATTTATATAGAGTGGCTACCGACAACTTAAAAAATACAATATACGTTTTCATATACCACAGAATAAGCAAAATTTGAATATTAAAATTGATAGTGTAGCAATATCACAAACAACTAAAAATTTCATTGAGGGAATTATTGTGATCTTTTGTGCTCAAAATTTAACAGCCTTTGTTATATGGTAAGGTAATCTAAGAACAATTTTACCTCTGAGATAGCTTATCTTGTGATTATATTGTTCTCGTCTTTACTATGGAATATGCTATATGCTGTCCTCTGCGTCACGAGCCAACTTTAAGGTGCCAAAACGTGTTTTTAGATGATTTAAATCTCTAGGTGGTCTAATTCTTATTCTGATGTATAAATTTCCAACATTAATATATTTGAATATGTCACAAGCAAAAACACTATTTTTTTGATCAGTTTTAAAAAAAGTTAATTTAACGCCATTCACAGTAAAGTACCACATTTACCATGTGAAATCTTATACCGTAAAACTTTATCTGAACGTTTACGGCCAACCTCGCCTTAGGGTTAAAGTTGATACATTTTGATATCAAAATTGACTTGTCTGCGTTTTTTGATACATTAAGCCAGAAAAAAGGAAACCTAGGTGAAAAGTTTTTAAGTGGGCTACTCTGTAACATAACAACAAATAAGATAAGATTATCATTATTAAAATGAATAGGAATGTTTACTGCGATAAATTAATTAACATAAGTATTATGTACCCGCCCGAACAGAAAAATACTTTGACTTCCCTCGCAAAAGGAAAGTATTGTAATCGTAAAAAAACACGACGCCGAAAAACACGTTTTCTCAATTCCATCTGTTTGCAGCATAGCTAAAAAACTACTTACCCGATATGGTTCAAATTTTGGGCAAAAATTAAGGGTCATATGGGGATGACCTGGTAACATTTTGGTAAAAATTCAATATGGCAAAACAAAATGGCGGCCTAGTGAAATGTTAAAAAAGTTATTGCTAAAGGCTTATCCAATTTATCTTAAATTTTCCACAAAAATTAAGTATTATGTAGGAATCAACTCGTAAAATTTTGGTAGGAATCCAATATGGTGGAACAAAATGACCGCTTCGTAAAATATTTAAAAATTCAGCCGGAAAAATTACTTAAGGTCCTGATTTCAAAGTATGTGTCATAAATAACTGTGGTATACGGATGAACTAGTAAAACTATGGTACTAAATCAAGATGGCAAACAAAATGGCGTCTAAATAAAAGATTTGTAATCGTCAAAAAAGTGCCATCTTAGGATTTTACATATCTTCATGTTTTAGAGTCTCTAGATGCCAAAAAATAACGCCGAAAAACACGTTTTCTCAATTCCGTCTGTCTGTAGGTTTGTCTGTCTGTCTGTCAGTTCACGGCATTGCTTAAAAACTACTTATGCGATTGACTTCAAATTTTGGGTAAAAATTAAAGGTTATATGGGGATGACCCGGTAATATTTTGGAAAAAATCGATTATGACAAAACAAAATGGCGGTCTATTAAATTTTTAAAAAAATTATGACCAAGAAACTACTTATCTAATTTATGCACAAAAATCAAATATTATGTATAAAGTAACTGGTAATATTTTGGTATGAATTCAAGATGGCGGATCAAAATGGCGATTTAGAAAAATATTTAAAAATTCAACTTGAAAAACTACTTAATTGACTGATTTAACATTGTGTACCAAAAATAATTGTGGTATTTAGATGAACTAGCAAAACTGAGGCACTGATTCAAGATTGAGGAACAAAATATTTAAAATCGTGAAGAAATCACTATCTCAACCCTCTCATGTTTTACATATCCTCACGTTTTAGCGCCCCCAGATGTCGTTTGTTTGTCTGCCTATCAGTTCACGGGATAGCTTAAAAAGTTCTTACTCGAGTGATTTCGAACTTTGGTCAAAAATTAAGGCCCATATGAAAATCATGTAACATTTTGGTAAAAATCCAATTGATAAAACAAAACATTACTAAAAAATCTGTTATCCAATATATCTCAATTTCGCACAAAAATCAAGTACATGCCAAAAAATATGTTTTATCAAATCTGTCGGTTTGTCTGTCTGTCTGTCATTTCACGCCATAGCTTAAAAACTACTTACCCGATTTACTTCAAATTTTCGTAAAAAATTAAGGGTCATATGGGGATGACCTAGTGATATCTTGATAAAAATCCAATATAGAATTTTTGCACAAAAATCAAGTATTATTTAGGAATTAACGGGCAAAATTTTGGTAGGAATCCAAGATGGCAGCTTAGTAAAATATTTAAATATTCAGCCTGAAAAATTACTTAATGGATTTATTTCAAACAGAAGAACTAAGTTAAGATGACGAAACAAAATGGCGGATAAATATAATATATTTTGTAATCGTGAAAAAATCATCTTCTTTTACATATATTTTTACGTTTTAGCGTTCCTATACTATTTGAACCATTTAAGCTTAAATAATAGAGGCTCTGGGGCGGGTTTTAGCCCCAAACCCCAACGTCCGTAAATACGCCACTGCTACAGTCTGGCAACTGAATGAACCTGGATAGAAAGAATGCGGGCAAAATTCTTCCTTCTGTTTTTCCATATAAGTGGTCCGTTCAAAATATATATTTATACTGCATCACGAATTCAAATGCAGGCGTGGAAAAGACAAAGATAAAAGTTCGTTATTTCAGGCTTGGTTTGAATTATGAACGGGCCGGGGTCTGATGTCCGATTTTCTGATCAGTGGTGTCACCGAAATAAGAAAAATTAATATTTATAATACCGACTTAAGTTTTATTTGTGTGTGTGGGTATTGCCTGTTTTTTTTTTTTTATTTTCTTGTGTGTATAATTAGTAATAATCGTGGCCATTTGGAGAACTTGGGAAAATACTTGCAATAATGTGGAACTTGTAGAACTTGTGGTTGAAGACTTTTTTCACAAAGATCTGGAAGAGCACACACAAAAGGTGATAAAAAAAGTTAAATATTTACGCCCATTTCCAGAAATTGTTTGAAATATTTTATTGGGGGAGAAGTTTTTTCGCCGTTCCAATTGACGTTAAATAAAAAAAACTTCTTGTTAAACTCTGTTTTATTAATAAGGATTAATTAGTTGTTTTGTTAATTTTACTTATTAGTTAATTATTTCAAACAAATAAACAAACAAAAGTATGCTTTATTGCCGCAGAAAAATTTTACAATTTTATGGACAAAGCAAAATATATCTAAAAATAAGACATATCAAAACATTAATCGAAAATAATTTCGACAGGTCAGTGCTTTTTTTAAAAATGTAAATTATCAATTTACCAAATCGTAAAACACACGTTAGAATATAACATAACATTGCAAACAGTAAATGAATCATGATAACCTTATAAAAGTAAACAAACACACATGTACGAGGTGAATAATTTCGATGACATTGAAATCAAAATTGCAACTATGCGACCTTAAACTCTATGTTATTATAGTTATACAAATAATTGTGATGTTAAACAGAAGGTATATTGAACTAGTGTAGAATGTAGTATACAAAAAGAATTAAATTGTTTTTAATCCAATACCTAACAAAAATAATTAAGTTTTAAGTGAATGTTCGACAGTTCTTTTCCCTATATAATGATTTACAAAATTCTATGCTACGAGTTAGGACATGACTCACAAAAGATTTAAGTAAACAAGCGAGTTTAGTGACAATTTAAAGAGACTTACTCACTGAAAAAAAAATCATTAACGCTGTAAAATGGTCTCTCAATGAGGTATGCTTTGGTGTTTTTTCGAAATTGTGCAAGCATAGGGATAGATTTTAAATGTACTGGCAGATTGTTGTAAAGTTTTATGGCGTTGTAAATAATTGATTTTTTTATTAATTCTGAGGAAGGAATGGGAAGATAAATATCATGCCTAGAGTTTCTGGTAGGGTATACATGTTGTGGCCTTTCTGGGAGAGTGTTTATATGTTTTCTCAGCAAACATACCGTTTCCAAAATAAATAATGCAGGAAGTGTTAATATTTCATGTTTTTTGAAATAGTATTGGCAGTGAGCTCTATTATTTAGACCAAACAAATAACGAATGGCTCTCTTTTGAAGGTGGTACAGCAGCCCCAAAAGGGAAGGCCATAGCGGAGGTGGGATTCAAATAAAGAGAAATAAGTAAGTCTGGCAGAAGGAACGTCTAGTTCTTTTGAAACTGATCGAATGGCGAAGCAGGCGGTAGAAAGTTTTTTAGTTAAGGTGTCAATATGATTAGACCATTTTAGGTTGTTATTTATATTTAAACCCAGGAATTTAACCGACTCTACGTATTCAATATTGCTGTTATGTACCTGAAGTGGTTGTAAAGTTCCCTTATAAGATAACGCCACCGTTTTATCGACGTTAAAACAAAGCATATTGGAATCGGACCAAGCCTTAATTATAACCAAGTCTTTGGAGATTCTAGAGTGTAAAGACGTTGTATCAAAATCACTCCATGTTATGCTTGTGTCATCAGCAAAAAGGGAGATTCTTCCATTAATTTTAAGGTTCGTGATATCATTAATGTATAACAAAAAAAGAATAGGTCCCAAGACTGAACCTTGAGGGACTCCACTTGTAATCAACTTACAATCAGAATCGAAACCATTAGCCCTTACAAGTTGTTGCCTTTTCCCAAGATAAGATTTGAACCAATTTAAAGAAGTACCACGAATTCCATAAAAATTTAGTTTGTTTATCAGAATTTCATGACTAACACAATCAAAGGCTTTCGCATAGTCACAAAAAATTGAGGCAGTTGGGTGGTTGTTATTGACAGATAAGTAGACGCCTCTAAGCAACGTGAACATGGCGTCACTGGTGCACTTGTTGGGTAGAAATCCGAACTGCTCCGGGGATATTATCTGATGTTTCAGGAGAAATGGCATAAGACGGTTCTTCAGTAGCCTTTCGATGATTTTTGATAGCACTGGTAGTAGTGCAATTGGGCGATAATTGCAAGAGTTAGTTTTTTCGCCGCCTTTATGAAGTGGAATAATTATAGCTGTTTTAAGGCAATCAGGGAATACACCTTTTATAAAGGACTCATTTATTAATGTTGTAAGGGCCTCTATGACTGGGAGTGGCAAGTTCAGGAATATTCTAATTGATAGGCCATCAGTGCCACACGAAGATTTACTTTTGATACTATTTATTACCTTCAATAGTTCAGTGTTGCTAACGGGACTTAAGAAAAAGCTATCAGCTAAATTTTTTGAAGGAGGGAGAAATGCTTACATTAATAAAATAATCATTTAGATCATTAGCCCCTGGCAAGATCTGAGTCACAGGCTTTGATTTGTTTCTGAGGTTATTGATGATGGACCAGGTTTCTTTTGAAACGTTATTAGAGTTTGTTAGACGTTTTCGGTAGTGCAATTTTTTTGCTGACTTAATAAGAGTAGTGTAGATCCTCCTATAATTAGAGATATAGTCGAGAATAAGAAAGGAGTCGGTGAATTTTTTTATATATGAGAGCGAGCGCATATTTTTAGCAGAAATTCGTATTCCTTTCGTGGTCCACGGTTTATGCCGCTTAGGTTTGATATTCTTAAGCGGGAAGGCCTTGTTAAAAGCACTTAAAGTTTTATTTAAAAAAGTTCTGAAGTTTGTGTTGACATTATCAGATTCAAAATTCCAATTGGTGTTAAAGCAAATATTATGAAATACTGAGAAATTTGCGGCCGAGAAAATTCTGCCCCGATGGCGAGATCTTGGTAAGGGCCTAATAGGTAAACTAAACCTGGAAATTACCGCCTCGTGATCGGAAAGACCTGAGTTATAGACCTGTGATTGCACCTCTGATGGAGAAAAATCAGACGCCATGTAATCGATGATAGAAGAAGAGTTTTTTGAAATTCTAGTTGGCGAGGATACATGCATTGAAAGATCGAAAGAGTCGAATATAGAAATTAGATATTTCTGGATGGCACAAACAGTAGCATAGTCAATATTAAAGTGCCCGCATAGAATTTTTTTACCTTTAATCGGTAGACTGTCTAGCAAACTTACCAGGCTATTTAAAAATGATTGTACATCAGAGTTTGGTGATCTATAAATACAAATTACATAAAGATCAAGGTTTTGATTATATACCATAGAGAATTCAAAAGAGCCATCCGCTAACAAATGATCATATTTAGATACCGACATGAAATCTCTATTTAGGGATAGAATCAGTGTTCCCCCATGAGCTGCGTTTTTTCTGTCATATCTAGCTATTGTGTAATTGTAATTGCAACAAGTTGGGGGAACTCCAATTCTTCCAGAAATAGGTACAACTCGTCAGTTTTATTTCTTAGAGAAGCAATATTAATTAGAACCATATTAAGACTAGTAACAACAGGAAGTTTTGAGGAATCTAGTTCCTCAGGACACGTCGTGTTTTCTAAAAATTTTTTTTGGGAGAATTGCTGGTAAAATAGTTTTTATGGCATTCTCTGGTCCTCTGAAGATGGATCGATCTCTCCGAAGATATGTAGGATCCATAGGCTGCAAGATCCGCTTCCACTTCTGCTGCGTTAAATCCGTAAGCAGCATGAAAATCGAAATATATCTTATGTAGGGTTCTATAATCTATAGGAATACCTTCAGAAGCCAAAAACAGCCTGGTGCTTGTATTTGTAAACCCTTCAAAGTGAATTGGCGCAGGTTGGTCGTGCAGGAAGGCGAGATATAACTTGAAGGCCTTTAAAATGGCTGGTTCTCTTAGTCTAGACATGAGGAAACGGTTATCAGAACTTTTTTCGGTTCGCGTAAGCTTCACTGTTGGGGGAGACATTGGATCAAAAATAGGTTCTTGGTCAGTAGGAGCTTTCTTGGAAAGACTGTAGCAGTTGTCGCTCAACAAGACATTTGCTTTGCAGGCAGCAATGGCCTCTTTGTCAGAAGATATTATAGTGCCCTTTTGAGAAATTGGAGAGGAGACAACCAGTGTACTGACGGAGCTCGAGTTGGTGGGCAGTTTTTTCGGTGTGGAGGGAGGTGGGAGGTTCGGTGTAGATTTTTCTGTAAGTTCGGATACAGCTGACCGTTTTATTACTACGCCATGTGGCCATAGATTGCTGTCTAAAAGCTTTTCAACTGACTTTTTTGACTGAGTTCCAATTTTAAAATCAATATTTGAGATATGATTGATTAGGTGGTAGCATCGAATAAACTCTGTAGTCCCAAGCTTTTCCTTAACGTAGTGAACTATGTTGTTAGGCGTTAACCCTGCAGGAAGATTTCTTACGACTACATAGTGCCACCGTTGTGTATTATTACAAGCCAGCTTGCTGGAGCCTTCAGTAGTACTGGGAATATCCGTAGGTGTTACCTCAGTTTGTGTAGAGGCGGTGGAGCAGGTAGTTTCCATAGTTGGTGTAGGCAAGGGTATGGTGGTCGGGTATGTATTTTTGATATGCTTACACTTATGTTGGCTTTCATAT
The DNA here is from genome assembly GCA_030620095.1 of Kuschelorhynchus macadamiae. Lineage (NCBI taxonomy): Eukaryota > Metazoa > Arthropoda > Insecta > Coleoptera > Curculionidae > Kuschelorhynchus > Kuschelorhynchus macadamiae. Next base: position 531,629 of record JAUTXW010005054.1, on the reverse strand, counting down.
TTGGAGTATAACTCCTTTACCAAGTCAGTTACACAAGTTAGGTTGCTCTTAATGTTCGCAATACCTGCTTTTAATTCAATTGAAGAGGAGTCCTGTACTTGGATTTTTGTCACTTCTTCGGCATTGTTGAAGAGGATTTGGGAAATATTGAAAATATTCTGTTCCATATCCCTTAGAGACTTTAATAACATATCTGGTTTGTAAGCGGAAAACTCCCTCGAGAGATTATGGATATCGTCAATTTTTTTCTCCATGAGATCCCACCTGGATTCATTCTTCACTAAAATGTCATACATTTCAGAAATTGTCGGTACACTACTTGACAATTGGGATACACGGTTTGCGACTGAATCAAAAAGTTCATGTGGAATCAAATTTTGAGATACCTTTGTGATTTTATCGTTGAGATATTTCAAACTAGGGGAGTCGCACAGGGCGCAGAAAAATCGGAGGTGGGTTGATTTTTGTAATATCAAGATTTTTGTGGTAGCCTTATCAAGGCCCGTGCAATTCATGCAAAAAGATCGTTTACACTCGCCACTACAACGAAGTTTATTGTATTTGTCTTTCTCTGAAAACTCTTTACGGCAATTGTCACACTTGTATTCAGCCATATTTAGAGAATGAATTCGAAACAAAAATACACAGCGAAAACAAAACAGAACAAACACACGTACTGCGAAGCAGCTCGACTGCGAGGAACGCAAAACAAAGCACAACTGAACGGTACCGCAGTCGAACTTTCCGATTGTTTAGTTATTTTATATTGAATGATAGACTCAGTTCGCTTCTTCGTGCATTTCTTTAGTTTTAATAAAAGAATAGAGTGAGTATATACATGCAAATTTCATACCTATTTAAATCTTAATACGTATCTTTATTTGGTGACATATTTCTAGGTTTTAATTGTTTCTTGAAGCTTATATATTTTTTACAATAATTAAATTTCTTTTTGAATTATGGAAAGAAATATCTTTTTAAAGACAAAACCTCTTGCTGGCCAGTCCAGAGAAATTATCGCCAATGTTTATAGAGTTTGCGATGAGGAAGCGAGAAGTAATAATTTTAAATTACCTTTAAAAGAGAAAATCGATCGCGCCGCTCTATATACTGGGGTTTTTCAAGACACCGTGCGCAAAACTCACAAAGAAGATGAGGATAGGCAAAGGGAACGTCCAGGTGAGATGCACTCATCATTACCCAACAAGAAAACCCGTTTGTCTCTCAAAAAGGATTTTGATGATTTTCCTATCATTAGGCAAACAATAAACAAGTTTTATTTAAAACTAAAAACTGCGCCTACACTCAGAAAGCTTCTCCTTAAATTGCGAAAAACAATGGATTTCCCTTATAGTCGCGAAACGTTAAGGATGTTGTTGAAGGCCAATGGCTTTTTTTTTCGTAAGTAACAAAATAAACGAAAAATTTTGTTGGAGAGACCCGAAGTTTTACATTGGCGCTATAAATATACAAGGGCAATTCGAAATTATAGAGAGGAGGGTCGTAACATAGTTTACATTGATGAGACTTAGGTCGATAATGCTTTAACTTTTGGGAAATGTTGGCAAAGCAATGACGTATTTGGAATAGTAAGCAACATTAGGGCAAGTGGTGAGTGTTTGGAATTGATTATTTTTAATTTATTTATGATGTGATAACGATCATAATAGTTTATTACTTGTGTTTATGTACTGGGTGTTCAATTAAAAATGGCTCTCGTCGATATCATGAAAAGTATTTTCCGTTTCTGTTATACCCCTAGCGGCAATTCTTTAAATTTGAAAATATTTTCCAATGATTTCTCGTGGCCGCTTTCATCAAGAAAATACAAAAAATTACCGCTACAAAACGTAACAGCAAAGGAAATAATTTCCTTTCTGTGATATCGCCGATGGCCATTATTGTTGGAACACCCTGTACAAAGTGGTAAAAGTTTTCTAACAAAATTTATATATCTTCTCAATCAAATTTTTACTTTCCTTTGTCAAAAAATATATGTACGTGAGAACTCGAAAATATAACAAAAATAATTTATTTGAAATGGAATACCATGTATACTTTTCAATTTCAAAGACATTCTCTTTTTTCTAAATACCCCGTGATATATTTATCTTTGAAGATGACTGAGTGAATCGACAAAAACCTTGTCATAAATATCAATGTGCTAGGGAGAGATTTGATTTTTACACCAATCAATAGAGCAAAAAAATAGTCGTTTTTCGCCAAAAATACTAACCAGAATCCGAGTGCATCATCACACACAAGATAGTCCATAGTAATATTCTTTTACGTTTCCCACTCGCGACTAGGTATCAACTTAGGTTATAAGCAATTTAATGCAAAAAAATCCTATTTTTTTCGTTTTTGGCTTTTAAAATCGTAACTAATAAAGTAATCTTGATGGTATAACGACGTGAATAGTAGAGAATGAACTTACAAATAATATAATGTCATCGCCGACTTGATCGGATCATTAGACCAGGAGAAAAAGCTGAAAAATCTGAAAAATTAGGCTTTTTCCAAAAACGCATGTCCGTATTTTTTGAAGATGTGGTGGAAGCCTTTGATGAAATAATAGTCATTGTTAAGTACTTTATGCACACCAAAACCGGGCTTTGTGGAACTAATAGTTTTTGAACAATTGCGCCTTGAACCAAAATGTTATGGGCTCATTCCTGTGTAACACTCGAATTTTGTGCCGAATTTTAGATACATTAGTTAATTACATTTTAGCAATATACTTTTTAGCATTTCACTAGGCCACCATTTTGTTCCGCCGTATTGGAATTTTACCAAAATATTATCAGGTTACTGTCATGCGATCCTTAATTTTTGACAAAAATTTAAACTTAATATGGCAAGTAGATTTTTAGCTATGCCGCAGATTAACAAAGAGACAAACAGACAGACAGATCAAAAGAAACTCTTTTGATCTCTTTTTACCAGCTAATTTCCACATAATCTTAGTATTTCTTAGTAATAATATTTCACTAGACCGCCATTTTGTTTCGCCTTAATGAATTTTTACCAAAATGTTACCATTTTATCCTCTAATGATTTATGGTTTTTGACCAAATCTTAAAGATTGTGGATAAATAGTTTTTGAGCTATGCCGCATACAGATAGACAGATCGACAGACAGAGCGATGGAAATGGGAGAACATGTTTTTCGAGGTCTAGAGACCCAAAAAGTAAGGATCTGCAAAAATCTCGGTGGGTGAATTTTTTCATGATTACAATCCGCTATTTTACGAGGGAAGTCCAAAAGTAATATTTATTGATATTATCATTATTATTATTATTGTCATCAATATTAATGAATAATAATCTGATTAAAATAACTTCGCACGCCTATGACACGGGAAGATTTTTGACGAGATTCTCCCCTGCCCCTTCAGGCGTTGATAAGGTTCATTCGCTTGTCACACTGTAGTAAGGTTGACGGTGAAGTGGTATAAAATTATAATACTTAAAGAAATCCAATCTAAGTAATTAAATTATGGCCGACAGCTTTTAGAAATTTCAATCTGGGACATCTGAGAAAGAATGACACCAACTGATGACAAACAAAAAATAAATACATTAAAGCATAATGTTAATTTTTTTTTAACTTTTTAGCTGTTTTGTATAGAACTAAAGACTTAGAAGTTAATAGACTCTAATACCTTCAAACAGACAAGTGTTTAAAATGTTGTCGACTATAGCAAAATTCCGCTAGTCTAATCCAACAAATGACTAAAAAAAGATCACCTATTTTGTATATGAGTAACAATAACCGTCATCTCAACCAATGACTAAAAGAAAAGGTCCTGACTTTTGTAACAGAATAAGGTCATTAGTAATCTTTTATTTTTGATGTGAAAAAAAATTATATCCGTTTTTTAATGTAATTTTCGGGAATAAAAAGGGAACAATCCGATCCTCAGTCTCTTCTGTAATATTTGTTTTATTTTGCCAATTATTGGTTTTTAAACAACTCTGGAGCAGGTTGTTCTCTGTATTATGTCATTAATTTTTCTTTTTATTTTCAAAATGCTTAGAACGTATAATCGCTATAAATCATTTGACAGAAATGTTTAAACCAAATATTTACCGTTATTTATGTTAATTTTGTCATTTTTCGCTCTCCACTGTAGAGATCAGGGTTTTTAGGAAATCTATGAAACCTTATATTACTTTTTCCTTCATTTTATTGTTGCTGAAGCAAACGCACAAGGTATATTGTTCTTGATTCTTAATACCCAAATTAATCTAACAGTTTTTTTCCTTCTTTGCACTAAAAAAATTGAAAATTGTTGTCAAACTACTAACCTAATCTACAATTTTTATAGACGTTTATTTCCAGGGCCTACTACATTTTTTTGGAACGCTACCTCACATCTGACGTACATGCGCAGGCTGGCGAGCACACCTTGTTGTCTTTCCACCATGATTCAATGCAAAAACTGACTTGTGAAGCCGAAATTTTGATTGATTCAATGTTTTTCTTGCAGCTTCATCAAATTAATCTAAACGTAAACAATCGGCTGTTGGATTTAATTTTTTGCAATAATTTCAGCAATGTTGTCTGTCGTTGAATGTAATGATCCATTACTTAAGACTGATGTTCATCACCCAGCGTTAGAAAAATGCATTGATCTACATTATTCGAAACCAAGTAGTTGTTCAACGCCTGTGAATGTCGATCAATTCCCAACATTTTATCGCCAAACGGCCTGGCCTTTCTTATCGAATGGTGAAGACCTTGTTTCCCTGACTGATATGTTCTACATAAGAATTTTTGAAGGCATTGAAAGGTTTGTGCTCAAGAAACTAATTCAAAGCGAGATATATCCTAAATGGTTTAGTGGTTCCTTAAGAAGCTGACAGCTCAAAAAAATAAAGTCCATAACAGATTTAAACGTACTGGATCGGGCAGTGATTATGCCGCCTTTTCTAACATGCGGAGAGAAGTCAAGTTTCACACTGAACTATGCTACGAGACTTTTGTCTCTAAGACAGAGCATCTGATACCTGGAAATGTCAAGTATTCCTGGTCTTACATTAAAAAACTTAAACAGTATACCAGATTGCTTTCCTCCATGAAAAAACCTACCGACATTGCTAACATATTTGCGTCACGTTTCCAGTTTTGTTACAGTGATCATAGCGCTGTAAACATTAGCAGTGCGAAGACAGTGTCTTTTGCATGCTTACCAGTGACGAGTTCAGGGAGGCTGACATCAGACGAGGACTGGAATTCATCACAGGGAACCGTTCCTGATGGTGTACCGCCTATATTACTGAAAATATGTGACTCTCTTGTAGTGCCGTTAACTGTATTATTCCAGAAGTTTTTCGTTTTTTCACTGGCTACTTTCTTGTTATGTGGACATAAAAAACTATCGTGGTATCAGCTTTTCGAAAACTTTTTGAAACCGTTATTACAAAAAAAGTTTTCAACACATAAAAATGATATATAATACCACAACAGCATAGTTTTTATCGGAGTAGATCTACTGCTACAAATTTGGGAAGTTATCAGAACTTTCTTGTCTCTTAACTCGAGGCAGGTGGGCAACTTGATGTGATCTACTCGGATCTATCAAAGGCTTTCGATAGTGTATGTCATCATTTACTACTAAGGAAACTGGAGGACATTGGTATATCTGGCAAATATATCAAATCTTACCTACGTGGCAGACGACAAAGAGTTGTTGATTGCGGCTCGAGATCATACGAAATTGTGGTGACATCTGGCGTCCCCCAAGGATCTCATATTGGTTTCGTGCTCTTTTTACTGTTTCTTAACGATGTAGTTTCCTGTTTTCGTAACTCGTTTTGACTGCTGTACGCTGACGATCATTATCTCGGTACGTCTTATGGTTACTCAGTATAATTAGTGGCAACAAGGTGATATAGGAAGAACTGTCAATAAATGAGCAAATGATTAATAAAAAAGTTATTTATTATCAATTAGCAATCTTAAACTATTATTTTAACATCTTCATGTAGGTACTCTCTGAGTGAGTGGTGTTGAGCGCTCGGCATAATAGGAGACATTCTTTGGAAATGGCCATTCTGGATGATCCGAGAGACTGAAAATAAATAACATAAATTGTTAGGTAAAAAAGTATATTAGATAATCCAAATTATGTCCAGTGGCGGGCGAATAAGAATGTGTTTGTTCACAATTTATTTCCACTATTTTTAGTGAAGTTATGAGTGTTTGAACATTTTTGAGTAAAAAAGAAGGCATGGCGAAACGTTGTAGAGCTTAGTAAAAACAGAAATATATATTAGCTAACAACAATTGTATGATCAAAATAATTAAGCTTTTTTTTTTCGCACACCACTGGTCGAAAATTTTCGTCGCTATATCTGGTCACGTATTTTATCTGTATGTAGAAGAGAAGCATTTAAAAAAAAATTAAAATCCTTATAAATTCTTTCCTTATAAAGATGGAAGGAAATGTTAAATGTGAATAATTGTGCCAATGTCTACATTCAGCCTTGTATTACCTATGCGGATAAAAAAAGGTTACTTTCCGACGTTTCGCCTGCGATTGCATGAGGCATCTTCAGGGATTTTCACTCCACACGATCAAAATACTGAAGGAACTCCAATGAACAGAGTTCAGGTCCGTTTGGCTTCAATTTTTTCTATAATATAATAAAGCTGCAAATTTTCCTTTCAATTTTCTTTGTTGGATTCGTTTGTATTGTCCTATATCTGCCATCTTGAAGTAAGGTCTCGATTCTCTCTAAGTAGTGGTTCTTGTCCGTGACCACCGTTGCATTTCTTTTATCTGCAGGTAGAATTTTAACATTTTTTTTGTCATTAAAGCTCCTGATGGCTATTCTTTATGCAGCTGACAAGTTGCGAAGTATTTTTATATTTCATGTCGAACTGAATCTGCCTGTTTTTGTGGTAGTTTTCGGTGCTGCTTTGGATGTTATAAACGGAAAATTAGAGAATGTATTGAAATTATCAAGCATGTTCGAGTCAGTAAGTTTACCTGTTCTTTATTATCGGTTATGAATTTATTTATATATTTTTTAAAAGCACAATTCTTGAAAATGGGTTTACAGCCTGGACAATTTAAGCACTTTAAGGGTTTAATTACGTTCCAACTTTATAAAAATGGAAGTTATAAGGACTATTGAGTATTATTTGGATAAGTCTTTACTTTACCTTTTTGGATTTAATGGATTAAGAATACTGATTCTGGATTTTTCCCCAACATCTAAAGCCCGCAATAACTTCATATCACCTTCGTCGAGGGTAAAGTTAAAAAGATCTAAATTTTCCTTCATTCTGCTAGGAGTGGAGCTTTTGGGTATGACCACAATATTTCTTTGAAGCTGAAACTTTAATAAAATTTGTCCTGGCGTCTTTTTATGTTTGGCGGCTATTTTGGCGACAGTTGGATCTTGTAATACCATAGGCCTAAAAAAACGAAACATACCATAAGTGAGAAAAGCCAAAAAAATAAACTTAAAAAATGTTGAATAGGCAAAACTTTTGATACAATTATTACTCTGTAACCACATGAAAAGTAATAAAAACACTTCAACATTTTCGCTGCCTGGTATATTTTTGCGATACATTTCTAATGCCTCGCCGCGAATTTTTTTTTGATATAACTTATTATAGTTCTTACTGTACTTTATTTCTTAATTCATAGGAACAAGCCAAAGAGTTATTTTCCATTTTTAGTAGCTTTATTTGTTATGTTTTTTGTTCTCGGAAATTACAACAAATTTCAATGAACGTTTCCTTTATTTCAAAAGGATTGCTAAGCTAAGCTCATTATGACGTAAGTCTAAAGTAGCCCAATTAAAGGTAAAAGAAGGGGCTAAGGTCCAAGATAAGAAAAACAAGTATCCCTTTTTGCAAGTATAATCCTCAATATTAAATATATTATTTTAGTATTTGTTTATTATATTATATAGTTATATTTAGTTCTTGTGCATATCGTGTATTGACACCACCAGAAACATATAAGTACTGTTAGAAATATAGTCAATTCATGTGCTAATATGACAGGAGTCAGTCGATCAATAATATACAGACGAAACACAAAATACAAATACAGTGAACGAAAAAGTGGAAACAGTGGTAGTGTGAAGTTGCCTAAGAAAAGCCGTAGTAGAAAACTATTGGAGGTGAATGAATAAGCAAGAAACACGATAAAACTGAAAGTGCGTTCCTTTTATTTTATGAAGGAGATAACAATAGTTGATGAACTTTTAGCAGATGGTAGTGAATTCGAAATTGTACCAGAAATGGGAAGAAAAAAGTTGTGGAAAATGCTGCCTCAGTTTAGAAGCCTTGTCAACTGGCTTACAAATTCCTTCTGGTAAGGGTTGCAGATTAATCACAACTCATATTGGAAGTGATAAAGGATTTTTAAATGGGGGTTTACTGGACTTTTAATAAAAATCTTCGAAACATTGCCACAAAGAGATGACTGCAGATGTTTTGGAAGATTAGTTTTCTGAAATGATTAAGTCAAACCCTAAAAATGTTGTTATTGTTATGGACAGCGCCAGCTATCATTTTACTGAAATACTGAAATACTGAAATACTGAAATACTGATTTATTCATGCTCATAAACATAGTTTTTACAACACGTCATAGTAAAATACAAAATATTGAATGGGTACAAAATATTGAATAAAATACACAATTTAGAATAAAATACAAAATATAGAATAGAGAGAGAGATAAAAATTAACATTTACAAACATTACAGTGATAGTCGACATTTTAGAACTACTTAAGAGAAAGGAGCCTGATATTATTATTCAAGAACTCTTCAATACTGTAGAAGGCTTGTTTTAATAGATACTTTTTAACCAAGCTCACAAACTGTTTCTCATCCAAATATCTAATATGTTCAGGGAGTTTGTTAAAGAATTTTGGCCCATATTCAGTACTAGCAATGCAGGACTTCCTCAATCTCAAGAAATCTATACTTATGTTATCCTTAAACCTAGTGTCATGGGTATGATTTTCACAACAGAGACTATAGTTATTTAAATTTCTCCTAACATACAACAAGCAACTCAAGATATACATAGATGGAAAGGTAAGTATACTTAGTTTAATAAAGGTTTGTCTGACTTCTGCTCTATAATGCAGCCCATCCACCACTCGTATGGCTCTTCTCTGGAGTTTAAAAATTCTACTTGCCTGAGCCGAGTGACCCCAGGCAAGAATTGCATAATTACAATGTGATTGAAACAGTGCATGAAAAGCCATAAGGAGTACTGTTTTGTCAACACTCTCCCTAAGATTTCTTAAAAGAAATATAGAGTTTGTAATTTTTTTGGCTACTTGATCAACATGGGTATCAAAAACCAAGGTATTATCGAGATGTATCCCAAGAAATCTCACTGAACTTGTTTTATATGTATCATCTGGAATATGTTCCTGATTTATATTTTTTAGGCTGAAGAGGATCTTTTCTGTCTTGTTTATATTTAATGATAATTTGTTTGTATTAAACCATTTTTCTAAGTTTATAATTGATTGTTTCATCTGGGTAATTAGAAGATCCAGATTTTTGTTTTTTGAAATGGCTGTGGTGTCATCTGCAAATAGTACCAGTTTATCGTCTATAGAGGTTTCAATGTCATTTATGTTAATTAAAAAGAGCAGGGGCCCCAGAATTAACCCCTGTGGCACCCCATGTTCAACAGAAAGTGACCCTGAAGACTTTCCTCCAGAAAAGGTCTGCTGGGTTCTACCTTTGAGATAACTACCCATTAACTGAATACTCAGCTTATCAAAACCATAGTATTTTAGCTTACGCAAAAGGAAATCGTGACATATGCAGTCGAAGGCCTTGGAGAGATCACACAAAATCGCTCCTATGTATTGATTCTCTTCAAAGCCCTCGACTACATACTCAAGCACAGAGAGAATGGCACTAGCTGTTGACCTGGATTTTATAAAGCCGAATTGGTTTTTTATAAACAGATGGGTTTTACACACGTCATAGTAAAATACAAAATATTGAATGGGTATAAAATATTGAATAAAATACACAATTTAGAATAAAATACAAAATATAGAATAAAAATTAACATTTACAAACATTACAGTGAAAGGAGCCTTACATAGTGATATTATTATTCAAGAACTCTTCAATACTGTAGAAGGCTTGTTTTAATAGATACTTTTTAACCAAGCTCACAAACTGTTTCTCATCCAAATATCTAATATGCTCAGGGAGTTTGTTAAAGAATTTTGGCCCATATTCAGTACTAGCAATGCAGGACTTCCTCAATCTCAAGAAATCTATACTTATGTTATCCTTAAACCTAGTGTCATGGGTATGATTTTCACAACAGAGACTATAGTTATTTAAATTTCTCCTAACATACAACAAGCAACTCAAGATATACATAGATGGAAAGGTAAGTATACTTAGTTTAATAAAGGTTTGTCTGACTTGTGCTCTATAATGCAGCCCATCCACCACTCGTATGGCTCTTCTCTGGAGTTTAAAAATTCTACTTGCCTGAGCCGAGTGACCCCAGGCAAGAATTGCATAATTACAATGTGATTGAAACAGTGCATGAAAAGCTCATAAGGAGTACTGTTTTGTCAACACTCTCCCTAAGATTTCTTAAAAGAAATATAGATTTTGTAATTTTTTTGGCTACTTGATCAACATGGGTATCAAAAACCAAGGTATTATCGAGATGTATCCCAAGAAATCTCACTGAACTTGTTTTATATGTATCATCTGGAATATGTTCCTGATTTATATTTTTTAGGCTGAAGAGGATCTTTTCTGTCTTGTTTATATTTAATGATAATTTGTTTGTATTAAACCATTTTTCTAAGTTTATAATTGATTGTTTCATCTGGGTAATTAGAAGATCCAGATTTTTGTTTTTTGAAATGGCTGTGGTGTCATCTGCAAATAGTACCAGTTTATCGTCTGTAGAGGTTTCAATGTCATTTATGTAAATTAAAAAGAGCAGGGGCCCCAGAATTGACCCCTGTGGCACCCCATGTTCAACAGAAAGTGACCCTGAAGACTTTCCTCCAGAAAAGGTCTGCTGGGTTCTACCTTTGAGATAACTACCCATTAACTGAATACTCAGCTTATCAAAACCATAGTATTTTAGCTTACGCAAAAGGAAATCGTGACATATGCAGTCGAAGGCCTTGGAGAGATCACACAAAATCGCTCCTATGTATTGATTCTCTTCAAAGCCCTCGACTACATACTCAAGCACAGAGAGAATGGCACTAGCTGTTGACCTGGATTTTATAAAGCCGAATTGGTTTTTTATAAACAGATGGTTTGTCTCAAAATATGTGTATAGTTGATTCTTTAACAGGTATTCAAAAACCTTAGACAGTACTGGTACCAGGGTAATGGGCCTATAGTTGTTTACATCATTTAAATCACCTTTCTTATGAACAGGGATAACTTTTGCTCTTTTGAATGTGTAATGTGTCAGGATATATACCTTCACATATGCAAGAGTTTATTATACATGTGACTGGTATTATTAGTATGTTTTTTAGATTTTTTAAAAGAACTGTATTATATCCAAAAATATCTCGACTATTTTTTGATTTTAAATTATTTATTGCATCCCTTACTTCAATGAAAGTAATTTCTCTGAAGGAAAAGCCACTGGTGGGTGGTATTATGTCTAAATCGAGCATGTATCTATCAGGTTCTAAATCCCCCTGAGACAGATCCTAGAACCGTCTCGGCAATATTTGCAAAAAAATGGTTAAAAGTGTCTGCATCAATTTCATGAGATGTTTGATCTTTAGTTATACCTCTATAGTTATTTAACACTTGCCAAGCAGCCCTAGCTTTGTTGTCAGACCCCTGAATGAAATCAGAATTTGCCTGTTGCTTAAATCTACTTATGGAATTTCTATATTGCAGCCGATATTGATTTCTCAAATCAGCAATCTCAGGGATACCAGTAATGTTAAAAAAATCATTTAAAAACTTGAGACGCTCCCTCATTTCGCCTAGCATAGGGTTGTACCACCTTATATGTTTGTCAGAAATCTGCATAACTTTTTTTACTTTAAAACACAAATTAAAATTATCACAAAGTATACTCATAAAAGTATTACACTTCAGATTGGCACTAACCTCGGATTTTACAAAGGACCAATCGGTATTGTTTAAAATGTTATAAAGACGATTTCTCTCTTCCGCAGTGATAGGTTGATGAAAATTTACAGTCTGCGAGCTATGGCCTATATATATGACTTTTTAGGCTAGCAGATAAATTACCTTCGTCTTGTTGGCGAAAACAAGATATTATAAATTGGTTGGTTGAATAAGAAATTCGGTATGAAAATGATGCTTTAAAACCGAAGCTTTATTAATTTAAAAGACAAGTTCTTGATTAAATGGGTATGGAAAGCAATATAATAGTACTTCGCTTATCACGCGCCATCATTGCGAATTTAATCCAATTGAATTAATATGGGCTCAAGTGAAGGGATTTATTACGAGGCATAGCAAAAATTAAATTAAGTCATGGGCGGGAACTTTTAAAAACATCGTTACATCAGGTGCCGGAATAAAACTGGCGTAATGCTGTAAGCGATGTGATAAAAGAAGAACAGCAGATGTGGGACCTTGACAACCTTATGGAAGAGACTGTAGCACCATTAGTGATATCTATGACCATGTCTGATTCAGATGAAAGTAAGGACATTTTTGGCTGAAAATAAATTGTAAGTACACATAATATTTCTATTCCCTATTGAAATATATTTATTTTCTTCTACAGCAAAATGAGCATAGAAAAAGTGTAAATTTGCCAATAATTTGTTGAGTTGAATAACTGACATTTAAAAATATTTTTAAGCTAAAGTTATAAGAAAACATTTTTAAGAAACATAACATAAAAAAATCAACAACAACAAAAAACAAATCAATCATTGTTTTATGTTAGTTTCTTGATTTTTTTATAGTTATTTACGAGAATTTGATTTGAAATATCTACTAACCTTCTTCTTTAGATGTTAAATTAGAATGCAAATATTATATATATATATATATATATATATATATATATATATATATATATATATATACATATATAATGAATTAGAATTTATTCCGGGTGTACAGGGTGGTCGAAATTGGTCTGTTTTAACAGAGAAAACTTATTTCCTGACTAGATAGAGCAAAACTGACTTAGGTGTCATGGGCTCGATTTCTGAGAAATGTTTAATGGCAAAAACCGCCTGCCGATATTTTCACTGCCAACTGAGATATAGGGCGTTTTTCAATTTTCGGCCATTTTGAAAATTGTCCATAACTTTTTTATTTTGCGGAATATTAACATTCTGCAAAGACATTCTAAAGGCACTTTTTTATGTGCAATCCAGTGGCATACTCAGATTTTTTCTATAGTTGTCCGTTTTATCATAAATAGGCAAAACTTTTTTTTTTCAAATGGAAATCATAGTTGGCTATAAATTATAAAAAATGCTCGCGTTTAGCCCTTTTCAGTGATATAAAGTTGTAGGTACTTATTTTCAAAAATAACGAAAATATTAGGTGTTTTTGGTTTACATCGAAGTAGGCTTTGATTTGTGATGACAATATCTCAATTATGTATTGTTAAGATTTATAGTTTGTTAGCAACTTAAACACAACTTTAAATAACTCTAGCTAACGTTATTTTAATTATTTATTATTAATTTTTTTTATTTTTTTTTGTTTACATAGCAAAGTTGAACAAAATTAACAAACTAAACTACTATTTACAGCTACAAGTGAAAATAAAAAATAATTATGAAAATCTAGGTATTTAGTTAGATAGGTTTCTGATAAATATATTTAGAGAAGTTGTCCAAATTGAGCCCCTCCCTGTTGAATACAAACTAAGCATCTTTTGCGTACCGAGTTGCAACTATTTATTAGTTCAACTGGGCTAATAGATGCAAAAGCTTGCCTAGTGGCCTCTTGCAACTATTCTTTTGTGTGAAAGGTTCTTCCTTTAAATATCAAGTCCTTCAATCTTCCCCACAAAAAAAAATCTAAGGGAGTTAAGTCACAGGACCTAGCAGGCCAAGGTATGGGGCCCCACGTACCAATCCAATTTTCTCGAAATTCGAAGTTTAAAAGATCAGTTGTGATCCTTGCATTGTGCGGGGGACAACCATCTTGTTGATAGTAGATATTTCTGGCATCAGCTAAAGGTATGTCTTCCAACAAAGGGACAATATATGTGCGCAAAATATTTACATAATCATCTGCAGTTAAATTTCCATCGTAAAAATAAGGTCCCACAAATCTTCCTCGGAATATCCCCACCCATATATTGAATCCACACCGACCTTGCCGGTCTTGTTGCACAACTACGTGTGGATTTTCAGTGGACCAGTGATATGAATTATATCTATTAAATATACCAGAAGTATCTACTCTGGATTCATCACTCCAAATAATATTTAATGGAAAATTCTCATTCTCCATGAATTTTTGCTCATACCACTGACAAAATCTCAATCTTCTAGCGGCGTCCCCTTCACGGAGTTGATGAACTCTTCTCGTTCTGTACGGTTGAATTTATGTTTTTTGAGTATTTTTAAAACGGTGGTCTTTGGAACATTCGTTATATTAGCCAATGTTCGAGAGGAGGTGCCAGGATGATCTAATACCTCACCAATTATATTTAGCTGCTGGATTTCCTTTTCTTCCTTTAGTTCATAATGTCTTGTTCTTAACTTTTTAAAACTTCCGTAATTTACTAAATTACTTTTTAATGTTTGATAAATTCGGTTATCCGGTTGACGTCGCTCGGGAAATGTATTAAAATATAATTCACTAGCTGCTTCAGGAACTTCGTTAGATCATATGTAACATTTTAACATATCATACTTTTCATAATTCTCAAACATATTTTGTCAGCAACTTAACACAACTTTATAAAGATAACACCAAAACGCAATAATTACACCAGACTACAGTAATCTGACAGCAATATATTCAAAATATTGAACGCGCGTCATTATTCCAAGGCCTACTTCGATGTAAACCAAAAACACCTAATATTTTCGTTATTTTTGAAAATAAGTACCTACAACTTTATATCACTGAAAAGGGCTAAACGCGAGCATTTTTTATAATTTATAGCCAACTATGATTTCCATTTGAAAAAAAAAAGTTTTGCCTATTTATGATAAAACGGACAACTATAGAAAAAATCTGAGTACGCCACTGGATTGCACATAAAAAAGTGCCTTTAGAATGTCTTTGCAGAATGTTAATATTCCGCAAAATAAAAAAGTTATGGACAATTTTCAAAATGGCCGAAAATTGAAAAACGCCCTATATCTCAGTTGGCAGTGAAAATATCGGCAGGCGGTTTTTGCCATTAAACATTTCTCAGAAATCGAGCCCATGACACCTAAGTCAGTTTTGCTCTATCTAGTCAGGAAATAGGTTTTCTCTGTTAAAACAGACCAATTTCGACCACCCGGTACATCCGTTCACTACTGTCGTTCTGAAAAGAACAGTTTTGCTGACGTTTCGATATACTTCGAGAAAGAAGCTCTGGAGAAAGCAAGTTTAAAACCCAAATTATGGATTCGTTATGTGGATGACATATTTATTATATGGCAACATGGTCATGCAGAGCTCGAAAAATTTCTGACTCACGTAAATTCAATCCACCCCAGAATACAATTTACTCTAGAGTTAGAGGAAAACAACAAACTACCATTTTTAGATGTTTTGGTCACAAAACTACATAACGGACATTTCGAATACACCGTGTATAGAAAACCAACACATACAGACAGATATTTAAATGCAAAATCACATCATCACCCAGCACAAATTCAAGCTGTGGCAAATACTCTAATATCTAGATCCGTGCGACTAACTGAAACACAGACGAGACAAAACGAACTTAAGGTAATATCTAGCGCTTTAAAGAAAAATGGCTACACAAATCGCACCATAGAGAAAGCTATTAATGCTCAAGTTTCCCGAACAACAAACAACAAAAAATATGAACTGGGAAAGCAACGAGTAGTCTTACCATATGTAAAAGGCACAACAGGCAGAATCGGAAGAATTCTGAGGAAACACAACATACAAACAATACACAAGCCACAAACAACTATAGGTAAACTACTCGGAAACCCAAAAGATAAAATCAAACTGGAAAACCACGGAGTGTACAGTATTCCGTGCCAGGACTGTGAAAAGTTGTACATAGGGCAAACTAACAGGCGAATATCAGCAAGAGTGGAAGAGCATAAACTCAGCATCAGAAATAAATTTAAATAAAATTGATTTAAATAAAAGGGACGAATCATTAAAACTACCAACAGTATGGAAGACAATAATAGACAAAGCTAAAATCGCAAAAACTCAAACGCAATTAGCGCAACAACAACAGCACCATCCGGAAAACATAAATAACGACCAACGCCTGCGCAGATATAACCTTCGGACCCGAGTGGGGGTATAAAAGGAAGCGTCGCAGTCACCAACACTTCAGTCTCTATTCGGACGCGAGAAAGAAAGCTTCGAAAATGCCAAATGTGATTTTGGCGAAACGTCAGCAAAACTGTTCTTTTCAGAACGACAGTAGTGAACGGATGTACACCCGGAATAAAAACACATCGTATTTTTCCATCCGTGAAGGAGTAAAAATCAACACATATATATATATATATATATATATACATGGTGTTATTTAAATACGTGGCGAAACTTCAAAGAGAGATTCTTTGAGTGATGTTAAGACAAAAAGTTTATAAGAACACGTGTCCTGTAATACTTCGTTTTCAATATACACGGTGTTAAACTTTAAAAAAAAATGGTTTTTCGCAAAAATCTTAGTAATCTTTTAGCTGATTCTGATGAAATTTATCAGTGTTATTTATATTGATCCAGTGGCGTCCCGGGAGGAGCTTTAACCAATATCTTTGTCAAAAAAATGTGCGCCACTGACTTTGTTAATTTTTTTTTATATTTTTTTCGTATTCAGCTACTAAAAGTACAACTTTTTTGTTTCTAGAATTTTTTTGATATGTAGCTTCATATTCGAGAAAAAATTAAAAGTGACAATATTGCATGTCCCTGCAAATTAAAACTATCAAATTATAAACTATCAAAAACAGGGGTATTCCTGTTATGTTTCCATAGCAGTAGTCTATTCTTGTCTTAAAAATTGTTATAAAAGTAATGCTAGCTGAAAAAATTGTGTTTTATTACTTACTTCTTAATTTTTTTTATGTTCATTGACATGCTATAAAGTGATTTAATTTTTTTTTTCAAAAACGAAGCAAGATACCAAGTAAAGTGGTATTTTTAGTTGCCTAATGCGAATTTTTGTCAAAAATATTGCTTAAGGTACCCCTCGGGACGCCACTAGACTTACTTAATTTCTATAATCTAGTTAGGATTAGATTAGCCACTTACTATCATAAATGTCACTGCCAAATTTTAACAAAAACGTATGAAGGATTAGGATTTTTACGAAAAAAAAAAAAACGATTTTTTAAGAAAAAGTTTGGCACCCCCTTTCATAAAAAGGAAGCATTACCGGACTTATGTTCATATAAAATATTCATATTAGAACCACTCACAGAATTAACATCTTAAAGTTTTTCGCTTGGATTAACAGTTTTCGATAAAGCAAATAAACATAAAATGCATAACGTTATTTACTACTGCAATGTTTTGGACCTGTCAAGAAAGTAAGAAGGCCATGGACGGAAAAACAAATTTAAGCAGTGCGTACATTATCATTTGGCGGTAATAATCTCAAGTGTTTTTAAGAGTTTTAAGCTATAAAATTCTTTACTGATATTAGAAAATGGTTCAATTTACAAACGCAGGAATAGCCGATATGCATTTTGTTTATGGAATGGCCTGAGGCAATTCCAGAGCGGCAAGACGAATTTATCAACAGAGATATCCTCATCTCCTTATATCAAACAGACAAACATTTGTAAGAATACATGAGAGTCTGTGAATCAAGCACCTTTTAAAGGTCGACTGCTGTTATTGGTAGACCTGCAACAGTAAGAACAGTGGAGGTAGAGGAAGCAGTTTTACATGAAGTGAGCGTAGCCCCAAGTACCCGCAAAATTGCGCAACCATTAAACATATTTCAATATTCTGTATGGCTGATTTTAAGAGATTTTTAACTGTAGCGTATTCAAGCGTTACTTCCTGCAGATTTTCCCCAGCGAGTGGATTATTGTACTTGGCTTTTGCAACAACAGACAGCATCTCCGATATTTCTATCCAGTATTTTGTTTACAGATGAAGCCTGTTTTTCCCGAAATTAAATTATGAACTTTCATAACAATCATATCAGGGCTGAAGAAAATCTCCATGCGGTGATAGAAAAGAATTATCAACAACAGTTTTCTGTGAATTGGTTGGTATTGTGGTGATTGGATCTTATTTTTTACCCGCGAGATTAAATGGTCAAGATTATCGTCACTTTTTGGAATTTGTGTCACTTGAACTATTAGAAAATGTCCCACTGGCAGAGAGAGAAGCAATGTGGTTCATGTACGATGGGGCACCATTTTAGCAAATTAGCACGTCAATTTCTGGATGCAACTTATCGAGAAAACTGGATCGGTAGTGCGGGTCCACAATCGTGGGCACCCGTGTCACCGGATTTAAATTCGTTAGATTTTTTTCTTTGGGGTATTTAGAGTCCCTCGTTTATAAAACTCCGATCCACACTGAAGAAGAATTAATTCAACGAATAAGTAACTCTTGTAATCAAATAAGACATAGGCCGGGAATATTTTAACGTGTTCGGCAATCGATGTTAAGACGAGCTAATGCTTGCATTGAAGTTGAAGGAGGACATTTTCAGCAACTATTGTAAGTTTTGTGTTACCTATTGTTAAATGTCTGTTTAGTCAAAAAAAAATGTGTAATATTTAATATTAAGTGTGATTTTAATAAAGCCTTTTTCTGTTTTGATTTTTTTTTAATTTCCAACTGTACCCCTATGCACGCTACTGGCAAAAGGAGACAAAAATTGTTAGCTTAAATTAATTAATTTAGCTAGGAAAGTATACGATCCTGTTTGGAACCATTTACTTTTTATTGTTTTCATACAAGAAAGCATGTATTTTTAGTTGCTGAATACGAAAAAATTGTAAAAAAAAATTTTAAAAGTCAGTGGCGCACATTTTTTTTTGTCAAAAATATTGGTTAAAGTGCCTTCCGGGACGCCACTGGACTTAATTTTATTCTACTATTAATATATATATATATATATATATATATATATATATATATATATATATATATATATACAGGGTGTCTCAATAGTGCGTTCTCGGTTGATATCTAGATAACGGATAGCGATATAAAAAAAAAGTTCAAATGCAAAAGTTGTAGAACAATACGGGCTACATAACCTAAAATTATTTTCATTTATACAGGGTGTCTCAAAAATCTGTAGCGAAGCAAAGTTGTGTTTTTTCTTATGGGACACCCTGTATATTTTTGCATATTTAGATTCTGCTCGTCATTCTACACATTTTTTGTATGACATGTCCTATATGTAAATCTGATAGTATTTCTATAATTTCGTAAAAAATTATGAATTGCAGTGCCTTTTTTCAAACGACGTGGGCCGTTGGCTTTTTGATATAAGGTTATGATTTTTGGCAGGAACATTAACAAAAGTATGGGTTGACTTTCAACGTGAAGAAAATTTGTCGGCGTTGTACAGGGGGTCCTAGATAAGTAGGCGAAATTAAAAAAATTAAAAACATCATATCTTCATTTTTTTAAATGGAATGTATAGTATTTTAATATTTTAGACTATTCGTGACCCAAAACCCTATCTTTCGTTATAAATATGTCCTATACCTATTTGTCATAGTTTCCGAGATTTTGACGTTTTTCTATTTATTATTTGGTTTTCAATGGCAATCGCCTTAGAATTTGCTTTATTATCGAATTTATAGAATTTTCCGAGGAATCCAGAAATGTAATAATATACAGGGTGTTCTATTTAAAATAACAAAGTTGATATCCGAGGGACACTTTTGTATTTCAACTTTTTCTCTGTTATTACAAATAAAGGAATAAAGGGGGCTGGCAAATCTCGGTGAATCACCATGTACATTAATACACAGTAAAAAATGCAAAATTAAAAATTCATACTACTATTTTTCTTTATGTAAAAAGGCAAATAAATATTTTAATTAAAGAGACACAACAGAAAAAGAAGTCCTACAATCACTTGATTAAATGTTCAATATGACCACCATTTCTTTCAACACACACTTGTAGCCGATTCACAAAGGAATTGTTAACTGTATTCAGCATCGCGGCATTGATATTTATACATGCATTTCTAATTCTCATTTTCATATTCTCTATGGTAGTGGGTGGCGTTTGGTAAACTTGCTCTTTAACAAAACCCCAAAAGAAAAAATCTAGTTTTGTGAGGTCCGGAGACCTTGCCGGCCATGATGCTGGACCTCCCCTACCATCCACTTATTTTCATAATTCAAATTCAAACAATTTTTATTCATCAGCTAGTACATGACAACTTTCATGATTATTTGCTATTGTATGGAAAAAATAAATATTCCTACATACATAAATAAGCTGAGGAATAAGGACTGCTCCCCAATTAAAAAACTGATTCGCAGCCACATAAAACATATGACTGCGCGGAACAACCCTACCAATTAACATCTAATACGGAGTACAATTTTATTCAGTAAGACCAAGTTTATAAGATAAATGTAACATAATATATAGTAAATTATAAAAACTTATAAAAAAAAAAAAGATTATTCAAATAAATGGCGTGGCTAGGCAAAGGATAAGGAGACACCCGAGGAGACATTCATGTGCATGGGTCGGAAGAAGCTAGACATAAATAGTTTATAAAAAACATGGAAAGCATAATTCGCGTCTAAAAATTGCCTCACCTGCCTGCTAAAATGTGCCGGAGCGCCATCTAGTTGGAACCACATCCACCTCACTAGATTCAAAGGTAATTCGTCAATCCACTCCTGCAAACTGTTTTGCAGTAAATTTAGGAAAGTGTCTCCATTAACTCTATTTTCGAAAAAATAAGGTCCAATGATACGGTTACCGATTATACCAGCCCATACATTAAGAGACCATCTATGCTGGTCCAAGGGGATAATGAATCTGGGGTTTTCAGAACTATAATAGTGGAAATTATGTCGGTTGACGTATCCATTTTTATGAAATGTCGCTTCGTCACTAAATAAAATGTTTTTGAAAAAATCATGTTCTTCTCTATTTTTTGCTAATGCTCAAGTACAAAATTCAAGTCTTCGATTGAAATCGTCGTGATCCAGCTCTTGTACCAGTTGAATATGGTATAGGTGAAATTTATGATTTCTAACTATTCTATTTGCCGTAGATTTAGCAACACCTCTCTCCTTTTCTAACTGCCTACATGAAATATGAGGATTTTCAATTAAAGTTTGCATAACAAGATATTCAGTTTCTTCATTTGCGGCTCTTTTCTGCCTTTCCAATTTTTGTTCGTAATCGACACATCCAGTTCTTTCAAATCGTTCTTTGAGCCTGACAAATGATACCTCGTGAGGATGACGTTCGGCATTGCTAAACCGTTGCGCATAAACTATACTTGCTAAAAAACAATTTTGATCACTTGTGCCCAAAACATAAATCATGTTAATCAATTCTTCTCTAGAAAAATTCATTTTGAATGAATTTGAACATCGTTACTACACAAATACAAGAGTTTGACACTTCGCCATGACAACATTTTCCCCGTTTTCATTTGTTTTTACTTTAGGATTGCCTAAGGCATCTTCGTACATTAAGTTCTAACTAAATGTTGACACTACCTACGCTTTTATAATAGCCAAAATAGTAAATATTTAACAATAGTTGGTAAAATATCTGTTCTAAGTCTTTAGGTCGCGATTCTTAGCACAATATTATGAGCTGAATTTTTAATTTTGCGTCACTTGTAGTGTATTATGATTAGAAAATTCGATAATAAAGCAAATTCTAAGGCGATTGCCATTGAAAACCAAATAATAAATACAAAAATGTCAAAATCTCGAAAACTAGGTATAGGACATATTTATAACAAAATATAGGGTTTTGGGTCACGAATAGTCTAAAATATTAAAATACTATACATTCCATTTAAAAAAATGAAGATATGATATTTAAAATTTTTTAAATTTCTCCTACTTATCTAGGACCCCCTGTACAACGCCGACAAATTTTGTTCACGTTGAAAGTCAACCCATACCTTTGTTAATGTTCCTGCCAAAAATCATAATCCTATATCAAAAAGCCAACGGCCCACGTCGTTTGAAAAAAGGCACTGCAATTCATAATTTTTTACAAAGTGGCGGATATTAGAAAAACTATCAGATTTAGACATAGGACATGTTATATAAAAAATGTGTAGAATCACGAGCAGAGTCTAAATATGTAAAAATATATAGGGTGTCCCATAAGATAAATGAAAATAACTTTAGGTTATGTAGCCCGTACTTTTCTACAACTTTTGTGTTTGAACTTATTTTATATCGCTATCCGTGGCTTGTGTATTGTTTGTATGTTGTGTTTCCTCAGAATTCTTCGGATTCTGTCTGTTGTGCCTTTTACATGCCACAAACAACTATAGGTAAACTACTCGGAAACCCAAAAGATAAAATCAAACTGGAAAACCACGGAGTGTACAGCATTCCGTGCCAGGACTGTGAAAAGTTGTACGTAGGGCAAACTAACAGGCGAATATCAGCAAGAGTGGAAGAGCGTAAACTCAGCATCAGAAATAAACAAACAACCTCAGCTTTATTCCTACATCATCAGGAAACCGGCCATAAAATAAATTTCGATGGGTGTAGGGAGATTGCCAATATAGAACATTATAAGACCAGAATAATCCGAGAAGCCATAGAAATTGAAAAACAAGGTGATTTGAATAAAAGGGACGAATCATTAAAACTACCAAGAGTATGGAAGACAATAATCGACAAATCTAAAATCGCAAAAACTCAAGCGCAATTAGCGCAGCAACAACAGCACCGTCCGGAAAATATAAATAACGACCAACGCCTGCGCAGATATAACCTTCGGCCCCGAGTGGGGGTATAAAAGGAAGCGTCGCAGTCACCAACACTTCAGTCTCTATTCGGACGCGAGAAAGAAAGCTTTGAAATTGCCACATGTGATTTTGGCGAAACGTCAGCAAAACTGTTCTTTTCAGAACGACAGTAGTGAACGGATGTACACCCGGAATGAAAATACATTATATATATATATATATATATATATATATATATATATATATATATATATATATATATATATATCTACAAATTTGGAAATGGACTATAAAAATAAGCTATAACATACTTACGCAAGACCAGATTCTGGGGGATACACAGGACGACCAGCTATTCCTAACGGAGAATAAGCTACCACAGCTATACCATGTTTTTGAGCGAACTTTACCAATTCGTCGTTTTGTAAGTATGCGTGTATTTCTATTTGCAGGGAGGCAGGTTTGATTCTTGCTATTTTTAATATTCTAGAAATTTGTTCGATACTAAAGTTGGATAATCCTATTGTTTTCGCACGACCAGCATCCACTTGTTCCTCTAGTTTCTGCAAATTTGTTAAAACATTAATTTGTGTCTAAGTTTTCGGTAAAGTAACAGTGAGATCATTTGATCTCAAAGTGGTGAGTTTTAAAATATGTAAGCGATTTGTAAAAAATGTCCAAGCTTTGTAATAGTATAAAAATATGCACTTATATATTTATTTCTAAAACGATATCGTGCTGGTATTATAACAGTCGTGTCATTAGCAAATTTAATGAAAAATAGGCCTGAATTTTACCCAGGAAGTCATATGATTTAAGAAGTTATCTGAAAGTATAAAAACCAACTTTATGAGGGTGGTTTTCAACCTAAAAATAGCAAATTAATAGATGGGTTGATTTTTACACTAACTAAAGTAATTTCTCAAGAAAGCCACCCTGAAAAGGATTACAAGATATGACTGTTAAACGAAACATATGTGTGTGTGTCCAATGCTTAAAATGTCATATATAACTTGTTTAAATATGACACATCATTGTTATTTATAGAAGCATTTTCAAAATGGGATGTTTTTTAGAGACTTTTCAGCTATCGGAAAATATAAGCTGACGGCTTTTCTGCCATGGTATTTTATGATCCAGAATGCTGATAAGTTAGTTTAGGTTTTAGACATTTAGATAAAATATACTTTTATTTAATTTAGTTGGAAATGCCATTATATTGCATTATAATAAAATTCTCATATAAAGTAAAACTCTAAGCCTCACCTATGAAATGTATATTAATTAAAAGTCTATGATGACGCTTCCCGTTACTTAGTACTTTCAATTTTATTTATTATTTAATATATTGCTTATTTGAAGTTTATTTTATTTTTTCTTCGATTCCTTTTATTTAATCGTTTATGATTTTTACCTTCCAAAGTGCGACATGATCCGTAGGGTGAATTATTCTTTCTGCTATGTTTCCTGGTATTAATTTTCCTCCAGGGTTATTCGGTTCCATCCAGATCGGGTGATGGATTAAATACAAGTCTACGTATCCCACCTGTAGAAGTGACAAAGATTCCTTCAAATATTGTTCCACTCTAAAAGAAAAATAGGTCAGGGCCTTTTATGTTCCTAAAGGTCAGTGGCGGCTCTTCCATAGGGTCATTTGGTCAAAGAACCCCAAAAGTTTACTGAATATAATATAAGTTCCCGCACTTCGACGAGAAAATAAATTCTTCGTTTGTAATAAATGGTGTGTACACAGTGGATTTGGTTTACGATTAACATATTGTCGGTTGTTTGTACGTGGTAGACCAAAAAATTAAATTGTTCGCTAAAACGTGGAAGTGGATTATCTATTAGCCGCGCGCGGCTTCAATTGGAAGACTTATTTCATTAACTAGAATTTTTTAATTATTTTGGAATATAAAATTATAACATTATAATTTTTGTGTAATTTTAAAAATATTAAAAAATATATGAATATCCTTAGGCATAATAAAATACGCTGTACTAAGCTACTGGGGACCACAAATATGCAGACATTAATTCTGGGTCATCAAAAAAAAAAAAATAGTCATCGAATTGCACTGATTACCTTAAAGCTCCAGTACAATGACACTATACCTATCCAAAAAGTAAAAATTTGTACCCGAAGATTTCACAGCTACCATAAATAGTGTATGAGCAGATGGTTTAAAAATCCGCATCAATATTGCATCACACGAGATTTTTTCAGATACCGACAAACATGTTTTCTCCATTCCGTCGGTTTTGTCCACACCTACGCAATGGTCATTATGAGATGGACATTTTGGTGAAAATCCAAAATGGCTATAAAACGAGTAAATTATTAAAAAAATATTGCACCTTTTTGCAAAATGAAAAAAGTCGATGCTGGCGTAACAAAATGGCGACCTAAAAAATATCAATAAGAGATTTTGGTTTAGAGAAAAAATTGGCATTAAGATAACATAAAATCTCAATCTATTTTTTGAATATTTTTTTTTTTCGCTGCATATTTAAAAAAAAAAGTGTATAGGAGGCCTATTTTCTGTCTGTCTGTTAGTGGATAAATTTCAAAGGAATAATTGTGCTATTGAGTTTAAATTTGGTATATAGGTATATGGTATTAGTAAAATCGGTTGATTATTTTTTTGTTAATAATTCCGTTGCCTTTTTATTAAATTTGAATCATAACGCTTTGGTAAATAATAAGGAACAAGGGAAATAATAAATGTAAAAGAGTTTTGTCTTGTTCTTGCAGCAAGAACAAGACAAACAGTTTTTCAGGAGTTTGTATTTGTTAAGTTTTGAAAAAAATGTCTATCAGCAAAATTCAAACCACATCAACTTGAAATGGTGAATATACAGGGTGTCCCATGAAATTTTATTGAATATCTCAGTTGATGTAAATTTAAAATCAATAAGATACATTAGACTTTGATCATAACATTTCACAAAGCCATAGTTCTTTTCTTTTTTAATCAGACACCCAGTGTATTTGTTGTATTTTGGAAAGTTTATTCGAAAAACGGTTGGTTTATTTTATCCTATATTTACTTTTTTTCATTGGTTTCCAAATGCATACTTCAGAATGTGTACTCTTTAGCACCCTGTATAAGCTAAACCAAAAAATATAGTGTTTTCGAATTGGCCTTTAAATAAGCTTAATAAAATAAAACTATAAAAAATATACTCTGTGTCTTATTAAAAATAGAAAGATTGGTTTGCTACGGTTTTGTGAGCTACCCTGTATGATCAAAGTTATGTTTAAATTATGCACCTCATGGATCGCATAAAAATTAAAAGGTCCGTTTTCGATGTACTCTGTTATAAACAAATAATATTAAGACCGCATTTCTTACACTGTTATAACTTTTATAGTTTACCAACAAAAAAACTTAAAACAAAAAGCACCTGCTTTTGTATTACCGGAAGGGAAATATTTACGTATTCAGCAATGCTTGTTATAAACATATAATATTATACCATTTATAAATAAAACAATGTAAAAAATGGTGATGCTTTTCGATATATCTCGTACGAATAGTCACGTCCATAGAACGGATTTTATAAACATCAAATTAATTTCCTTAATTTTTTTTAAAATTAATAATATAATATTAATAACTGTCGGATACTAGTAATAAATATTTATTAAACTTTATTACTATTATTATTTTACAATCGAACACCGCCTGACATCGCCTTCCCCACAATATGCAACTTTACATTTTTTATTTTATTACTCTAATCTCCCCTGGAAGTTTTTTGTTCAAGGCGGCACGGGCTTTGTCCCAGTCGGCAGGCTTGTCTAGCCCGCTCAAAAAGTTCCGACCCGTAGTGAAAGAACTTATATATTATATTCAGTAAACTTTGGCTGTACTAAGCTAGGCTGGGTAGTCCGAATTGCCCTGATTACCTTAAAGCTTGACGAAAGTAACATACCGAGAGTGCATACACGGAATACAACATTTTTGTCCACACCTACCACTACTATCAATCTTGCACCTTAAAATGAAAAAAGTCGAATACCTAAATTCAATGGATACAGAGAAAATTGCAATTTAACAAAAAAATCTCAATTATTTTTTGAATATTGTGATGCTGCATACTCAAAAAAACTATATGGAATGGATAATATAATTATTTGTTTTAAATTTGACAGTTTTTCAATTTATTTGTGTTTTTAGAGGTTTCTGTTTTATTGAATTCATTTAAATTTAAAATAATTAGACTTTAAAAACATTTCCTTGTATTGGTATTTACTTGTTCTTTTTTAAAAAGTGACTCGAGTCAAGAGCGACTAAATTTGTATAATTGTTACATAGAAAATAATTTAAAAAAAAAGGTTTTTATTAATCTTATTTCATTGAATATCCTACCGACCCTTTAAGAGTTGCACAAAGAGATATTAATTTTTCCATGAACAGCATATAACGAGTATAAAAAGAA
The DNA here is from genome assembly GCA_030620095.1 of Kuschelorhynchus macadamiae. Classification (NCBI taxonomy): domain Eukaryota; kingdom Metazoa; phylum Arthropoda; class Insecta; order Coleoptera; family Curculionidae; genus Kuschelorhynchus; species Kuschelorhynchus macadamiae. The sequence goes on along the minus strand of JAUTXW010005054.1, from coordinate 504,106 downwards.
AACAAAATATCCCCATATAAGTTTTTTGCAGTTCATTTTTATTTTGAGAGAGCGATTTTAAATAAACATAGATAGACAAGGTATATTTTCCACTGCGCGAATAAATAAGAAAAAATATACCCACTACTATTATGAGAAAAATAAACATTAAAAAAAATTAAAAGGCAAGAACATCAAAGTATTAAAGTGTGCTGTGGTATTATAAAAGACCGCATAATAGGACCTGTGTTTTTTGACCACTATTCGAATAGAACAACAATTCAGCTTTAAAACTTCTAAAAAATCAAATTTTGGAAAAACTCAATGAGCTTTTTTAAAAGAGCAATTAAATTTAAGTATCTATTGTAAGGCTGAGATTCCATGGCCGCCGCGAAGTCCCGATTTGATACCCTCAGACTATTTTTTATGGGGAACACTTAAAGTATAAAAGTCGAATTATTCTGTAAGTGAATTAAAACAAAAAATTCGTAAAGACATAATTAGTCTTAATATTAGTGACGCCGTTCGAAACGCTACGGCAAACATTCAAGTGCGATATACACTGTGTATCGCAGAAAACGGACAGGGGGACGTGGGAAATCAATTATATAGTCATTTGTTTTAAATTTTTCCTGTTTTTCTATTTGCATGTAATCTATTGTTATATGTTGTTTATGTTGATACCTATGTTATTCAAGAAGTTGGTTTCTAATATTAATTTTCAATAATGGTAATAAAATTAAAACTATAATAGTTACGAAAATAGAAATAGTATCCATTCGATGGCCTCTTAAAGTTATTTTTGAGTATACAGAATCAAAATATCAAGAAATAATTGAGATTTTCTGTTAAATTGCGATTTTCTCTGTAACCATTGAATTTATATTTTTATATATAAAAAATATAGTGGGTGTTCTATTTAAAAAAATCGACTTTTTTTACTTTAAAAAGGTGCAAGATTGATTTCGCATTATGTCCACCCTATATAGGTGTGAACAAACATTTTGTATTCGTATATGCTTTGATGCTTTATAAACTGGAAATGACCACCCAAATGTCCAATTTTAGATGTTTGCTAATTGTTTATAGTGATTTGCAAAATAGCTCCAGTTTTCAAAAATCACACATAACCTCAATTATCGTCAAAACTTCGCAGAAATCGACTATAGTTTAAATGGGTAACTTAAGCTTATTTATGGCAAGGAATCAAATAATGGACAAAAATACAGGGTGTCCCATTTAAAATTTTATAGCTGTGCTTAATCAAAGACCGTTTTGAAAATGAGGATATTTCGAATACTTCAGAAGATATCCGGAAAAAAATTTCAAAATCGTTTTAATTTTTACCGAGTTTTTAAAAAAAAAAATAAATGTCACATTATAACAGCCATCTTTTTCCCTCTACCAAATTACGATCTGACGATTCATCTCCGAACGATCATTATAAACTTTGCCTTTTAAATAGTCATAGTTAACATTTTATGTTCTTCTTAATAGACACTAATTTTAATTCTAAATCCAAGAACATATCTCACTCAAAACATCATCAATGCTAATTAATAATGATTGCGGAGAATAGGAACGACGGCGTGCGACGTCGGTTTAAAAATTCAATTACCCACGTGATCTTGAAGCGGAGAAAATCTGAAAATGGAAATGTACAATTTATTTGACTCTACCTTATTTATTAGAATCAGAAAAGAAATACCTAATTCAAAAATATTTCACTTTTTTTTTGTTCTACTCCGGAAATTATTTAACAATCCATTCTCATTGCCATTTTTCTCGTCGACAATATTACATGATTAGATTTTTGACCTGATGTTTCGTTCCTCATAATAAATTAGCACTAAGATAGCCAGAAACGATGGAAAAACTCTCTAATTTGATAATTCAGAGCAATGTAAAAATAAATTTTGTCTTAAAAAAGGCAAATAACAATAATTTGTATTTTAAAATTTAGATTTTAACGTAGACCTAGAACAATCTCCTTTACTATAATAGCTACAGCCCTGTTAACGGTTAAAGCAATAGAATTTCTGTTAGATTTAATAATAACGTTGACCATAATAATATTTGCCTGCGCCGCCGCGCTGCACCGTCTTCCAGGAATCTGATTATTTTCCGATCGGTACCGCCACCGACGGCCATCACAGCTAGAGCCGAACAACTGTGTATGGGTGTTTTATGAGTTTGCCGGCTCCACCGTACAGTACCTGAAACGTAAGAGGAATGAAAAGAACGCTCTACGAATTCGCCCATTAGGTTGTGCATCTTCTTTTTTCCTTCAATCAACGGTGTCAGGTTGAGATGATTAGCGCTGGGGAAGTGTGAAGGTGGTCCTCATACGAAGATAGCGAATAAACTTATTTTCAAAGATTATTTATTCTATAATTTATATGATTACCTTTCTGGCGTATTACCGTAAGGTGGCAATTTTGTTACTATAAAAAGATCTTCCCTTTTAAGTTTTCCCGAAGATATCCATCTGTTTACAACTTTCCCAATAACGTCTTCGTTTTTGTAAACATATGCGGTATCGATATGTCTGTATCCACTTTCTAAAGCAAATTCCAAAGCTTCTTCGAACTGGCCTTTATCCCCTCCCTAAAAAGGAAAAATGTACTATTATAAACTATAGTCTAAGAGCTGGGCTACATAAAATCGTTATGTATCTGGTACATGGACGATTTATTCCTAAAAAGAGTCCTTCGGTTTAGCCAAGCACGTCTATTAGTAGTGACTAGACATTAATTAAATACTGACTTTTAAAATGATACAAATCTTAATTTTAACGAAAAACTATTTTATTAAACAGATTATTTAGGTTAAATAGGGTTGAAGGCGGACAGTACAACGAGCAAGACGACCTCGAATATCTTTAAAACTATGCAACCATAACAACGATGATGGTCTGTAATAACTCTAAAATGGGCCCCTTCCAAGTCATGACTATGTTTCTCACAATCCATATAACGGAAACATACAAGGAGTATTCCGTAAATGTTAGTTTTATCTCTTATTTAGTAAGACATTGAAACAAGTATGGAATGACCTTTTTCGCCATCGCCAAACTGACGTGTTAAAATAACACCCTAGCCTAGAAAGAAGGGTCTATCTGAAGGATGAAAGTCCTGTCAAAATCCGGACCGGTAAGAACTGTAGCTAAAACAAGGACTTCTTTAAGGATATAAACTGCTGATCCACCAGTCTACTTCCGTTTATTATTATTTTTTAGTTAGCCAACTGACGGGGCTTATAACAGTCGAAAATGTTGGTATAAATCGTTTGTACCACGAAGCTGCCCCAAAAAGTCTACGGATTTCCTAATATTACGTGGAGGTGCATCTTTTCTGGATTTTGTCTCAATCCAGAGGATTCACGACTAAACCAAGATATCTCAGCTCGATTTTTAAAAATTACACTATTCCTGAGACACTCCTATAGTTTATTCAAATTTAAGATAGAGTGCATATAAACAAACATCTTCAAAAGTTTGCCGAAAGTTGCTTATTTAAAGGCGTATTTCTCCCAAGACCACATTTGTTTACGTGTACTCTATCTTGTATCTGAATTGACTTCAGACCAGCACCTCTTAATTTGTCAAAAACAAGACAAAGAAATGATCAAATCAATCAATATAATTATGAAGTTAAAAAAATTTGTATTAATGTCAAATATAAAAAACAATCAAATAACAGATAAAAGATACTATAGATAACATATAAATAAACAAAAAAAATGTATTTAGCTCACAAAAATTATTCATTAAAAGACAAACGTAGAACTTTCAAAGGCTCTAAACTGCTAGGCCCTTATTCGTGATTATTATTTACTAATTTACAAAACAAAAAAGCACCGTAGTTCCAATTTGCTAAATCAAATAGTTAAAAAGAGAGCCCTTTAAGCTATATAATATAATAAATAGAAACAAAGATCTATTAACAAAATGTGTTTAGATTAGTTTAGGGTTAATACTAAAGTAACAATTCAAAAAACAGCGTCCCCAACCCGTGGGCTTGTGCCGGTACCAAAGTTAGGTGTCGGAAGGGCAAAGTAGTCTTAGGCATCGATAAAGTAGCAGGCATTCAAAAGCTAACTATTTTAACAAAACTTCATTGTACAAAACAAGTCCAGAAAAGTTTCGTACCCGTAACCAAGAAGGGTTGATGAACTAACCTGCGTTTACGAAACAATACTAAATACAAAACTTAAATGACATGGTGACCAAAAAGTGATCTTCCTCGAAGGTAGTCCTTTGTCTTTCCCCTCGGCAGTTTCCAAAAATCTAATAAGCATTCTCATTGGACGAAGCTTTTCAGCTGATGGCAACTTTGCCATGTCGAATAGGACGATTCAAGGTTAGGGAGATAACCTAGCAACACATAATTAATCACCCGAGTCATTCATTAGTTAGAAATATTGACCCGGAAAATTCAGTCATACGTTTGGCAACAGAGAGAATTGCTACAAACAGCCATGCACCCGTAGAATGAAAGATGTCTACGTAACCAATCGAAAACGACAAAAGACAGCCTAGTCAACAACATGTTAACGTAAAACGAAAAAGTAAGTAATTCTCTCCCTGAAACCTAGCAATATTAAAAAACCTCTTATTTGAGATCAGTAAATATTGTGGGTTTAAGATATGATAAATTAATAAAGAACACCAAGAACTGATAGCATAATCGATTCGAGAACTGAATAATTGAAAAGCATTTAATATTAAAATTACGATCAATTAATTAAATAACACAATATATATTTAAAAATAAAATGTTAGTTAGTGTTACAATATTTGAAGCGCTTACCGCTGTCCCATATCCTACCATAGGCATCTTATAACCTCTTACTAGGTTCAGTGTTGGTATCGTTTTTGTTGACATTTTTAGTATCTTTTTCAGGCTGAATTGTCAGCAGGTATTAAAATGCTAACAAATATTTTTGGATATACACTTAGCCGCAAAAATAACGCACAACCAAAAATTATACTCAATTTCAAAGTTGATTTTCTCGTGAACCAGTAAACCGATTTCGATAATTTTTTTTTTGAACTGTAGCTTTTTTCTTTAGTAATTGCACTATGATAAAAAAAATTTATTCAGATTTCAGTTTTTGGCTTATACAGGGTGAAAAACCAGAATAGTTTTTTTAGGTCAAATTTGAAACACCCTGTAGGGAGCGTTAGCAAAAACAACGGTTGCGTATTAAAACCATAATGTAGCCTCATGTTTTCTGAATATTTTGTTTTTTTGCTGACTCTGATATCTGTAATATCAAAGAAAATACAGAGTTTTATTCCAGAACATGTTTTTATTCAATAAATCACAGTTTTATTGGAGACTTATTACGTTTACCAAAAAAGGCGCTTAGTAGGCTATGATAAATCAACAGTGTCAGCAAATGTCAGTTTTGACAATTCCTTTATTTATGTACCTATCGTCTCAAGCTGAATAATTTAAGTTCATTCTTTAAGTTCTTTCGTGAAAATGGAACGGGTTAGAAGGAATATGACTCGTGATGAATGTGTTCAGGCAGTGACGTTACATAACGAAGGAGTAAGCTACAATGCTATTGGTTTGAGATTAGGATTTTCGCATACAACAATTTCTCGTGTTGTCCAACGCTTCAGAGAAACCAATGACTATAACATACGTCCACGACCAGGCAGACCTCGAGTAACTACAGTTGTTCAAGATCGCTATATTAGACTGCGTGCTTTAAGAGAACGTTTTACCACGTCAAGGAAACTTTTGATGCAACTCAGTGCAGTTCACAATATTCAACCAAGCATTGATACTGTGAGGAGACGTCTTTCTGAACACAATTTACATGTCAGAGTTCCAGCGACAGGCCCTGCATTAAATGCAAACCACCGCAGAGCTAGACTGCAATTCGCCAGGGATCATGTAATGTGGACTATTGAGGATTGGGAACACGTTCTATTTACAGACGAATCTAGGTTCTGTCTATATAGCTCCGATCGACGTTTAAGAGTTATCCGCCGGCCAGGTGAGCGTTATACCCAGTGTAACGTAGGTGAAACAACTTTATTTAATGGAGGCTCTGTGATGGTTTGGGGAGGAATTTCCTTAACCGCACGGACGGATATCGTACCTTTACGTGGGGGCTCTTTAAATAGTGAAAGGTATATTAATGACATTTTGTATGAGCACGTTGTCCCTTTCGCACTGTAGCGCGCATCGTCAATGAATATTTACATGAAGTAAATATTCGAACTCTAAATTGGCCACCGCACAGTCCCGACCTGAATCCTATCGAGCATTTATGGGATATTATTGGTAGGGCACTGAGACAGCGTCAGCCCCCTCCTGCCACCCTGCAAGATGTCGAAAGGATGGTTACCGATATTTGGAATGGACTTGACCAAAATCAAATATCCAATTTAATATCGAGTATGCCGAGGCGATGTGAAGCTGTCATTAGAAAAAGAGGTGGAAACACGCGCTACTAGTGCACGTTTTTTTTGCTTTTTATTGTTAATTATTTTAAATTTTATTGTTAGTTTAATGTTGTTAAATTGTTATCTTGATACAAAAACATGTTCTGGAATAAAACTCTGTATTTTCTTTGATATTACAGATATCAGAGTCAGCAAAAAAACAAAATATTCAGAAAACATGAGGCTACATTATGGTTTTAATACGCAACCGTTGTTTTTGCTAACGCTCCCTACAGGGTGTTTCAAATTTGACCAAAAAAACTATTCTCGTTTTTCACTCTGTATAAGCCAAAAACTGAAATCTGAATAAATTTTTTTTATCATAGTGCAATTACTAAAGAAAAAAGCTACAGTTCAAAAAAAAAATTATCGAAATCGGTTTACTGGTTCACGAGAAAATCAACTTTGAAATTGAGTATAATTTTTGGTTGTGCGTTATTTTTGCGGCTAAGTGTATATTTGTATTTAAAAGAATGCTTCAGTTGAATATGCCTTATCGATATTTAATTTAATGAAACGGAACAAATAAGATAATAACATCCGATTGTTCGTAGATACTTGAAAATAAGCGATAGGATCTGCAGGATTTATACAAAATAGTTTAGATAAACTACACTAATTCCACTAATTATTATGGAATATAAAAAAGTGCAAGTTAATTTCAATGTCACCTAATTTTTTTAAATTTAAACCAATTTTCTCAATTTTTTTTTACTGAGCGGCAATTTATTCTAAAGTTGCTAATTTTTTCTTTATTATTTAAAATGAATACGCCTTTTGTTGCATGAATCGAATACAACTTATATTATCTGTTTAATTTAAACTTAGGATATTGTCATGTTACATGATATGACGATCTTTCTACATCCATAATTTACGGTGTGTTAAGAAAAGTCTATTAAAAAAAATTGGTAAGTTTTTTTAATGTGAACCGATCCGTCCATTTTTTTCAGAGGTAGGCAATTACCTCTAGAGTTTAGAGAATGGTCACTTACGTCCAAATAGGCTCTCTAGTACAGATAGATTAAAACAGTTTATTGTATTGTTGTTTGAAGGAAACCGGAGACGCAGAAAAATATTTTATTTTAATTGTATTGATTGTGTCGGCGACTTGATTAGAGAAATACTAATTAAGCAGTTCTTTAGAGTGTGGTGGTAATCTTAAAAACGGATATTGAGGTGATCATCGGTATCATAAATAGGTTTGCAGTGAAGATATGGAGGGCATTTAAATCGTATTAATTTTTAAAGGAAATATACCTGTAACGCACGGCGATGTCATAGATTAACTATAAAAGCTGCACCTATCCGGAAATGTATTATTTAAAAATTTGCGCACGTTTTTTCCAAAATGCGGTGGAGTTCGGTCCTGTTGGAAGTATGTAATTGTATAATTCGGACCCATTACGCTTGATATTCCAAGAGCTGCAAGTAAAGTTGTGATGTCAACTTTTCTTCAATAAAAAATAACTCGATCTTGGGGGTACTAACGAGCCCAGCCCTTACATTCTCTCATCCAATGGGGATTTTCATTGGGCCAAAATCTGCAGTTGTGTCTATTGACTTTACCGTTTAACGTAAATGTTACTTCATCCGAAAAGTATAGTCTTTTTATTTATATTATGGTGGAAAATTGGTTACTCTCAAAATCGCCTTCCAATAACTTTTGCATGAGATGAATTTTAAAAGGATGATACTATGTTTTCTTAAAACATGCTTTCTTTACAGCAAACCTAACCAATCAAAAATAAACAAACTATATGAGAAATAAGTTGTTATTTTGAAATGTCATTTTTGGAATATAAAAAAAAAGTTTATAAATTATTTATGTTTTATTGGCAATGAAAGCTAGTAAAACAATTCATTTCAGCGATTACTGGAGAAAAAAAGTGAGAAATGTTACGAGTTTTCACTTTTAATCTACTGTATATACCATAGGCTATCATCTAAAATTAAAAAGAACGAGAAACATGTGGGTTCGTTCACAACACAAAAACCCTTTTCTCTTTATTGTTTATTGATCGTCGCCTATCTCTAAAATTTCTAGTCTCTTCAAATCGTCGGAAAGTTTTTAACAGGGCGGATTTTGATATGGGATTTCGGTTTGGAAATGCGTCATTAAATACATTTTTGACTTCTTTGTAAGAACTGACAAAAAAGACAATTTTGGATTGACACTTTTTGTGACTTTATTAGCCATGCTTGATCTGGTGTTTCAATTAAGGTGTCTCATTAGTAATGACGGTAATAATTCGAAACTAAGGTGCTTAATTGCAATGCACCCTAAAACGTCTTTATTTCAAAAACTATTGATATTACGGATAAGACATGTTTTACCAAAAGTATTAGAAATTTACGGTAAAATATAAAAATAAAAAATATACAGTGTATTCCATTTAAAAATTTAAATTTTTTTAGATTTTCTGAAAAACTAGACATGTGGCAACAACGCCGATACCATCCTTGCGTGCATAATATCCTTTAACATTATTGTACCAAATTTAGTTTAATTAGAAATTAGAAAGATTTTAAGCCGCTTCGAAACTTTTTATACACCCTGTATAAAATAATAAATAAGATTTTTATCCGTTCAAACTATTAAAATGTTACGCGGCCTCTGTTAGTATACAGATGAACTAGTAAAACTGTGGTACTAATTCAAGATGACGGAACAAAATGGCGGCTTAATATAATATTTGTAATCGTGAAAAATTATCTTCTCAAGTTTTACATATCTTTACGTTTTAGCGTCTCTGAGGCCAAAAAAAATATGCTTTGTCAATTCCGTCCGTCCGTCTGTCTGTCAGTTCACGGCATAACTTAAAAACTTACCAAAGTAATTGAAATTTTTATCAAGAGTAAAGGGTCATATGGAGATGATCTGGTAACATTTTGGTAAAAGTCCAATATGGCGGCTTAGAGGAACGTTAAAACAATTATTACTGACTACTCCACTCTATTGTTTTACAATGGCAAAATGACTTAGCAACGGCCTGTTTTCTACTGCCAAAACTCATACCTGGACAAAATTCTCCCTACCTGGACAAAATCAACAAGATGGTTTTGCAGCGACAAAATTTTGTTGGGTTAAAGTAAAAAATTGATCTTGTCATTTTGACAAGTGTCACCTAGGTCAAATATCCTTGGTTACCAATTTAATTACTCTATTTATTACAATGCAAACTCGCAAAATGACGCGCTTTTGACAGTTATTTCTGTTAATTTCACTCTTTTATTTGATATCATATATGTTAAGACATTGTTCTCGTGAAATAGTCAAGTCGAATACCACGCGAGAAAAAATTTTGAAGGTAAAATTTTCTAAGAAATAACTGTCAAAAACGCGTCTTTTTATTTGTTTGTATTGTAATAAATAGGGTAATTAATTTGGTAACCAAGGATATTTGAGCTAAGTGACACTTGTCAAAACGACAAGATTAATTTTTTACTTTAAAACCTTGAAAGATTGAAAAAGTTTGCGACTTGCGTCGTCCGTTTGAGCTAAGTGTTTACGCTGGTTCTTAGCCCGAGTTAAATATCGAAAACGTTTCTTGTTGATTTCGTCCAGGTAGGGAGAATTTTGACCAGGTATGAGTTTTGGCAGTAGAAAACAGGCCGTTGCTATGTCAATTTGCCATTGTAAATCAAGAGAATGGAATAGTAACTATAAAAAATAAAAAACAATCGATGGTTTAGAAACGAGCGCGGCAGATATATCTGCAATACTTTTTTTGAAATAATACAAATCAAATTAATACGCAACAGTTTCTGCTTGGAGAACACGTAGAACAGATCAAGTATTTTATCTTATTTAACATTTCCAGGCATTTCAGTAATTGAAAACTTTTTTTTAAATGTGTATGCGGTATATTATCAATGCAAGTCATGCACAAATGAACGCTTCAGTTCAGCTATCATACAACAATCGGAAAGATATCTACATAATTATTTACTATAATTTCTAAAATTCAATAATAACTATTCCACTCGAGCTCTCTTACAACATCAAATACATGTTTAAAACCGTTTCATTCAAAGATTAAGTGGCAGTAAACATTGGATCTAGATCATTGGATCTAGCAGGATATAAAATACCTGTCGTAGGATTTGGTACAGCGGTAAGTCTATTTAATTTTTATAACATTTTTTGATTCAACCCTTTCGTTGCCAAAATTATCCTCATTTCAATTGGCAAGGAGTTGCAAATTATATTAATTTGAGAATTATTTCATTTTATTGATATTATTAAAAGATTGTGTCACAAATTATTAGAATTTTTATTATTACATATGTTAAATTGTTTTGTTCGTTTATCAAATAATTGAAAACACAAGCTTTATTTTGTTAACTATCACTTGTTTCATTTTTGCACTAGGCGTGACTGCAGTTTCGTACTACTAGTACGTTTTCAAAATATTTTCAATCAAGTTAGCTATAAATATAGACAAAATTCTGAAGATTATGATTACGTAAAACCAACTGTACATTTTATATGGTCAAAAAGTTTTAATAGGGTGGTATTTTCTATATCTGTTTGTGAATTTAAACGGTTGACCTTTGGGTATTTAATAATTAATAAATTTCTATTGCTTCTAAACAATCCAATTTGCAATAAGAAAGAATAAGAAAATAGGTTAAAAATAATTAAGCTTAAGCAAAATAGTAAATAAACCCAAACATTTTTTACTTTTTGTATAATAAGTCTATTCGACGGTTTTTAAATTTGCAAATTTATTTATAATGTCCTCGTAAAACTGAATATCCTCACTAAGGCTTTGAAAATTCCTTTTTCTATATTCAATCGCTGACAAACCCGTATGACGCTCTTGTGTGATCGTATTTCTTAAATATGTTTTAATGCGCTTTAAGACACGAAAAATCTCTTTCTACAGACACACTTGTTGCAAGAATACTTAAAACTAGGCAAAGCAGTTTGTAGGTCTTCGAAGAGATAATTTTAAAATCCTTGTATAATATTTCTAATATTTGCTGAACATTTAAATTAAAAAATTGTGTGTCTCTGTACAAAACACTAAGTTCGTTTTTAGCCGATCTATTTCAAAAACATTTGGATTCCTTTTTTGAATAAACGTTCAAATGATTTTTCGGGAAAATTTTATATAAACATATTCCTTAAATTAGATTACTAAAACGAGTAATTAGTGCAACATTTTATAGCTCGAAAAGATTTCTAATTCATTGTGACTTTTGCCCCGTTTTCTTAGTAATTCATCAGTTTTGCTTTTTGCCCAATTAAAAAACTCTTTAAATTCTTCATTTCTTAATTCAAAAATTCGTTGGGCAATGATTTTGATCTGATTAGATATTAGATATCCAGAATTTTAGTTTGCAAAATTTGGAAAAGTAAATCTGTGCCCGCCAAAATTTCGTTATAGATAGTAAGCAAAGTCAAAGTCCTTTTTTCGTGTACATTTTTTAATCTTCTTCGGTAGTAAATTATGCTTGTTTTCATGCACAATTTTCTGCACAGTCCTTATACTGATTCTCAGAGCTTTTGCTTCTGTCTCCTAGATATTTTCCGGTGAATTTTCATTTTCGTAATATTTTATTAGATTTAATATCAATTTGCAAAATGCAAATGCAAAAAACCCGAAAATTGTTTTTTATCACTCATTTTGTCACTGACTTGTTAATCTGACTTGCAAGTGACATCGCTCAAAGATTTTTGCAACTGCTGGTATTTATATGTTTATCCTCTTTTTTCATATGAAAATATCATAGGTCTTTCTAATTCAACTTCCGGATTTTATGCGGAGGATATGATTACACGTAATAAAAGAAAAACCAACTTAAAAAGTTTGTCGTTGATAAATCGTATGACCCGCACGATAACACTGCTTTTGACTATACCTCTACTTATTGTAATGGACGTAATAAAGAGATAATTCTAAATGACAGTTGATTTTTTACAAAATTTCAAATCATTCGAATAGGTAGTTTTCTCAGAATGATTTTTTGAACATTTTATTAGGTTATTTTGCTTCCCAACTAAGATTTGTAGCAAAAAGTTCAGCCCTATATTACACTTGACTTTTGGGCAAAATATAAACATAACTGAGAAGGTAGTTCTTATATACCGATTTTTTAAGACATTTATTAGGCCGCCATGTTGGATTTTTATCGAAATATTACGGTTTCATTTTCATATTAATTTTTAACCAAAATATGAAGTATGTAGTTTTTAGCTATACTGCTATCATAGAAGCAGAATCGACTGAAATTGACAGGTTTTTTTTGGCATCTAGGGACTCTAAAAATCTAGAATAAACCTCCGAGGTTTTTTTTGCCTTTACATACTTCCTTCTTGCGAATGAATAAAAATACTTAAAACTTTTTTTTAATGTTGGCATGTTTTATCATCACATTAGACTTATTAGTAAAATTAATAGGTAATTTTCAACATTCATGCTTTATTTCCATTCTCCAAATAAGCTGTTTCGTGCATCCAGATGCCCTAAAAAATACATACACTGGTCAGTAGTGCGTTGTCCTTATGAACCTAATTATTGTCTTTTAGGGGAAGAATGATGAAAATCAAGTAGAAAAGGCTCTAGAAGCTGCACTAGAAAATGGATACAGACACATTGATACCGCATATCTTTATAGGAATGAAGATATTGTAGGGAAAGTGATAAACAGATGGTTTTCGGCAGGAAAAGTTAGGCGAGAGGAGCTTTTCATAGTAACCAAGTTACCACCATTTGCTAATTCAGCTGACAGGTAATAAAATATATTACACAAAAATAAGGCTTTTTTACTAAAACGTAGAAAGACCACAATTTTTTTATTTTTATTTTTGTAAAAAATTCCGACTTTTAACTCGACTTCTATCTCGGAATTCCGACTTCTATCTCGGAATTCCGACTTCTAGCTCGGAATTCCGACTTATATCTCGGAATGCGTTGTAATTAATACACGCCCGCTTATACGCGCAATCACTTTTTTATATTCTTTTAACGTCAAATGAAGCCTTCATTCTAAATAAAATAAATATTTTAATTATAGGGATCAGGATGAAGCTAAGTAAAACTACAACTGTGCATAAAGTCCAAATTAAAAAATAACGACTGGGTCGGCTCCGATGACTTGAATATGACTGACATGAAAAATAAAATCTTGAACTTTGCTTTAACTTTCTCATAGATAGTAGAAATAATAAAACGCCATTTAATAAGAACATCTGATCCATACCATGTTAAAAAGATGCAACAGCATGAAGAGTGGTGTACGCATTTTCATATATATATATATATATATATATATATATATATATATATATATATATATATATATGTGTTTTCATTCCGAGTGTACATCCGTTCACTACTGTCGTTCTGAAAAGAACACTTTTGCTGACGTCTCGCCAAAATCACATTTGGCATTTTCGAAGCTTTCTTTCTCGCGTCCGAATACAGACTTTGTCTTGAGTCTCTATTCGGACGCGACAAAATATGAAAATATCACATTTTTGTGAAAACACCACTAGAAGTCGAAATTCCAAGTTAGAAGTCGGAATTCCGAGATAGAAGTCGGATTCCGAGTTACAAGTCAGAATTCCGAGATAGAAGTCGGAATTTCGAATTAGAAGTCGGAATTCTGAGTTAGAAGTCGGAATTTCTTACAAAAGTAAAAATAAAAAAATTGTGGCCCTTCTAGGCTTTCGTACTTTTTTTTCTATATGCTATTAAAATCAAAATTGTAGGCGGGTATGAAAATATAAATGAAAACCTTGTAGATTATTGCCGTAGTTCTGAAAAGTATGTCATTATGCCAGTTGGTAAAAACTAGCATTTTTGTTAATATTAGAGATAATTAAATATATAGATGTTAAATAACTTGATAAATACATTTTTGTAGAGTGGAAGAACATCTGAAGGAATCCTAATCCCGTTTACAGTTGGACTACGTGGACTTATATTTAATTCATTTTCCGGTCTGGATGGATGCAGTAAATCCTGAAGAAAGGTTAAAACTAAATATAGACAAAAAAGTTCTTCCTACCGACCATATAGCCCTATGGAAGGTGAATTAAAAGATTCTTTATAAACAGAAACTCTCTAAATTTCGTAAAAATTTCAATAAACTGGTTTCAAAAAATTACCTTTTTTGCATCTCCATTCTATTTAGCTAATAACGATGTAAATATGAAGGAAATGAAAAATAGTCGTTTATTTCTACAAATATTTGTAAAAAATTGACGTTTTTATTTATTCTGAAAATGTGCTTTTGTTTATAGTTGCTAATTTTTATAGGACTGATTCTTAATGAATAAATAGGACCTTTACCTTTTGAATTATTGTTTCCTTATATTCAATGAAAAGAAGCCCAAGAAATTTGATTGTTTTAATACACCATTGCCTAACTATTTCAAGCATTTAATTCAAAATACAAGAGTTCTAACCACAGTACACCACAACTTGTTACGTTCTAGACGCGCGTTTCGCTAACCAAGTTGGCATCATCATCAGATGATATAAACTAAAGTAACTTATCCTAACCGAGACTATTTGTAAGTAAATGTGGTCACATTTGGTTGCACCCGACTGCACCGTTGTCGAGTAAGCAATAGAGGGGACTGTAGGGAATAGGCTCTGTCTTTATTCAGTGCTTTCTTACCACATTTAACTATTTATATACTCTCAAATGCATCCAATAATTTATTATTAGATAAATTTTTAATTAATTTAAGATTATTTATTCCCATTTGGTGATTGTTTTCCAAACACGCTTGACTTTTCTGTTCTTCCGTATCTTAAATGTGCCATATGTTATTAAAATGAATGTTTATGGAGCGTTTAGTTTACCCAACATATTTTAGATCGCAGTCATTACAGCTAATTTCATAAATGCCACTCCTCTCCTTCAAGTCGACTTTATCTTCAGGATTTCCAAGGAGATTTTTCAAACTGTTTTCCGTTTTGTAGGCTACTTTAAAACCTACGTTTTTAATTTTTTTTTCTAGACCTCTCGTATATCTGGAATCATATGGGATTACTATGAACTTATTGGGAGTCTCAGGTGCTTGAAGAGTAGTGCCATCTTTTAACCTTTTCTTATGCTTATGTCTATTTACTAATTTATGTACAAAATTATCATTATATCCATTATTTTAGTTATATTTTTAATACAATTCATTTCATTGTTAAAACGTTCTTCACTTAATGGAAAATTGACTAACCATTTTGTGTTGACGGCAATGAAATGAGTCGGATGTTATATACTCATCAGTATTAGTAAATTTCCTATAAATATCAAATTCTAATTTATCGTTATTTCTAATAACTAATGTGTCGAGAAAAGGTAATTGCCCATTGTTCTCCTTTTCGTACGTAAAATTAATGGAAGGATATTTATTGTTTAATGTATCTAAGAAAGTTCCAAATTTTCCCTTTTAGTATCAAAATTAGCAAATATATCGTCTAGGTATCTATACCACACCCTTGGGAAGTATTTGAGTTTTTTTTTTGAATTGGGTTTCTAATCTACCCATAAACAAATTTGCAAAGAACGGAGATAAGCAATTGCCCATCTCAGTTCCCTCAAGTTGTTTACAATATTTATTGTTGAACTGAAAAAAATGTTGATTCATACATAATTTTGCGAGAAGCAAATATTCTTCAATAATTTCTTTCTTCAAATTATTGAATTCAAGTAGTTCCTTTAGGTACTAGAAAATAAGTAAGAAACCACTAAATAAAGACAGATGGCCTATTCCCTACAGTCAGTCCTATTGCTTACTTGACAACGGTGCAGTTATGGGCAACCAAGTGTGACCACATTTACCTATAAATAGTCTTGGTTAGGATAAGTTACTTTAGTTTATATGATCTGCTGATGATGCTAACTTGGTTAGCGAAACGCGCGTCCAGAACGTAACAAGTTGTGGTGTAGTGTGGTTAGAACTCTTGTATTTTGTGTGTATATTAGTATATCTTTCACCACAGGTTCCAGTGTTAGGACTAAGCATTTAATTTTTAAATACATTTGTAGAAATTAGAAGAACAGGTGGATGCAGGTCGTGCCAAGACTATAGGACTTTCTAACTTTAATATCGACCAAATTTCTAGGATACTAAAGATCGCAAGAATTAAACCTGCCTCCTTACAAATAGAAGTACATGCATACTTACAAAATGATAACTTAGTAAAATTTGCTCAACAAAAAGGTATAGTTGTGGTGGCTTATTCTCCACTAGCAGTACCTGGACTTGCTTCATATCCCCCCGGATCTGGTCTTGCGTAAGTAAACTTTCGTAGTTTTTTCAACCAACTTGAGAAAAAAAAAGGAGGGTCTCAACTCGACCCTCAGTTACGTTCCCGTGAGAAATGCAATTCTGCATTTATGCACTTGCAATTCTTAGACTTTTATCTTTTCGTTCTCATGCAACATAAGCATTACTGAACTTATAAATATAACTAAAATGCATTTTGTAGTCAGTTCTCTTTGTACGCTTATGAAATAAAATTGATTTTTTAAAAATAATTTCTCGTGTTTCGAGTTGTTAACTGGCGCAGTCGGTAGGATTATTGCCAACAGTCGCGCATCGTGCGTATTTTCTGGTTTCGTCTCAACGATTCGTGGCAAAAATCGGACAATTAAAAAATCTTCAGGGTGTACTAAGAAACTCAAAAATTGACCAAGGATTTGGAACAGCATCGTCCAGCGTCCTATTGGTGCGAGTTTGGGAACACACATCGTCCCACCCTCATAGCTGCTAACCAGGGAAAGGACCACATCGCCTCTCCTATTGGACCCTAGTCTAAGAATGAGAATTGGAATTATCTTCAGTACATTGCTGTAAGTGCTTCCTTTCAATTTTCCTTATTTCATTTTATTTTTATCCTATCTTAAATATTGATATTTACGTCTCTTGTAATTCCGCAAACTGGAAGATTTAACATCAGCTTTTGGAAATTTAAATTGTGAAAGAAATCTAACACCTTTTTCTAATTTAATTCAAATAAGTAAAATAATGACTACTGAACCTAATTTACAACTAGTCAGATATCAGGCAGACAATATTCCCTTATTCGATGGGAATCCAAAACAAATAAACAGATTTATTAATGCTTGTGATAATTTTTATAATAATCATAGAAATAAAACTGACAATAATGCACCTATAAATGTATGTTTACACGATACTATATTAACTAAACTTGTAGGTAGGGCAGCCGATATTATTTGTTCTAGAATAGAATTAAATACATGGCCCGCAGTAAAAGCTGCAATAATTTCGACTTTTTCAGATCATAGATCGATTGATTGTATTATTCAAGATATAATAACGTCCAAACCGGAAAAAAATGAAACACCGCAACAATTTGGCCTGCGTTTGCAAGACGCTCGCAGTTTGTTATTTTCCAAAGTAAATTTAAGCAATGAAACGCAAGCTCTAAAACTTTTAAAAATTAATGAATATGGAAATTTAGTATTAAAAACCTTCATAAACGGTCTAAACTATCATATGCAACTTGTGGTTAGATTAAAAAATCCAGTTACTTTAGAAGAGGCAATGAGCTGTGCCTTGGAAGAAGAAAATTTTATGTATTATAAGAACCGTAGTAACATATTACCAAAAAACCCAAATTTTAATTCACAAAAACCAAAAATAAATTTGCATACACAAGCACATTATCCTGCTAATGTGAGACCAATATTTTCGAATTACCCCGTTCAGCAATTTTCAAATTTTATGCCTTCTTATAAACAACCAATCCCAAATTTTAATAATGGAAATAATCAATTTATGGGCTTTGGACAATTTAGGCAACCCGCAAATAATTTTAGACAATCGAATTTCCCAAATCAAAATTTTATGCAAAGAAACACTTTTACCCCAAGACCATCTTTTAACCCCCAAAATCAACGCCCAACTCCTTCTGGAATATCACGCCAACAAAAGCCTGAGCCGATGGATACTTCTTCAGGGAACACAACCCTTAGAAGAAACCAACAACCACATTCTTCACAACGTAATATTGTTGTAGAAGAACTATATAATCAATCAGTCGAATCGATAAATGCCGATAATGATCAAAATGAAAATTTTCAAACTAGCAATGCTGAATTTCAATATTATTACCCGGAATACACCGATAACTCGCAATATTCGTATAATGACTCCAATACCGAATTTTCTTGTCTAGAAAATAACCCTTATGAAAATCAAATTGATTTTAATGAAGAAAATTTTCAGGAGAACCAAATTTCCAACAACCAAACATAATACTTTTAAATAATTATACAAATTCAGATTTACCAGTAATTTTCATACCCGAAATCAAAGCAAAATTTTTAATTGATACAGGTAGTGGCAAAAGTTTTATAAAGCCTAATTTAGCATACAAAATTTATTCAAATTTCATTTTTTCGGAACCTTTCTCAGTAAGGACAGCCCACGCTACGTCCATTCACAATGAAGTAATTAATATACCAATATTTCCTTGTTTTAATCATACAGGTAATCATAAGTTTTATCTTTTTGATTTTTCACCTAAATTTGACGGACTTTTAGGAATTGATTTTCTAACACATATTGGAGCTAATATAAATTTAAAACATTGTTCTTTAGATACTCAATTTGTAACATTGCCTTTATATTATCAAAATAATATATCAAATTTACATAATTTTGAAACTATCGAAATAATAATTCCCCCACGTACATGTCAAAGAATCAAACTGCCTGTAAATCAATCGAATGGTTTAGGTATTTTAAAATATACAGATTTTGGTTGCGCAGAGATGCCAGAAGCTTTAGTACAAGTCATTGACTCCTACGCAACAACTATAATTACGAATAGTCGCGAAAACCCAGTTAAAATAAAAATATTTAATCCCATAGATATCGAAACCATAAATGAAGTAGAAAACAACTTCATAGAAAAAATGGAAACCGATACAGAAATAAATGAATATATGGATAATACACAAAAACAAAACTTAAAAAATTTAAGACTGTCACATTGTAATCAGGAAGAATACAGAGCTATTCGAAACTTGTGTTACGAATATCGTGACATATTTTATTGTGAGGGCATCCCACTTACATTTACTAATCAAATTAAACATAAGATAAACCTAACCGATGACACACCTATATATACAAAAACTTATCGATATCCCGAAATTCATAAAAAAGAGGTTAAAACCCAAATTAACAAAATGTTAGAGAACGGTATCATTCAAAACTCAACGTCACCGTGGAGTAGTCCAATTTGGATTGTCCCAAAAAAGATGGACGCGTCCGGTAAACGTAAATGGCGTATCGTTTGCGATTTCCGTAAAATCAATGAACGCAGTATTGATGATAAATTTCCTTTACCAAATATATCGGATATTCTCGATAAACTTGGAAAATCCCAATATTTCAGCACATTGGATCTAGCAACCGGTTTCCATCAAATAGAAATGGAACCGAATGATATCCCTAAAACAGCCTTCTCAACCGATACAGGTCATTATGAATTTAGACGCATGCCTTTTGGCTTAAAAAATGCGCCCTCTACATTTCAGCGAGTCATGAACAACGTCCTTCGGGGACTTCAAAATGAAATCTGTTCTGTATATCTTGATGACATAATAATCTTCTCTACGTCACTTCAAGAGCACATCGATAGATTAAAATCCGTTTTTGATAGACTTAGAGAATCCAATTTAAAAGTGCAGCTAGACAAATCAGAATTTTTACACAAAGAAGTTGCTTATTTAGGTCACAAAATTACAAGCGAAGGTGTAAAACCTAATCCTGATAAAGTCACCGCAGTTAAAAATTTCCCCATACCAAAAACCCAAAAAGACATTAAGTCATTTTTAGGACTAGCCGGATATTATCGTAGATTCATCAAAGACTTCGCAAAAATCACAAAACCCCTT
Organism: Kuschelorhynchus macadamiae; assembly: GCA_030620095.1. Taxonomy (NCBI): domain Eukaryota; kingdom Metazoa; phylum Arthropoda; class Insecta; order Coleoptera; family Curculionidae; genus Kuschelorhynchus; species Kuschelorhynchus macadamiae. The sequence continues at coordinate 483,765 of JAUTXW010005054.1, read as the reverse complement.
ACACTATGTCTCAAAAAAGGAGAGAAAGTTGAACACTCACCAGCCTTTATTCAATCCTTTAACCATTTAAAAGAATTGCTTATTAATGCTCCAATACTAAAATATCCTGATTTTGAAAAACCCTTTGTCCTTACGACAGATGCCTCAAATGTAGCCCTAGGCGCTGTTCTCTCTCAAGGCAACCCGCCAAATGACAACCCTGTAGCATTCGCGTCGCGCACTCTAAATGAAACAGAACAAAAATACTCAACGATTGAAAAAGAACTTTTAGGAATCGTTTGGGCATGTAAATACTTTAGACCTTACCTTTATGGCAAAAAATTTAAAATATATACTGACCATCGCCCATTAGTATGGTTATTTAACCTGAAAGAACCAAATTCGAAATTAGTACGTTGGAGGCTAAAACTTGAAGAGTATGATTATGAAATAATCTACAAAAAAGGGAAACAAAACACTAACGCTGACGCCCTTAGCCGAATTCAATTAAACGCAATCGAATCCGAATCATTAACAAATTACCCAGGCGATATAGACACCGACGTAACGCAATTCCTAAACGACCAATTCAACCCAGATATCCTTGACTCTGAAGTAGTGTCACAAACAATAGAAAGACTAGAACACGAACCTGAAACAACACCCAAAATTAATATTATTTCTGACATTCTAATAACTCCACCTATAACACAACTAACCCATTCTAATATTCCAATAAAACCACCCGTAACGGAAACAATACATAGTACAAATGCTAACGAAAATCATTCCAATATGACTATATTAGATGAAATTATTAATAATAAAGCTCATCAACTTATTATTAAAAAAGCACCTTATGACAAATATGTTAAAACCAAACGTGAAAATTTCGAAGGACATCAAATTATTCACGCAACATTACCCACTAATATTATAGTAATTACTAACTTTTTGAAAGAATATTTAACAAATAAAACAACATATGTTTATTTCTTTTCCAAAGAACTAAGAACCTATTTTCAACAAACAATGAATAACCATTTTAAAAATTTAAAACTTATAGAATGTTCAAAATTAATAAATAATGCTCAACCTGACGAACGAGAATTACTAATTAAATATCGTCATGAAGGCAAAACAAATCATAGAGGAATCGAAGAAACTTGCAAATTTTTAAAAGCAAATTATTATTGGAAATCACTTAAGGCAGATGTAACAAAATACATCAATAATTGTGAAATCTGTCAACGATCAAAATATAATCGAAAACCACCAGATCAACCTTTGATATTAACCGAAACGCCAAGCAAACCTTTCGAAATTGTTCATATCGACACTTTCATCATAGGTAAACAAAAATTCCTAACTATTATAGATAAATTCTCCAAATACGCACAAGCCTTGCCTTATACTGGAAATGCAGTGTCGTGCTGTGAACAGTTAATTAATTTCTTTTCCTTTTTACGTATTCCAAAACAAATAGTTTCAGACAACGGATCTGAATTTCAGAACGAAGTCGTTAAAGGCTTATTAAATACACATAATATTAAAATACACTTCACTACCCCCTACCACCATGAATCAAACTCCCCTGTTGAAAGGCTACATTCCACATTAATCGAACACATTCGATTACTTCGAGAATCGGACCCCAATGCAGAAGTTACCAAACTTATGCCGTACGCAATTATTACCTATTACCCCATACGAACTTGTCTTCGGACACACAGACTCTAGAGATCCTATGGATTTAATACCCGCTCATGTATATACCGAGTATGTCAATAATCATAAAAATAACACACAAATTTTGTACGACAAAATTACAAAGGAATCACGAGAACTAAAACAAAAAATTATAGATAGGGCAAACAAGGATAAAACCCCGATCAATTTAATAATAGGCTCACAAATTTATAAAAAATCAGATAATCCATCTGGAAAAATAAAAAAGAGATATTTAGGCCCATTCATACTAACGGCTATATTAGAAAATAATAAAATACAAATAGAAAATCCCAAAAATAAATACAAAGAAATTATACATGTTAACGAAACTAAAATAATACCCCTTGTTCCAGATGCTGGACCATCGTCGGCGGCTACGTAAAATTCCATGATTTAAATAAACATCCAGGAATACTACCATTCAAAATGGGAACCGCTAAACTTAAATCCAATCACTGGACATTCGTTCAAAATATTAACCTAACCCCTTTAATTAACCAATTTCAAAATATTCAAAAACAAGCAAAATCAATATACATAAACATTCAAAATAACAGCGAATACCATAAGGAATATTTTAATTCTTTTAATACATTATGTACACTTGAAAAAAGAATAGAAACTCTATTAGAACAAATTGTCCCAAATCAAGAAAATTATCGTAGTAAAAGAGGTCTTTTTAACCCCTTAGGTTCATTCATAAAAAGTATAACTGGAAACTTAGATCAAAATGACGCAGAGCAAATTGATGCCAAAATCACGAAATTACAAGAAAATCAAAATAAATTGAAAATTGACGCTATCAATCAAATTACACTTTTAGAATCCACTATTAATAAATTTAAAACAATTATATCTAATATCACACATAACCAAATGGTACTAAAGTCACGCATTTTACAAATAGAAAAAATAATTAATAAAGTTCAAATGGAACAAATAAGTAATCACGAATTTTATTTAATATATACAATAATCAATCAAATAACAACAATTTATCAATCAATCTACGATATTCTGAATAAGATTGAAATAGAAATAAGATTGATAATTCAATAATAGAACCAAATGAACTATTTATAGAAATAAAGAACTTACACGATCATCTAGGCTCAGATAAACTCCCTTTAGAAGTAACTTATAAAAATATACTTAATTTCGAAAAAATTATAGAAATTAAAAGTTTCTTAAAAAACTTTAATATTGTATTTATATTTGAACTTCCTCTTGTGGAATCGGAGATATATCAATATTTTAAGTTATTCCCTTTACCAATTCCCAATAATCGATCATTTCTTGTAAATATTCCTTATAAACCCTACCTAGCATTAGGCAATACAAAATATGCCCATATGGACCAAAGATGTCACGAAATCCAACCACAAAAATATTTGTGTAAAGAAGCCCACACCACGTTTGTCGAAGACAGCCCCTCCTGTGCTGTTCAACTTATCAAACATCACACAAATATTACGTTTTGCCACCCATTCGAAACTCAAATGCACGAGATCCAGACAACAAAAATAATCGACGACAAATGGCTGATAACAGTACCAATACAAGTAATCGCCGTCATAAATTGTCAAAATTCCGAAGATAACATACCCTTATATGGTTCCTATCTTCTTGAGTCATCCCTAGGATGTAAAGTACGGATAAAGTCAATTACGCTTGAAACATATAAATCAAGTCAATTAACATTTAATGGAATTAATCTACCTACCCTTAATTTAAGTCTAATTAAGGAAAACCGAGATTCATTCTACAACCCTCCTAGTATGGACTTAAACTACGTAAACCTAAAAACTACTAAAGAAATCGAAGAAAAATTGGAAAACCAAAAGAAGGCCCTAGAAGAAATGACCACAACGATTTATGTAAAGAAGACCAGTTTTTGGACAATTTTACTTTACATATTCATTTCAATAATTTTTATATTTTTCATATACAAAAAACTTGTAAAAAAGTCTAAGAAAAAACAATTAAATGCAAACTCTAATACTTTAGATATTGAAGAAAATAATAGAATTTTCTAAAATATTAATAATCTTTAAACCTTTTTGGAAATTTTTGAAAACACGTCTTTAAGAACGTGCTTTCAACTAAGAGGGGAGGAGTTACGTTCCCGTGAGAAATGCAATTCTGCATTTATGCACTTGCAATTCTTAGACTTTTATCTTTTCGTTCTCATGCAACATAAGCATTACTGAACTTATAAATATAACTAAAATGCATTTTGTAGTCAGTTCTCTTTGTACGCTTATGAAATAAAATTGATTTTTTAAAAATAATTTCTCGTGTTTCGAGTTGTTAACTCCTCTGTATTTTTTATGTGTGTTAGACATGGTCATTTCTCATCATTTGCCACCCCTGTTATATTTTTTATTTGAAGATATAGAAAAAAACTTTTTTTAAAAGTTTAATAGTTTTGTCTGATACCAAGGATAAACAAAAAATTACCAGAGAGTTACTTTTCCTGAAAAAGTTACAGTTCATTGTATCCTCTATTATTCTAAATACAACTCTGATGGTCCAATCTTGGGTGTGTCTATTGATTGCAGAAAGTTTTGTGTCAAGTGATCTAAGTTACGATTTCTATCTGCGTAGACTTTTTCATTAAGATATCCCCCATAAAAATTTATCCAGAGGAGTCAAATCTGGACTATTCGGTGGTCAATAAAATGGCCCGCGTCGTCCAATCCATGTTTCAAATCAATTGTTCAAATAATTTATCGCGAGTAAGCTCCGTTTTGCTGCCATACGATGGTGTTTTATTGTCTTAAGAGGATATCTTCCAGAAAATGCTCAGATATCTTTTTTCTATTAGCCCACCTCTGAAAATAATTGGCCCATTCAATTTTTTATTAAGGATGCCGCACCAAATATGGATCACTTGACGTCTCTTTTGTTTCTTTCTGAAACAGCTCGAGGATTCTGGGTGGCCTATAGATAAGTGCTGTGTTTGTTCAATACTCCAGTGGTCCTGAAAGTTTCATCAGTTCACAAAAGGTTTCTGAAAATATCTGGACCTTCTTTATATCTTGAAAATGCCAGTCAGGCCAAAAGGTCCATCTTTATAGAAAAAAACTAATTACAAGCAAGAGTTTGCTGGTGAAAATTTGGTTTCTTCAAGAATGTTTGCGATATCAGTTAACACCGAAATTAGTCGCCTTTAGATGCAAATCCACGTCAAGGTCATCGTAAATAGCATTGAAATCTGCGAGAATTTTTTGGATTAGAGAGGAAATAAAACAACATTATAGAAACTTAAACACCGCTAATTCTACTCTAAAATATCTGTATTTTTCTCTTACTCTTAGTTTTAACTTGTAGAATTTGTTTGTTTAGACTCTAATTTCAGAGATGAGTTTGATAAATTCCCATGTACGTCTTTTAACGGGCTCAAATCTAAATTGTCCATAAAAATTAAACAACAAAGGGGTTCACTTAGGATGAATAATAGTGCGAAATCTAGATTGGACATGGGTTATTCAAATTTTTATTTTCATAAGAGGTACTTAAACCTCACAAATATACAATTTACTTTGGTAGAAGAAAAAATATTAAACCACAATTTGAAATTTAATTTTTCTTGTAATATTAATAAAAACACAAATGAAACGTTGGCGATTGAAGCCGAGTATATAATTGAAACTACTGATATTAGCAATAAGAACATCTTACGCTTAAAAATAATAACTTTTTTGAATTCAGATTTTTTAAAAAAAAACCGATAATTATAAATAAAAAATTTATCTCCAATATTTAAAAAAAAATAAAGTCAAATGATTGGCTGGTTACAAAAGCTGATAAAGGCTCTTGTCTGGTGATAATGAAAAAAACCGATTATATTTCAAAAGTTTCAGAGTTCTTAGAAGGTGACGATTTTTATCAATTCTCCAAGGATCCTACTAATGCCTATCCCAAGTAGCACATTTCGTCATGAATACGTCATTGTTATCACAAGTATTTTCGTTGAAGTAACCGGAACTTGGTGTCGCCACGTTCTGTTTAAGCTGCGACTACGTAGTCATTAGCAAAATGGGAAACAATTTTAGGGTAACTATTTTAAGAATAACATATAACTGTGACTTTGACTATTACGTAGATAGTACGCAATTTTGTAGTTCCATTTATGTAGGCGAATAGTGATAATTCACCCTATTCGTCACTTTCTTATTTCTGTCTTTATTTAATCCATTTTAAAAATATGTATGGTTCGTTTTAATACACAAAACAGTTATGGCGACTACAAATACTCAAATTGGGAATATGGTCTAGAGCGTATAGAATACGTTATTGGTATTTGAGGTAGGATACATAAAAATAATAATAATAATAATAATAATAATAATAAAGGACTTTTATTTTAAAATATACATAAATAATACAAATAAAGTACAGAAACGGCGAGATTCAGTTCATTTATTCTGGAAGGAATAAATGCCTGTTCTTACACCTAACCCTAATCTAGTAGATAAACGCATCCCAAAAAATGTATAATAAACAAGAGAAAGCGGCAACAAACATTACATAGTAACACAAAAGAGAAAATTAAATGCAATTCAATTTACACTAAAGCATTGGTTATTCACACAGAATATATCAGTCTTAAACCTTGTACAAATTGTGAAATATAGAGGTTATTGTTTAAATTCAGCTTTGGACTTTATATTTTTAAAATTATTATAGTGAGCTTGTTCATTACATTTGCAATTTGATACGAAAATGATCTCTTATACATTTCTGTTGAGTGGACAGGAGGGGTTAGTGTACCTTTAAATCGAATATTCAAGTTATGAATATCCGTTCGATATCGAATTTTATTATATAAGTAAGAAGGTATTTTACTTGTTTAAATGGAATAGAAAAGCGTTGCAGAATGAAGTTGCCTCCTTTTTTTCATATTAAGCCAATTGTTGAGGTTAAAAATGTGGCTAATATGGTCGTACTTTCTTATGCCGTAAATCAGGCGCAAACAACTATTTTGAAGTCTTTGTATTCTTCTTATATCTGTGCTTTTTAGACAGAAATGATATACGGTGTCACAAAAATTAAGATGGAATAGGACCAACAATTCACAAAGCATAGATTTAGTTTTTCTATTTAATACAGCTCTGTGTTGATATATTAATTTTAAATTAATGTAACTTTTTTGTAAGCATTTCCTAATGTGCTGAGAAAATCGCAGGTCTTGGTCCATAATGAGGACAAGATTTTTATAATGTTCATAAAATGTGATAGGTTTGTCTGTAATTACAATTTTGTCTTTAAAGGATGCCACAAAATTTCTCCTATCCATCTCCCTACCGGACACCATCACGGCCGATTTTGCCGAATTTAACTGTAAACAATGTTTGTTGGAGAACGCATATAAGTTTTCCAAATCATAGTTTATTGCAGACACCGCCTGCTGACTTTTTTGAAAATTAAGTGACATATATATTTGAGTGTCGTCGGCATAATAATGCTGGGCACAAGAGAGAAACACTGAAGGAAAATTGGAAACATACACAGAAAAGAGAAGAGGGCCCAGGATAGAGCCTTGTGGAACTCCTGTCGAAATTTCTAAAAAATTAGATGTAAGCCCAGCGCATTTCACAGCCTGTACTCTATTTTGGAGGTAGTCAGCAACCAGACAGCGGGCTGTCGGTGACAATCCAATGAAATTTAGAATGGAGTTAAGAATTTCATGGCTCAGAGTGTCAAAGGCTTTGGTGTAGTCCAGCAATATCAAAACTGTCAGCTTGCTTTTATCTATAGCGCTAAAAATATTATCTGTGATTTCTAACAATGCTGTAACACAGCCATGCCCCGACCTAAAACCAGACTGAGTAGTTGGAAGAATATTGTTAACATACAAATGCTTTTGCAATTGCATTTCCATTACTTTTTCCAGTAATTTCGAAAACGTCGGTAAAATGCTGATTGGCCTGAGATTATTATATGTTGAGGGATTAGGAGTCTTGGGCAGGGGAATGACAGAGGCTTTTTCCCACTCCGATGGGAAAACCGAGTGTCTTAAACAAAAGTTGATAATATGCGTTATATGTGACAACAAATATGGTAGACATAAATTTATTGTTAATATGTTTATACCATCTACTCCCGTAGCTGTAGTTTTAATATTAGATATAATCTTTAAAACTTCAATTTCAGAGACCTCAGAAAAGCTGAAGATGTTTTTTACTGATTCTTTTTTGTTATTTTTATAATATAAAAGTAATTCCTGGTCAACAGGAAGTTTTTGAATACAATTAAGAAAGTAATCATTTATTCGATTGACATCAATTAGTTCATCAGGTATTTGATTATTTTGTTTTTTAGTAAAATGCGATAACTTTAAAGAGGACCTGATATCTTTTTGGGTTTTCATTGCCTGCTGATCAAAATATACTTTTTTTTCCCTGCGAACGGCATTAGTAATCATATTTCTCATCTGTTTATATAGATTCCAATCAGCTGCATTATGATATTTTTTATATTTAGCTAATATTTTATCCCTATCCTTTATCATTTCACGAATAGTGTCGGTGAGCCAAGGCGCATATGGTTTCGAGATGCGATAACTTTTGAACGGAGCGTAAATATCTAATAAAGTCTGTAAATTTGTATTAAGAAATTCAACCTTTCAGTCCGCATTCTGTAAATGATAAATATTATCCCAAGGAATAGACTTAAGGCCATAGTCAAACTGTTCAAAATTGAGATTTTTAAAATCACGAGCGGTTCTAAAATCTGGCACGCTGGAGGTTTCAATGTTACTTATAAAGTACACTAATTTATGGTCGCTTACTTCTTCTACGTGGGATGTTCCTGCTGCTATAATTGTCTCCTCGTCCGTTGTTAAGATGTAATCAATTAAGGTCGGTGTAGTATGTGAGATACGAGTTGGTTCATTTAAAATTTGTTTTAGCCCTAAGCCCTCGAAAAGTTCTGTAGCACATTTAGCGTCAGCATTTTCGAAATTAAATAAATTTATATTGATATCTCCAATGCAATAAAATGTACGAGCCATTGGTAAAACAGATGATACGAAGATTTCAAAATTATTTAAAAAATCGGTATATGATAAGTTTGGGGGTTTGTAAACAACACCAATTATAATTTCCCTTTGATACATTTGTAACTTCAACCAAAGTTGCTCTATATTTTTGGGTGAATTAATTTTTGTAAACTTAATGTTTTCTCTGATGAAGAAACCAACTCCTCCTCCCCTGCTAGCTCTATCGCAACGGACAAAGACATAACGTAGTATATGAACTATTTCATATGATATAGAACTGTTAAGCCAAGTTTCGCTCACTCCAATAATATCATAATTGATACATGCATTTCACTTAGTCTTCTGGCTATGCTAAGGACCTAAAATTAAAACGCAGGCAATTTCTCTGGTGAATATGCTGATGATAGTCGTAAAAAAATTTACGCGCCTTTAAAATTCGTAAATTTTCAATACATTTTGGTCAAATACATTACCAATTATATCTCAAAAATGTAATTTGGATTTAAATAGTAATTATCATCAAATATCTTATTATAAACAGTGATTCTTTTTTTAACGTAATGTTTTGTGCATTTAATAATGCATTTTTAATCTTTATACTCACAAAAACAAACATCATAGCTAAATATTTACAGGGGAAATGAAAATAAACAATGGCGTTCTATTGGACTTTTACTTTTAGGTTGGCTACATTTCTTTACTGAGAAAATTACTTAACATCAAGTGTCTACGACTGCTTCTAGACGCTTTTATAATTTTTGATTTTTTAAATACGCAACTGTCACTTATATCCAATTACATTGAAGTCTTGTACACTAAGGTGGTACGAATAAAGTTATTTACAAAGTTCCCATTAAACCTATACTTTATAATATTACCAAGCGGTTACGATTTGCGAACATTCCGCCGGTTCTTTAAAATTTAAATCGTTTTGTCGTAGCATGCGGAGAGTTGCGGTACTTTAGTCACTACTATAATTCTGCCATCTATCATAACCATAACCCTCTGTTTCGTTTTTATTTTTTGATTCCTTAAAGTACCGCCTCAGGTTGTTTAGTTCAAGTACGACATAACCAAGTTGTGATATTTTTAATTTTCTATAAAATGTGGCTGAGGGACGAAAGCTACTTTTTTTCTTATAGTATGTGAAGCCATTGTGAACCATTTTAACTTGTTACTCGTAGTAGATACCACAACACTTACACAACTAATTAATAGCTGTAGACCGAATTACAATGACTTTATAAAGACAGTGGCGATAATAGAAGCCCACCCGTCAAATTGATGCAAAAGTTCTAAGTATTTAAATGGAGGCACTCATATCATCGTTAGTTTTTCGCAAAATATAACTAAACTAGTCTACTTTTATATTGACAACCTCTGTAAGCGTCAGTTTTAAATGAACGGTTATGTTAATGTTTTACTTTAATAATCAATTCGAACTATCTAGTACAAACTTACTTTTTCATTTAGATTTTTAATAAATAACAATGTTTGTGCAAGCGATTAATGAGAGTTGTCTGCCAAGTGAATTTAGTAACGTAATATGTACTGAAGAAGGTCTACAAAATAAAGTTTTCTTTATGTTAATCATAGAGAGCTTCTACCTCAAATGAAGTAAAACATACACTAAGACATAAAACAATATTGTCTTTTACAGCAAAATAAAACAAAAATATAATAATGTGCAATATTTAATAACTTTTCTTGGAGTAAACTTAAACTTAAAACATTTACGGTCATAGTCATTTACATATTCATGACAAACACTTTATAATTATAAGCAAAAACAGGTGAACCAAGCTTTTCCATACGGCCAATGGCTGAGAACTTCTTGTTTGAATCAATATTCATTTTAATAATCACAAAAACTAATAAAATGAGACACTAAAACAACAAACCTCATAAGAAACCCACGTAGGCGAAAAGTAAACAAAACGACTTTAGCAGCAACATGGCCAAACCAATAAAAAATTGGTTACTCTGTTGTTGCCACTGTCCTTATAAAATCACCGACCGAATCTCGCACCAACGCCCTCTATCTCCGGAACCTCAAGTACAAGAGGTTGATTTGTAGTAGTAAGTAATTCTTACTTCTTAGTTGCAACCAAAGAATAACGACTGGTAATAGCCAGTTTAAAGTAGCAGTAGACGATAACTTTTTCTACTCTGCAACGACTCGTTTTACTTTATAGTAATACGTTATGGGAATACATTTGAGGTTGTCATTTAGTAAACAGAGTAGAAACAGTAACTTTGAATAATTACTATTATGTCACGGAAAAGAAATGACGACCTTGGAGTCAATTCCTTAACTCGTTGCTTACCGGTAGTTATTATATAATTACTTTACATGGAAAATTACTATAAAGTATTATTCGCAGTAACAAATACATATAGAATACTTAAAAACGTGTAACCCAAATTGTTTGTTGATATATAGTAGGATTATTAGTACTAAATACGTAAAAACTCTTAAAGATTAGTAGTGAAAACAGTTGTAGCTACTTTAGTGCTAGCTGGGATTTCTCAAAACATAAGGGTGTTTTGGACAAAACTTTAGTAACGTTGGAATATTTCAAAACATAATAACTAAAATTATACCCAATGAACCCTAGAACTCCTTTACTATATGGGTTGCCAAAAATACGTAAGGAGTGTGCTCCAATTAGGCCGGTAGTATTGTTCTTCCATTCTCCCTGTTACTGTTTATCTTCTTGGCTCAATGATGTCCTCAGAAATGTAACTAAGTTTACGAATATTTATTCTACCAGAAATTCTGTGGACTTTGCAAATTATTTAAAGAATATTGAGGTTCCTCCTACGGCTAGATTGGTATCCTTGGTTGTCAAGAATTTACTTCCTAGCATCCCGTCAGCTGATTGCATCGACTTGGTGACTGGGTTGCTGAACAATAGTAATTTGCCAAGAATAATTATAAATGACCTTATATTATTGCCAAAAACAGTTCTAGAAAAAAATTTCTTTAAATTTAACAACAGGATGCTTGGTCAAAGCACGGGGTTGGCAATGGGTTCTTGCCTTTCCCTATTTTTGAGTGAAATATTTATGATTTCTTTAGAACAACGCATAATGAATAGCATCTTTTCCGATAATCTACTAGCTTATAAAAAATACATTGATGATATTTTTTTTAATTTGGAACGACAGTGTTCTCTTTACAATTTGTTAATTCCCTACACGAAAGGATTACTTTCACCTTTGAGATGGAAAATAATGGAAAAAATCCTCTTTTTAGATCTCCTTTTAACAAGAAGTGACAATAAGATTAATTTTGATGTTTACAGGAAGCCATCTTCGATTGACAATATCATCCAATTTTTTTTTAACTCTCCTGCTTCTCACAAATTGTCAGCAATTAATTCCTTTTTGTATAGACTATTTAAGTTGCCACTTTCCAAGATCTCTTTCACTAATGAACTCGGTATTATAAAAGCTTTTAGTAAACTGTATTAAGTACAAATTCGTTAAAAAATATAAACTTTCATTTAAAATTGTACAGAATAAGAACAAAATAAAAAACTACAGATCGATATCATTTTTCGGAGATATTTCTTTGCAATTAGCGAAATTTTTTTAGACCATTTAATATAGTGATATCATATAAAACCAATAATACGTTAAAACATTTAGTAAAAAATAAAGATGAACTAGACGTTCTTGATAAGTCTGGTGTTTATTCCTTGGAGTGTGGACAATGTTCAGCGGTATATGTAGGACAGTCGGGACGTAAAATATCCAGCGTCAATGAACATTTGAGCCTTGTTCCTAACGATATACGCCCCTAAGTTTTAATTTCAACATATCCATGAGGATTTTCTGGTGCCCACATGTGAGTATTTTTTCTGTTATACACGTCACTCCATAATATTTTGTTAAAAAAATCATAGTCTTAATTTTTTCTGGCTAACATATAATTACAGTATTCCAGTGTTTACTAGCATCTGATCTGAGGCCAGATTTTTCACGTCTAAATAAGTTTTAATTAATATTAAAGACGTTTGAGTCTTCCGCTTTGATCTGTTTTTCGTCCATGGCAACTGTGATTTCGTAAACCCAATTCGGATATTATCGGGATTTTTAAACGTAAATATTTCAAAAACTACTGATCCAAACATAGACATATTATATATTCTATATCGAAATATAATGTAATATATAGGGTGTCCCATTTAAAAAATGATTTTTAGTAGCTTTGCGATGTTCATTTGTTGCAATAAAAATTTTTTCCTGGCGGTTTTGGACAATCCATATTTTATCTTTTTATTTTATTTTATTTTATTTATTATTTTATTTTATTTCACCACATTCTACAGAATATATCTAATTAGTGAATGGGAAAAACTACTTAATTTACGTACAAACATATTTTAATTAATTTAAATAAGTTAATAATATTTAAGGTGTTTATAGAAAAAATAAAACAATATGTCAAAAAATCAGCCGCTTAATCGAGGCCACGCTGCATCTAAATATATCAAGTTGATTTTGTACGCTATTGTTTTTGTTACACAATTGAAATAGCGGGGAAAATTTTAGCACATTTATTCTTGGGGTGGGTAAGAAAAAGGTAGAGAAATTACGCGTCGTAGGTCAGGGTACTTGGAATTTCAGAGACTGCAAAATTTTGTTGGCATCTATTTTCCCAGAAATTATTTTATGTAAAAATATAAGTTGAGCTTTATCTCGGCGAATTTCTAGACTCTCCATTGAAAACCTAGTTAAAAGTTGATCATGTGGAAAGCCTATTTCAGGATTTCAAAAAACGTCTTTGAACTTTTTCTAGGCTTGTGATATGCGCCTGGTAAAACGGACACCAAACAACTACGGAATATTCTAACCGAGATCTGACAAAACCATTGAAAAGCAACTTAAGAGTATCACTATTGACGAAGTCACGAGTATTTCGTATAATAAATCCCAGCAATTTAAAACTATCTGCAACAACCTTAGAGACGTGGTCACGATATGAAAGACTTGCATCCAGAACTACACCCAAATCATTCACCAATTCAGACCTATCTAATATTTGCCCATTTATAATATAATTATAGGTTATAGGCCGAAGTTTTTTAGTGAAAGTGACAACGTTGCACTTAGAGACATTTAGAAGCAATTTATTTTCTTCGCACCACATGTTCATTCTGTCAAAGTTATTTTGTAGTTTAACACAACCACTTAAATTTTTAATTTTGAGGTATAGCTTGACATCGTCTGCGTAAAGAAGATAATCAACGTCTAGAGTATAAATAAGGTCATTAAGAAATAAAAGAAAAAGCAAAGGCCCTAGGTGGGTGCCCTGTGGCACACCAGATGTAGCGACAAATTTTGGAGTTGTGTCCATGACATTGAACGGATTGAACTCGGTTTTTTTAAGTTTTTTTAAGACTCAAAAAATAAAAGTAACTTATTTGAAATACCATAGGAAGCTAGTTTATTTAACAAAATGCCATGATCAAGACGATCGAAAGCCTTTGAGCAATCGGTATAAATGACTCCGGCATCGGTAGATTCTGCAAGATCTTGAACGAGACAAAATAAACTTGAAACTGTAGATCGACCCTTCATGAAGCCGTGCTGCTGGGGTGACATATGCATACTTACCGAATTGTATAAATAGCCATGGAGAATAATTTCAAATATCTTCGAAAAGTTATTTATAATACTTATTGTACGATAGTTTGTGACAGAATTATTGTCTCCTTTTTTAAAGACAGGAGTTATTCGTGATATTTTCCATAGGTCTGGGAAAATTGAAGTATTAAGTGATATATTAAATAATATTGAAAGCAAAAATAGAAGCACAGTCCCTTAAGAGAAACGCAGGTATTTTATCCGGCCCTATAGTAGCCTTAGGTTTAATTCTTTTTAAGCTAATTTATATAAAATATAATATTTAATATTATTTTATTCTATATTACTTATATAAAAATTATAATAAAGGCAGTAGATAAAGTCTAAATATGGTGAAACACCCTGTACACTGATTACTCCGAGATGGTTCGAGCAATTTGGATAACTTTTTCAGGTTTTCATTAGTCCCATATCAAACATATTGAAAGAAAAATGGCTAAATGGTGGCATTTTGAATCTTTTTACCACGACCGGCATTGAATTACAGTATTGATACCTTACTTTAATTGGAGGAAATAATGATAATACATACACGTTCCACCAACGTCACAACAAGGATACAATGATCCCTGCCTGGAACATGATCTGCAATGCTGCAGGGGTAATGATCCGTTTCAGGCAAAAGACGATCGCCATTTCGCCCGTTTTAGAGCTCATCAGGTCGCCAGTAACCAGCGAAATAGTTGTTTCTGTAATTCTATTTTGTGCCTTTGCCATACACGAAGCCCGCTAATCTATGGCGTCCTGATGGGCTCTAAAAAGATCGAAATCGCAATCGTCGTTTATTTGGAATCGATCATTAAAAAACACAAATAGTAAAAAGTCATATTTTACGCCATCTTGGAAAATTGAGTTCATGAAGTTGACGTCATAATAATGAAAACCGTACCGTACTTGAGGTAGATTTTCAATACATACTCATTTTGATGCTGACTTCATAGCGTCAAATTTGCAAGATGGAATAAAATATTCTTTTTTACTATTTATTGTTTTTTTTTGACGTGTGCTTTAGTTTTTTCATTAAAAAATTTTATTTTCCTTAATTATTTCTCATTTTTTATGCATTAAATTTTTACTAATTGAATTTAAGACAGTTTAAAATATGACACCCACTCTAGACCTTATTTGTTTTTTATTTCTCACGCTTATAAATGTTTGTTTTGCAGTCCTACGTTAGTACAGGATCCAACGGTCGCCAAAATAGCCGCCAAATATAAAAAGTCACCTGGACAAATTTTATTAAAGTTTCAACTCCAAAGAAATATTGTGGTCATTCCAAAAAGCTATACTCCCAGCAGGATAAAGGAAAATTTAGAACTTTTTGATTTTACTCTCGACGAAGATGATATAAAATCTCTACGTCGACTGGATGCTGGTGAAAAAGCTAGAATTACCAGTTTTAGCGCAAACAAGTAGGTTTATTGCTATTTGTGTATGAATGCAGTTGCTGCATAATTTAGAAAAAATATCACATTATTCACCGATTAGACATAATAACAGGGAGATGGAATGGTTTTGATTTGAACGCAATCGTACAATGTGAAAATTATTACTTGGTTGTATCATCTTGATTTGGTTCATTCGAAAGGGTGTTCTTAATTCTATCTTACATAGACAAATCATAGACATAATGGATTTATACTTGCTAATAATATTAAAATTAATCTTTAAAGTTGTTCTAATATAATAATTTTGTAAGTACGGTTAATTACTTTAATATTACTTGTAATTGTTATTTTATCGTTCTTTAGAAAACACTTTTTACTCTAAACTACATATTTACAAATTTCAAGGCAAAACTGATGTATATAGATACAAAAATTATGTCAACGGCAAGAAGAAAAAAGTCTGTCATTATAATTTTACAGCGTTGCCTATGTATTGATCCGACGAGGAAAATAGTAATTTTTTTCTTTGTCATATTTACTTACAGTGCACGTTTATCTAATTTAATCATCAGCACAAGATGTTGGGTCTCCCTGTTATAATGTCTATGGTTGAAAAAAATAGAAATAATAAAATTTTCTATACAGTTCTTAAAAAGGATAGAACTGGTAATATCACAGACATCAACAGCGTGTGTACCTAACTTAAATTGAAAAATCGATATTCGAGATATTCGGAGCGTGCAGGATTTTTGTTACAACCTATATATTCCACAGTCTAGCGACGAGCTGCCACTGTTCAGTGTTTTCTCTAACGTCTAATCTTTAGAGATAAAACTAGGACCTTAGACAAGGAACGAGAAAGGACGCGAAATATATGCATATGATTTGCTGCCAGCTGCCACCAGGCTGGCTCGCCCAGTGGCTTAACGCTCGGGTTTAAGTAAAATGATGCCTGAAATGAACATTTAAATCTTACTAGTGGAAGACTGATCAAAGTGGGTTTATCGATATATTAGAGCCAATTGAAAAGTTCAGTAAATAATGGGGTTATATAACAAATTTTAAAAATGAAGGGAATTTGTTTCAAATTTCAAAAATTATGTCAAAATTCCTATTTTATTTAGGATTTCATTTTATTTAAAGTTTGCAAATTTTTTGACTAAAACGATGCATTTAGGTAATTTATTAATAATTATAATTATAATAAAAGTTAATCACATTTACAGAAAACTGAAATTTCAATCAAGAAATTGTTACATACCTCATTTAATCACTATACTCTTTTAATAGTTCTAATATACCTACATTTTAAGATAACGTAGGAAAGATCTCTAAGACCAACAACCAATTATTGTTGATGAAATAAAATATGCAATCATTATAAATCCATATATTACCATAAAAATACATTACTAAAAATATATTACATAAAAAAGTACCTAAGTAGGTAAAAATGAAAAGTGATATCCAAAGAAAAAAATAAACTTGAACAATAAAAATTAACACTCATTTATTGCCCTCTAAATAAAATAAGTTTTGTATATTGATTTCTAACAGGATCTGTTATTGCAGACAATCTTTTAGTTATAAAATGTATGCGAATATTAAGATATTTTGATACCACAGATTCTGTTAAAAAGTATATATGGTTACAATTAGCATTAGAAATTAAAACATGTTGTTCCAAACTGCTAAAACATTGGGATTCAATGCATTCAAACATTATTCTCCTTTTTAAGACATTAATGCTAAAATTGGCTTTTACCAACTCATTTTCATTTATTCTTATAAAATGCTCGCAGATATTACAAATTTTTATCACATCCTCTGAGGGATACGTCAATCCACCATGACTTTTTTTGTTATCAGCGAATGCAAAAAGTTTTCTCGGTTACCACTTAATGCAGTCAAACAGCTTTCACATTTGACAACCTTAATAAGCTGACGGGCAACAAAACCAGCAATATAAATAATAATTTGTTTTGAACAATTGCTCAACATCTCACTATTTATAAGGTAATTATGATTATGCCAAACACTTTCCAAAGGAAATGTTTCATATTGACAGCTCAAATACATCCTATTTGAATTAATATTTTCTTCAGGTGAATCGAATCTATTTGATCCTGTTAAAATAGGTATATCGTCTAAGGGTATACAATTTCCCATACCACCCTCCCTTATTTCTGCTCTTACTAATAATCTCTTATACGATGCCATAAACTGCCGTGCAGTAGGGTTATTATTGAAGCCACCTTTTGATCTTATTGAAGAAAAATGTAATTCTAAATGATCTTGACTGACTTTATATAAAGGAAGATAAATTAATTGTTTGTTATTTGTAACTAATTCATCATACATCAACAATGCACTTTTTAAAGAAATTATAAGACCCATAAAGCCTGTTTTTCTTTTGGATTGAACTACTAATTCCCCATCATGAAATTTTAATAAAGAAAGATAATCAATAGAGTTAGCAATAAAACTTTTTGTCTGTTCTATATTTCTTTCACAAACAGCCTTTTTAAAACCTGGAGGAATTAGTGATCTGGAGTTTAAAATATCAAAGCAGTGGTTAATTATTCTAATAAAAAAGAGGTTGCCTTACAACCCATAAATTCTTTTAACTGCAATTCTTCCTCAAAATAATTAAGCGAATCCGCAACCGATTCACTTAATAATTGTACTGCTAATCTGACTTTCATTTTTTGTTTGAAAAAATTTATGTGAGCTTTTCGTAGTTTATTCCCTAAATGCAAACCTTCTGAATCTTGCAATTTCTCTAAATTTTCCATATATTCCCACTTAATTAAATGTCCATTGCCATCTATAAGAACCTTTTTTTCGCCAAAAGCATTACGTATCAATTTAACCATATGACAAGGGTCATAAAAATTATAAATATTGTTTCCTCTTAAAGTAAAAAAAGTTTGTAAGGTTGGCATATTATTATCACAACCCAAAATATTTGACATTGCAATGTTGGATGGCGCACCATCAAATGTAAGTGATACTACACGTGCCCCTGTCTCAGTTAATAAACTTATGGACTGGGAGACAAGAGCACTTTTCTGTTGACCACTCAATCCATCAGTTAAAAAGTTACCTACTGGCAATTTCCACTGACCATTAATGCACACAACCAATAAAACAAAAACCTCTTTTGCCATAGGATTATTGTCATCTTGTAAGTCGATGCCATAATTTATATAACCGTGAAATTTAACTCCGTCCCAATCAATATGTTTTTTTTGATAGACATCTCATCTACAATGAGAGCAAGAAAAATAGGCTTATGAGAAAGGTCACATTGTTTTTTTAGAATGTCAAATGACTCACTTGTAAAGCCAGGATCCGCATTAATATTTCTAAACCATTTACCTATAGTACTTCTGTGTGGTAAACATGTATCGAACACAGAACGAACATAATCGTAAGCTTTTGGAGAAAAAAAATTTAAAGTTATCGCAAATTTTCTAGGTTCTGGAGAGTACTTAATTTTCTTTCCTAATTTTCTTTTTTGCAGTTCTTTAGTTATTTCTGGCATATTTTCAAATAAATAAGAACTTTCTGATGACAATAGATTTTTTTGTTTTAAAGAAGTAATCAATTGTTTCAAAGAGGTAACCTTTTTTTTCAACCTTCTTACTTTCTCTCGCAAAACTTTAATTTTCTTCGACTTTGCACGACTTTTAGCAACTTGACTAAAAAGTTTTTGCTTCAGTTTTTATTTTGTAGGAGTATCTAGAACTGCTGTGTCTGGAACCTCGTCTGGAACTGAAGAAGTAGATGCTTCTTCCTGATGAGGTCTCTTTGTCCCCTGAAATAAAATACCCAATATATCAAAAAAAAGTTAGACAAAAATTTCTATATTTATAAAAATACATCAATGTGTTTTTAAATAAATGTTGTCATAAAAAAACTAAGACAAAATACAAACAAATGCTAATATTAAATTGAAACAATGCATTAAAAGCAAAATGAACATTAAAATCAAACAATATGTTGGAAAGTAAAAAATATTTTATGAAATAATATGTGAATTATGAATGAAGATAAATAGATGGGATGAATTAATATTCTGTCATTTATATTTTACACAAAAATCAATATTGCTGATAAAACTTACCTTGCGATAATGACTACTTGGTTGCATATATTTTGGTACATCAGGGAACACTGTTGGTACTGCTTCATCTAGTAGACATTTTTTTTCGCCAACACGATAAAACAGTTTGGGGTCAAAATGTTTCGAGCATAGCCTATCATTTTTTGTAGGTGTCCAGTCTGCAATATGCAGCTGCTTTACCCATAAAGCAGTTTTTTGCACATCTTTTAGAGGAAACCTAAAAAGAAAAATACATTTAATTGAATTATAATAATATTCACCACACATGAAGGTTGAATAACTATTATTTCTTTATATCCATGAAGCATGGCCTACGCCACTGGAATAAATGGACCTTCACGCCTAATTAGATCATAAATTAGATAATTTTATAAGCTATTCTGAATGAAAGAGGACCATAATGCTGAGTTACTTATTTGTCTACCAGTAAATATAAACTGTGTAGATAGAAATATGGGTATTACGCCGCCTTTAATAATGAAAACGCGAATTATAGGGACACCTAAAATATACAATTTTCTTTTATTTACCTGTGAAAGGTTATTCCAGCTTCTTTTCTCTCGCTACGACTTTTGCAATCAAAAGCACAACAATTCACCATTTTGGTTCGATAATAATCACAATGTCTTTAATTCACTTTTCTCTAAAAATCACACTACAAAACCACGCTACCACCACAATTGTCTGCCACCAGAAAATGGCGTCTATGGATAAATTGGCCTCACTTCTGAGACGGCGCATAAATGGTTGTTACGCGTCCTCTCTCTTTCCTTGTCTAAGACTAGGACCGAGAACATTTTGTTATATATTTTTTTCTAAGTTAAATTATATTAAACTAAATTAGAGTCGCATGTTTGTTAAAATTACCATTAGTTAGTTTATAACGAGTGTGAAACTGTAAAACGTTTTTATTAATTTTAATACTTTTAAAACATCGTAACAAACACAGACCATATTAAAACAGAAGCAGTCTTGATTTTAGTAGACGTTTCGCTAGTTTTAAGTACATTTTGACAATGTCTTGGTATAGAAAAAAATTACAGTTGTGTTAATCGTTCTCATTTCTTTCTAATTGCCCTCATAAATTGATAAATACTTAAGAACTGCTCGTATCTTCGCCTGAACGCAAATCTGGGGCTCGATCAAACATGCTCTATAGGATTACAATCTGGAGATTTTTATTGGCCATGCCATTCTAGTGATTCAGGTTAATTTTTAATTCATCCACAAACATACTTCTTTTCCAGTCATTCAAGTTCCACGGAATTAGCGCTTTTGTCTCTTCTTGGCAGAGAGTTCGATGTCTTGACCTCAGCAGTGTACATTTCGCTTGAAGTGTTGTTATAAAAAGTAATCCTTTGGAAAAAAAAACCCTTTGAGGAATACAGTGGCTAAATTTCAAAAGAAAGGAAAACTTAAAATAACTTTTACTTGCCTAAAATAACGATAATGCTGGTCCCCATAAAGCTGCATTCAATGCAGTCAGTGACGTTTTGAAAGCAAATTGAATCACTAGAAAGGCTGGGCCTCCAAAGTCTCCAGATATTAACCCTACAGAGAATGTTTGGTCGCGCCTTAAATTTGCGTCAAGGCAAAGAGGCGAAGAGTTTTTAATTATTTATCAAATGGTTAGGGCAATTAGAGAGAAATTAAATCAATAATTTCGTTTTATCAGGCTACGACGTTGCCAAAATATACTAGAAACAAGGAGAGGGGGCTAATATGTATGCTATGTTACTCTTTATGAGAACGGTTCTTAGTTTTTATTGACTTGTTGAACCGATATAAATTAGTTAGTAGTACTCTTAACAAACATGCTTCTCTACTTATGCTATTGAAACAATATTCTTTTACCACCAAAACAGAACTTAAGATTGAACCACAATTTGCTGACTATATCTCAAGTCCTTCAGACAGAAGAAAAACAGAAATTCTCGAAAACGCCCCGAGACAAACTTTTAACAATAAGACTCACTCTATAAAAATATAATAATACTTTTATTCATAAAAAAATAATACCAACAACGAAATGAAATTTTAATTTTGAGTTATGAAAATGCAAAGTTCAGTGTTGAAAATCCGGAGCTGATTTTAATACTTAACCTTAATACTTATTTACATAATGTCTAGGTTATATTTTAGATTTTGCTGCAAGTAAGAAGGAAAAACAATAATAAAAAAGAAAGTAAAAAATTCATTTAAAGGAAAAATATAACAAAATTAGGCGAGTTTATTTTAAAAATTGTAAAAAAGTTTTTTTTGTACAGTCTAGAAAACGTAGTAATATTGCAATCCCAGAGGGGGGTAGTGAATTTAAAATATTTTAATTATAAATAATTGAAAACGGTTTTAGAGTCTTAATATTCTAAAACACTGTGGCTATCTTTCTTTAAAACATTAATTTAAACCACAAAATCAACAAACAAAATGAAATAAAATGTATAAAAATACGCAATCGTAACCACAACCTATCACACGATCCACATTAAACGCATCAATTTCTCAGCTCGGCTGTTGACTCAAACTTTGCCAACGTAAGCAGTATATTAACTATGCGTCCCTATGAAAATTTAATCGGGAACACTCGGGAAAAACTCGCCTCCGTTTATAACCATGAGGTCAACGCGGGCCGCCAGTCGTAATCAATGCCAGCG
Source organism: Kuschelorhynchus macadamiae (assembly GCA_030620095.1). Lineage (NCBI taxonomy): Eukaryota > Metazoa > Arthropoda > Insecta > Coleoptera > Curculionidae > Kuschelorhynchus > Kuschelorhynchus macadamiae. Next base: position 461,223 of record JAUTXW010005054.1, on the reverse strand, counting down.
AAAGGAAACCTCCGGAGATCTCGGTGCGAGGCATCGATAGTCTGTCATGGAATTAAGTGAACGGTCCACAAGTTTATACATTTAGAATAATAGAAGGAATTTCCAAATTTAAAAAAAATTGATAAAATATAAATTATGTATTATTTTATGTATTTGTTTCTGTTTGGATATATTTATTGGGGGTTCATTGACCTTATGACCTAATGGAGGAGCCGCCACTGGATTTTATGATAAATGATGCTTATGTAAATATTAGGTATATGATAGCATGAATAAATTTCAGGCAATAGTTTTTTTAATTCGATATGATTTTTCTTTTGTTATACAAGGTCCATATACAGTGTCACAAAAATTAAAATTTGAATCGCATAATTTTATTTTAGTGTGTTATTTAGTGGAACAGACGTTCCGACAAATTAGTTGCAAGCGTGTTGTGTTACACCCTGTATAATTAGAAATGGTTTTGTTCAAAGGTCGCATTCCAAGAGGCATATTCTTGAAGGTTTGAGAATCACAAAAATGTTTGGATTACAAGTACCGGGTGTCTGTATTCATTTTGCCCCCCCCCCCCTTCAACTTATAGATAGAAAAAAACTTTAAATATAAATGTTGTAGGGTTTTGCCTGAACAGTCAGAATTTCTTTTTATTAATAACGGGACATCACAAATCTGTCAAAAAATACGAACTTTTATGGCATAACGTCGCTATGAACTTACCAATACTAGCGAACGGCGGTCAGTCTTATTTCGGAGAGCTATGTTGGTTGCAGGTGCTCGAGTAAACCTTCAGAAATTAAAAGGGGCGCCACCTAATTGATTGTGATTTAATTAGGAAGAAATCTATGTTCATATCTAAATGCTATATATAAAGATTTGAAGAGCTTTTCACTAAAACCCTGTATAAAGTGCAGACTGTCAAACCTTAATGATCCTTCTTGCTTTGCTTTTTTTTAGAATTATTCAATTTTGTTAAGTAATAGTACAGATATTGAAAATCAAATTTTGTCTGAGAAATCGCATAAGCAGATATCTATAAATGACAGTTTAACAATAAATAATTTATGTCATCAATTTCCAGGTTCTCCAGTCATCCAGAATGGCCTTTCCCAAGGAATGTTACTTATTACACAGAACGGGCTAGACCATCTAAATAGTGTCAACGCGTTGTATAGCTGTTGATAATAAAATAATACACATTATAATGTTGCTTTTAAAATAAATGAATTTTATTTTAATATTCTGCTCATTTACCATAGCATAAACATATCTAAAATTTAACATACTGGAAATTTTCGTCAAAAAGAGACTACTCGATTTTTTTAAAAATAAAAATCGCAAGTACCGGGTGTTTATATTTTGCCACCCCCCCCCCCCCTTCAACTCATAGATATAAAAAACCTTTAAATGTAAATATTGTAGTATTTTGCCTGAGCAGTCAGAATTTTTTTTTACTAATAACGGAACTTACCAATACTAGCGAACGGCAGTCAGTCTTATTTCGAAGAGCTATGTTGGTTGCAGGTTCTCGAGTAAACCTTCAGAAATTAAAAGGGTCGCCACCTAATCGATTGTGACTCAGTTAGGAAGAAATCTATGTTAATATTTAAATGCTATATATAAAGATTTGAAGAACACTGTATAAAGTGCAGACTGTCAAACCTTCATGATCCTTCTTGATTTGTTTTTTTTTAGAATTGTTTTATAAAAAAAATTTAAAATGTGAAAGTCAAAAATTCATGAATTTTTTCTTCATCACACTGTCGTAAGAAAAAAGTTATAAAAATATAAAAGCTTTCGCCAAGGCTGTTTTACAAAGAAAATAGGTTACTTTCATTCGTTTCTGCTACCTTATGTAAAATTTATAAATATAAAATTAAGAATGAAATCTTGGTGGTCCAACAGGAAGGAAACCATTTGTAGAAATCTTAACTATAACTTGACATCTTAACTTTTAACTATAAATTGAAACCCTACAAACGATTGTTTGTCTTGAAATAAAATCGACACGGAATGTGGAAAAACAAGTTATTTACAACAAAACCTATTCAAAAACATTGCCTTATATCTAGTCATATAGAGGGCTCTGTCGATGTCACCGGTCACCAACAATAGGAATTTCCAGGCTCTTTGAAAAATGGACAGTCAAAAAACTTCAGGACGCCATTATGTTTATAAAAGACAATTGTGAATTAGCTCACAGCAAGAAACTAGTTTGAAATATTGTGGAATTTATGAAATGGTTTTGTATTCGCACAAACTTCCTTTTGTTAATTTTTTATGTTACGTTATATTTTTTGCAAGTTCTCGCTATTATTTAATCACATTGCTCATGTACTACAATAAATAACTTCATAGGAACATAATTTGAACGCGTAAATTCATTTTACACTATTTTAAGACTCCTAGCAACGAACTATCATGGCTAAATTCACTAAAAATAGTATTTTTTAGGAAAACCCGACCTTTACGTATAGGAACTGCTATATCATTTGAAAGCAAATTTAATTGTCTTTCAGTTTTTAAAATATTAGAAAAAAACGCATTTTTGTCCTCTCTTATAAGTATTGGAGATAGCAATAATTCTGGATCACCTTGTATGATGTCGATTCGATTTGCATATTGACGCTGAATACCCTGCACTTACTTAAGCCACTACCCAAATCTCAACTTGATATGAAGTAAAAGTACGAAAAAATCAAAGTTTCATTAAGGTCGTGGTGTTCATCGTGAAAGCTAAAAATTAATTACTATTTCGAAAACGGGTAGAGATAGGTGTAGGAAAGTATGAACGGAAAATATTTAGAATTTATCAGTCATTCCCATTCCAAAAATTAACAATATACAGGGTATTTCATTTAAAATAACAAAATTGCTACGACTACGACTACAAACCAAATTTTTAGAACAATCCTGCCACCCGTTTTCCGTAAACGTCTAACCTACCATAGACCTTGGATCACCTTGTATATATATATATATATAATATATATATATATATATATATATATATATATATATATATATATATATATATACAGTGTGTCCTAGATTCGTTTCTCTATATAGGGATCTCGGCTCCTATTATACCTACAGCAAAGGTTAAATGGGGAAAGTTTTAGAGGAAACTTATTGCATTCGATATCTGGCTTCAGATTTACGATCGATCAATAAGTTTGGGAAATATCGGCGAAAAACCGAAAATGGCGAATTTCGTTTTTCGCCAGTATATCCAAAACGGTAAATTTGACAGCTGTCAAAGTGTGACATTATTTGGACACATTTTTAAGACAAATAAGATGGCGTATACGACACGTCTTCATTGTTTTTTGTTAACCCGCAACCCGCCTCAACTTTCATTTTTCTTATGACCGCCATATTGGATTTTACAATTTTTGGAAAGAGCCTAAAATTTCTAGTCTAGTGATATCTCACAAGTGCATTAAAGATTTAAGTGTCATCAAAATATCACACTTCGTAGTTCCTGACTTGAATGGTATTGTGAGCCGGACATCCGTCTTGTTGAAACCAAGTTCTTAATTCATCTTCCGTTAGAATAGCTCGTAAGGCTGGTACAACCTGATTTCGCAAAAGCTCTAGGTACCTCTGCCCGTTTAGGTTGTAGTCAAACAAAAATGGTCCAATAAGTCGATTTCCTGAAATGATTAATAATTTATAAATAGGTGCCCAACAGTCAAGGGCGGCAGGGTCGGCCGGGTGGTACTAGAAACTATAAATTATAAAGCGAAAATTATGTTTATTAAAAAGTAGATATTTTCTTTCCAAAAATAATTATCGAAACATCCCGTAATGAATGAGCTTGTATAAAGTTGAAACCTATTCAGCTTTATTATGAAAAAGAAAAACATATTTGGTTAGCGGGAAGTAATAGCCGTAATAAATTATTTTGTTGGTATTGCATATTAATTTCGAAAATACTAAATCAATTTATTTCAGTGATATAATAATCTTAAAGAAGTACACCGTGCCTTAATAAAAGATAAAATATCAAAAGAACAAACCCCTTGCGCTTTAAAATTTAAATTATTCGGAAATACAGCTGAACGCCTTTCTATAAATCATAATGAAAATCCAAAAATAATTCTACATTTGATTAATATGGTATTTTGTTCATAACGCAAGAATTAGGCTTCCAGGGTAATAATAAATCATTAAATTCAGACAATCAAAATAATTTTAGAGAATTAGCTAAATCTGCAGAAAATTTAGATAAAGTGTTAATAAATTTATAGAAATCAATTCTATTTTTATAGGTTCTTCGAAACTACAATACCAAAATGTTAGAATAAAAATGTAATACAATATCAAAAAAGTAAGTTGACTGACTAGAGTAGAACGTTTTACTTTTTTTTATTAGATTATACTACTAGTATCATTAAAGAACTAAACGAAAAACAACAGATTATTATTTGACTATCATTTGGTGCCTATTTAAAAAAGATTGGTTAGATTTACTTACCAATGATCCCACACCAAACGTTACTTCTAAATCTGATCTGTAGACGTCTCTCTGTCACTTCGTGAGGATTTTGCACAATCCAATGGATTTTCAGAATTTTCATTACATCTCCTAGTATACCACTCACAGAACTGTAGTCGTCTTGGAAAATCAGTTTCCTTAAGTCCTTGTACTATTATGGGTTTATATGGATGGTACTTATTCTTTTTTTAAACTCTCTGTACTGTTGATTTTGGCACATTAGTTCTACAGTTCTTACCGATGCACTAGGGTTTTCGTTGATAGCTTGTAAAATATTTCTGTCTCGATTTTCATTGTTATTATTGTATCCGCTTCTAGATTGTTCGAAGGAACCATGGTTAATTAAATTAACTACGATTTTCCTGAATTGGGTTTTATGAGGCTGCCGTCGCGGTCGGTCGGGGTACATCTCCAAATACCTTGCTGAGGTAATGTCGGGGTTTCTGTATGATTGAAAGTACAGAGCTAACATGTCGACCTTTTCTTCATTTGAATACGGAATGCCGGCAATTTTCTGTAGGTTTTGACAATTCATGTGTCAGATTTATGATTTTATTGGGATAAAAGCGTACCTACTACTTATTAAAACACAGCTTTGATACTTTCAACTATTTAACTTAACGTCAAAGTCAAAATCCAATTTTGTTACAAATAAATCATGGCGTCCTTAGAAAAGCATTGAGAGTTACCATTACTTTAAATTATGGCCTCCTTTGAAAAAACTGAAACCTAAGTTTACGAAGTGTAATATTTCGATGACACTAAAATCTTTAATGCACTTGTGAGATATCACTAGACTGGAAATTTTAGGCTCTTTCCAAAAATTGAAAAATCCAATATGGCGGCCATAAGAAAAATGAAAGTTGAGGCGGGTTGCGGGTTAACAAAAAACAATGAAGACGTGTCGTATACGCCATCTTATTTGTCTTAAAAATGTGTCCGAATAATGTCAGATTTTGGCAGCTGTCAAATTTACCGTTCTGAATATACTGGCCAAAAACGAAATCCGCCATTTTCGGTTTTTCCCCGATATTTCCAAAAACAACTGATCGATTGTAAATCTGAAGCCGGATATCGAATGCAGTAAGTTTCCTCTAAAACTTTCCCCATTTAACCTTTGCTGTAGGTATAATAGGAGCCGAGATCCCTGTATAGAGAAATTTCAAATTTTTCCCTGATTGCTTCAAAAGATTTAAGAGGATGAACTAAAGAGCCTCAGTGTATGTACTTTTGTATTTATATACAAGGTGTGCCTCAAAAATTACACTACAGTAGAGCATTTAATAAAAAACAAACTAGAAAAACTTCTACAAATATATCAAACAGATTTTCTTCTAATGTCTTGTGTTTGTTTTCTGGAATTTAATTTATAATCAATTTCCAGGTGCTCTAATCATCCGAAATATCCATATCCGAAGAATGTTAAATAGTATGCGAAACGTGGGCCACCACCGAATAGACAACAGAAGTAGATTCTACGTATTATGAGGCTGTTGACACTACACTAATAAACTGCGTTATTTATTTTATTATTGGTATTTTACAATTTATGTTATTCATTAATTGACATTTTATGATGTCATACCTGTCACCTGCTACTGTTCACGATTTTTTACTTTCCTCGCCTCGCAAGTCCAGTAATCGTGAAAAAATCAGTCTCCGACGAGATTTTTGCAGATCTGTGTGTTTTTGGGTCCATGTTGTCCCATGTCTGTACGCGACATGGCTCAAAAACCACTTATCCGGTTGACCTCAAATTTTGGTCAAAGATTATTTTTGTAAAAATCCAATATGGCGGAGCAAAATGACGGCCTAATGAAATGTTTAAAGATTCAGTGCTAAAAAACTACAAATCTAATTAACATAAAAATTTTTACAGAAGTCAGGTGATTAGATTGGCGATTTTAGTGAGTATCCTGTATGATGAAACAAAATGGCGGCCTAATAAAATATTTAAATCTTCGGTAAAACTCCATTTATTGAAATAAAACCTTTTTATGGAGGATAATAATAGACATAATTTTTTTTTACTACGTAGAGTTATGAAAAGTAAGCAATAATAATAATAATAGTAAATAAATTAAAAACTTAAAAAGTTTTAAATAATTTTCACTGTTTTCGTCAATAGCTAAATTATTCTATATTCCGAATGTCCTTCATGTTTTGATACTAAAATTCTAGAACCCTCAATTATTCCCATAAACAAAATATAAAGTGCAGAGTCATCATAAACTACTTTGTCGTTTTTTTTGTGGAAATTCTTACACTGCGGGTCAAGTATTTACGGTACGCTAGGTATACAAAAGCAATAAAACGGTAGGATTATTTACGCCGCATCGAATATATACATATTTTGTAAGAAAAAATTTTTTTAGAACCATCAAAGATAGAACTGTGTTCATAGAGATAAGCAGTTTCTTAATAATGATCTTTTTTTTTTTAATTTTGAGAGGCCGCTATTTTATTCAGTCATATTGAAATTTTACCAAAACAACCATTTCATTTCCTTATGAACCTTGATTTTTGACCAAAATTGGAGTCAATGGGATAAGTAGTTTCTGAGATATCCCCATACAGGCAGAATGACAGACCGACCGACAAACTGACCGAAATGAGATAACATGTTTTCATGTTCGTCTCGGGGTCCAAGGACCCCGAGACGAAGTGAATCTTGCCTCGTCGCGTCGTCCTTCACCGTTTAAAAAAACTTAAATAATTGATTTTGTTTTTAGGGATATCTTTCACCTCTTAGATTAACCTCATATGAGGGACAAAACTACTTTTATAATATTCAAAAAAAGAAACTAGATTTGTCCTTGCTATGTTAAGAAATAAGTTATGGAAATAAAAAAAATTTTATGTGACTTTATTATTCGCCAAGACTACCCTGCATAGTAAAAAAAAAGATTTAGAAACACATAAAAGAAGTTTGGCTTGTTTCCTCGTTTTTCTTTTTACCTAAGTGCTGTTTCTTATCCATAGGACTACCCTGTATAGCGGCAAAAAAAATTAATTAGAGGAACACTCCTTTGAACTACTATAATTCTAACGGGCTAACTCAGACGCGTAGCCAGCTTTTAGAGGCGGGGGGCAGCCATAAATAAGAGAGTCAAGTAAAACTACACAAAAATAATTGGATAGCAAAAGAAAACGTAGGCAAAAAATAAACGTCATTGCTTCATAACACGTAGAAAAAACACGATGACCAAAAAGCGTGTTTATGTCTAACCTAAAAAGAATTAGTTTGCATGCCTTAAGTTTTCCTGAATAAAGTTTTTTTGTCACAGTGGGCGCCAAAAGGCAGTGGGTGCCGGACTGAGAAAGAAACAGCTTCCTCTTGGCTACTCCACTGGGCTAGCGATATAGAGATGGAGCATAATATTTCTAAATAACAAACATTTCCCCTTAAAAAAAACATAAATGCTAAATTCAAATATTTTTTTATTCCTAGGATAAAGTTTAAATATTTTAAAATACTGTGAAAAACAAAGTGATGATGCAAGCATTCCGTATGTACAACGATGTGTTTTTAAGTATATTAAAAGTTCAGTATTTTGCGTATCCCCCGCGAGTTTGAATTACTTCAAAACACTCCTTTGGCATGGGGGTACGCTTTGCCTCTCCCATTCTTTTACTAAAGCTTCTTTAAGATGCCATAGAGCTTTAGTTTTATTTGAACGCCTCCTAACACGTCTATCTAAAACCTCAGACGTGCTCAATGGAGTTAAGATCTGGGCTGATAACAGGCCTATCCATGTTTCGAATACTTCATTCTTGCAGAAAGTTCATTAATATTCTTGCAGTGTATGTTCAAGTGGTATCTTGCATACATATAAAATTTAGGTCCACACCATAAGCAACAGGAACTACATACTATTCCTCTAGTATAGTACCAACGTAGCGTTGAACGTTAGGGAGCCCCCACTCTGAACTTCTCGTAATGCGACAAAAGAATAACGTTCAAGTAAAAAGGAGTCTTGACTCGTCTGTGAGGAGTACTAGTTTCCACTGTCTAAGTTGTCGATTCAAATATGTACGAACAAAATTTAAACGTGTGTATCTTGTGATATCCTGTTAAAGCGGGTTTTCGCACAAATCTTCTAAATCTCAGGTTCGTTCCACCTAATCGATAACTGAATGTCTGGTCGGAAATTTCAATTCTGTGAGTTGTTCTGAGGAGAATTTGAAAATTACTATTGAGATACGATTAAGGAACGATAAAAGAATTAGATACAAAAATCTTGAATCTTGTCGTGGTATTAGCTGGCTTAGAGTAGTTGTTTCTGTGATTTCATTTTGTGCCCTTGCCCTACACAAGGCTCGCTAGTATATAGTGAAATCGCGATCGTTGTTTGTCCAAAATGGATGGTGTGTATGCTGCAATGCAGAACATGTTCCAGGTAGGGGTCAAAGTATCCTTGGTGTACGTCAAATAAAAATATATTAACAATATCGCTCCCAATGAAAGCCAGGAGTCAGCAGTATATTTCAATTGTGGTCGTAGTATTAGCCAGTCGAGAAGTTGCCTCTATTTTGTGCCTTGGCCGTACACGGTGCTCGCTAGTCTACGGTGGCCTGATGTTTAACGTTCCCAACGAAACACAGGAGGGACGTCCCGAAGGGAAAATATTGGGGGGGAAGAGAGTATGCAAGAAAAACACGACTGAGAAGCAAAAACAAGGTCGGTACTTTTGTGTAGTTAGTATCGCCTACAATTAAAAAAAAGTTTTTGGCTTGTGCCATATTTACCGACAACAGATGGCAAATAAATAAGTGCTGAATCTTTGTACAAGTAGACCATGGACACGACATGACAAGCGTTCACAAGTGATGATTGTTTGACGAGGATACCAATCGTTTGAATCCGCCTTTGTATAACAATTCGCCAGTATGCCTACAGTGTGACAAGCGAATGAACCTTATCAACGCCTGAAGGGGCAGGGGAGAATATAGATATCCCAAAGAGCCGGGGGGCTGTCTCCACCAAAGCCTCAATTATTGGAATCACCAGTGACTTTTGTGCCTGAAGAGGATAAGTCAGTCATAATTTGCTCTGACAGGGAGGCCATAGCAGCTTGTAGTGGCACAAGCGATGGAGAAAACTGCAAGGAAAGATGATTTTTTGCAGTTTGATCCAATGACTCCACCAAGAGTGCGGCTGTCCCAAGATTCGGATAAAGCAAATGGTCGCTATATATTAGCCAGATTAAGGGATCCTTCCTTACTAAAGACCTTAAGGCTATTTCTTGCTTATCTACACGACCAGCCATCTAGTGTGTGTTTTGAGGGGCATACAAGTACTAGCATTAAATTATTGCTAGCTTCGGAAGGCCTTCCCAGTGACAAGGACTCCCTGCGCAAGCTGTATTATCGCTTCCACGATGCCTATGGGATTGGCTCATCTGAAGTGGACTCAGACCTTGCAGCGTATAGATCTTTCTACTCCTCGGAAAAAATTTTACGGCTCCAAAAAATTCGTGAAAGTACTGGTAAATATTATTCTAGTGGTTCACCATCAAAAAGTAAAAATTTTTAGTCAATATGACGCGAAAAGAGGATCTAGCACCCTCTAAAAAATTGACCAATAGTAATTTTAATCTTTTTTTTCTTAATATTCAGTCCTTAAGACATAAAACAGACGAATTATATCTTTTGTTAGAAGAGCTAAATTTTCCAGAAGTCATTGCCATCACTGAGCACTGGCTAAATATCAATCAACCTGTTTTTATTAAAAACTATACCACAATTGCCAGATTTAATAGAACTAATTTAACTCATGGAGGCACCATGATAATGTCTTCAAACAACGATTTTTCCGAAATATCAAAGTATAATCATTTATTATCTGAAAAAGTATTTGAATTTTCTATCGTTTATCACAATACTTATGACCTTTATATTATTTGTATTTATAGAACACCTGATGCTGATGCGCAATTATTCTGCCATAACCTTCTAAGTTTGCTCGAGTCCCTTCCTGTAAAAAGCAAATTAATCTTATGTGGCGATTTCAATATTGACTTTTCCAGTGTGTGTGCTGCTCAGGAATGTCTTCAGTCCATCTTTGAGTCATTAGGAATTGCCATGCACGTCAACTCACCAACCAGAATTACTAAGACAAGTGCCAGTACTATAGATTACGTTGTGTCTTCTTTCGATCCTAGCTCCGTCGAATGTAATGTCTTAAGTCCAGGTTTCTCCGATCATGAAGCAATTTTCACAAAATTTTCAATTACATCCAAAGCCAAAAATTCCTCTAGACAAGTAGGCCGTATTTTTTCGGATAGAAATTTCAATAATTTCAAACACCTATGTCAAATAACTGACTGGGACTCTCACACTTATGATGTCGACACTGAATTTTCTCGTTTTATAAAAACTCTAACTAATATAGCTTCTGAATCTTTTCCTCTTAGGCCTATCAAAAATAAAAGAAGTAAACCCTGGTCCACTAAAGGTTTACGTATATCTTCTAAGAACATGCGGTCACTATCTCATTTAAAGAAATTTTCGGACAGTGTCTTTTTTCATAATTATGTAAAATCATACAGAAAAATTTATCATAAGACTATTAAAGCCGCCAAAGATATTTATTACAATAATAGACTTTCTAACGCCAAAAATGTAGCTAAAGAAACCTGGTCTATCGTAAATGATTTAAGAAACAAAACTCCTTTATCCAGCACTATCCTTACCTCTCCTGAGGACCTAAACAATTATTTTGTAAATGTAGCCAAAGATTTGACTAAATCCGTATCCCAATCTAATGACCCAATTTCATATCTCTCTAATCATAGGGTAAACCTGCACAGTTTCTTCTTTTCACCAGTAGTTTTATCAGAACTTCGTAGTACAATTAATGATATCAAAAATAAATCTTCCTCGGGAACTGATGGGCTTACTTTAAAAATGTATTCAAGTCTGCCGGAATGCACACTAGAGCATCTGACTACTTTGATAAATATGTCTTTCCAAAATGGTACTTTTCCAAGCTGCCTTAAAACTGCAATAATCATACCTCTTCACAAAGGAGGTGTTTCAGAAGAAGCTTCGAACTATCGCCCAATTGCACTTCTCCCTACGCTATCTAAGATCATCGAAAGACTGGTTAAAAAAAGACTTTTATCATTTCTGTCTAGATATGAAATACTTTCAAAACATCAATTTGGATTTTTAAGTAACAAATGCACAAGCGATGCCATGTTTTCCCTTCTTAATAGATTTTAAACAACCATCACGCTACGGCAACAATTTTCTGTGATTTTTCCAAAGCTTTCGATTGTGTGAATCATAATATATTAACTAACAAGCTGCAGTACTATGGATTTAGAGGGGCTCCTCTCAATTGGTTTAAGTCATATCTTAGCAACAGAAATCAAGTTGTGAAAGTTGACAACAGGATGTCTTCTTGTAGGCCAATGGAATATGGAGTGCCTCAAGGCTCGGTACTAGGCCCTATCTTGTTTCTTCTGTTCATAAACGACATGGCTAATTTAAACATTAAAAAATATGTCTCTTTGCGGACGATACCAGCTTTACGTGGAGCCACCCAGATGTCACGGACCTACATAGGATTGTATCTAATGACCTAATCACCATTAAATCCTGGTGCGATTCTAATCTCCTATGTTTGAACATCTCTAAAACGAAAGTCTTGTCTTATAAAAACACGCTGCAACCTTTTGACCTTAATGGCACCACTATTGATGTCGTAAACTCTGTAAAATTTCTAGGGCTTCTTGTAGATGATTCTTTAAAATGGGATCCACATATCGACGCTTTATCAAAGAAGTTAGGTTCTGCTTGCTTTGCGTTAAGATCTGTTTCCGAGGAGCTTAGCTTTTCTACCTCTAGAACTGTTTATTTTGCTCTTGTTGAGTCGCACCTCAGATATGCTATTCCATTCTGGGGTACATGTTGTGCGACTCTTTGATAATTTTTATACTACTGTTGAGCTGTTCGTTACCTACTGAGACTTAACAAACTCACTGCCGAGATTTCTTTAAAAGATATAAAATACTAACCCTTCCTTGCTTATTCATTTTGGAATCGGTTTGCTTAATTCGTAAGCACGCACCTGCTCTATGAGAGAGACCTTCTCACAACTACCCTCTCAAAATACTGAGCACGATCTCTATCTTCCAACCCCACACTCAGAGTTAATTAAAAGATCAGTAATCTACAATGCAAAAAAAATGCATAATCACCTGCCATTTAACATCAAATCCATAATATCTCTGACTTCATTTCGCAAGGCTTTGAAATCATTCTTACTGGAAAGTGCCTTCTACACCGTGAACGAGTTTTACAACACATAATTTTATCCTTATGAACCCCTAGTGTGATAGTTGCCATTACCAACCATTTTTACCGAATTTTGTATATGTATTTTTTTAATTGTTTCGTACTTTTTTATTTTTTACTTTGCTTTTTTATTTTTTTACATTATATTTATGAAAATGTTTATAATATAGTACGACGGACAAAGTACATTTCTAATGTACTTCTTTTAGGATTCTATAATATTAATATTCTAAATTCTTGATTTAAATATTATTTTTCTATAATATTTATGATGTGTTTTTGTTTTGTTTTGTTTGCTAATTTTGATGTTTGTAAACTATTTTTTTACAACAGCTTTGTCCACAAAATTGTAAAATTTTTTTTTGACAATAAAGCATTTATTTATTTATTTATTTATTTAGAATCTCGTCAATAATCTTCCCGTGTCATAGGTGTTCGAAATTATTTTAATCAGATTATTATTCATTAATATTGATGACAATAATAATAATAATAATAATCATAATAATAATGATAATAATAATAATGATAATATCAATAAATATTACTTTTGGACTTCCCTCGTAAAAGGGAAGATTGTAATCATGAAAAAAATCACCCACCGAGATTTTTGCAGATTCTTACATTTTTGGGTCTCTAGACCTCGGAAAACATGTTCTCCCATTTACTCTGTCTGTCGGTCTGTCCATCTGTATGCGGCATAGCTCAAAAACTATTTATCCAAAATCTTTAAAATTTGGTTAAAAACCATAGATCATAAGAGGATAAAATGGTAACATTTTGGTGAAAATCCATTAAGGCGAAACAAAATGGCGGTCTAGTGAAATATTATTACAAAAAAATACTAAAATTATGTGGAAATTAGCTGGTAAATGTTGGTTTGAATTTAAGATGGCGAAACAAAATGGCGGCCTAATAAATAATTTCAAAATTCGGCCCGAAAAGACCATTTTATAGATTGTTTTCAAATTTTGCTCTAGAAATAATTGTTGTATAGAGATGAACTTGTAAAATTTTGGTACGATTTCAAGAGAGCAAAACAAAATGGCGGTCAACTACAACATCTATAAACATGGAAAAAAATCAATATTTTACGTTCTTCCTATTCTAGCGTCCCTAGGTCCCAAAAAAATAGAGTTTCTTTTGATCTGTCTGTCTGTTTGTCTCTTTGTTAATTTGCGGCATAGCTAAAAATCTACTTGCCATAATTTAAATTTTTGTCAAAAATTAAGGATTGCATGACAGTAACCTGATAATATTTTGGTAAAATTCCAATACTGCGGAATAAAATGGTGGCCTAGTGAAATGCTAAAAAGTATATTGCTAGAAATGTAATTAACTAATGTATCTAAAATTCGGCACAAAATTCGAGTGTTACACAGGAATGAGCCCATAACATTTTGGTTTAAAGCGCAATTGTTCAAAAACTATTAGTTCCACAAAGCCTGGTTCTGGTGTGCATAAAGTACTTCACAATGACTATTATTTCATCAAAGGCTTCCAACACATCTTCAAAAAATAAGGACGTGCTTTTTGGGAAAAAGCCTAATTTTTCAGATTTTCAGCTTTTTCTCCTGTTCTAATGATCCTATCAAGTGGGCGATGACATTATATTATTTGTAAGGTTATTCTCTACTATTATTAATTTCGATTTTAAAAGCCAAAAACTCGCATTAAATTGTTTATAACCTAAGTTGATACCTAGTCGCAAGTAGAAAACATAAAAGAATATTACTATGAGCTATCTTGTGTATGATGGCGCACTCGGATTCTGGTTAGTATTTTTGGCAAAAAACGACTATTTTTTTGCTCTATTGATTGGTGCAAAAATCAAATCTTTCTCTAGCACATTGATATTTATGACAAGGTTTTTGTCGATTCACTCAGTCATCTTCAAAGATAAATATATCACCGGGTATATTTAGAGGAAAGAGAAAGCGATGTCTTTGAAATTGAAAAGTATACATTGTATTCTATTTCAAATAAATTATTTTTACCACTTTGTACAGGGTGTTCCAATAATAATGGCCATCGGCGATATCACAGAAAGGAAATTATTTCCTTTGCTGTTACGTTCTGTAGCGGTAATTCTTTATACTTTCTTGGTGAAAGCGGCCACGACAAATCATTGGAAAATATTTTCAAATTCAAAGAATTGCCGCTAGGGGTATAACAGAAACGGAAAATACTTTTCATGATATCGAGGAGAGCCATTTTTAATTGAACACCTAGTACATAAACACAAGTAATAAACTATTATGATCGTTATCACATCATAAATAAATTAAATATAATCAATTCCAAACACTCACCACTTGGCCTAATATTGCTTACTATTCCAAATGCGTCATTGCTTTGCCAACATTTCCCAAAAGTTAAATCATTATCGACCCATGTCTCATCAATGTAAACTATGTTACGACCCTCCTCTCTATAATTTCGAATTGCCCTTGTATATTTATAGCGCCAATGTAAAACTTTGGATCTCTCCAACAGAATCTTTCGTTTATTTTATCACTTACGAAAAAAAAAGCCATTGGCCTTCAACAACATCCTTAATGTTTCGCGACTATAAGGGAAATCCATTGTTTCTTGCAATTTAAGGAGAAGGTTTCTGAGTGTAGACGCAGTTTTTAGTTTTAAATAAAACTTGTTTATTGTTTCCCTAATGAAAATCATCAAAATCCTTCTTGAGAGACAAACGGGTTTTCTTGTTGGGTGGTGATGAGTGCATCTCACCTGGACGTTCCCTTTGCCTCTTTTCATCTTCTTTGTAAATTTTGCTCACGGTGTCTTGAGAAACCCCAGTATATTAGAGCGACGTGATCAATTTTCCTTTTTAAAGGTAATTTAAAATTATTACTTCTCGCTTCCTCATCGCAAACTCTATAAACAATGGCGATAATTTCTCTGGACTAGCCAGCAAGAGGTTTTCTCTTTAAAAAGATATTTCTTTCTATAATTCAAAAAGAAATTTAATTATTGTAAGAAATATATAAGCTTCAAGAAATAATTAAAACCTAGAAATATGTCACCAAATAAAGATACGTATTAAGATTTAAATAGGTATGAAATTTGCATGTATATACTCACTCACTATTTAATTAAAACTAAAGAAATGCACCAAGAAGCGAGTCGAGTCTATCATTCAATATAAAATAACTAAACAATCGGAAATAATTAACTAATTAATCCTTATTAATAAAACAGAGTTTAAGAAGAAGTTTTTTTTATTTAACGTCAATTGGAGCGGCGAAAAAACTTCTCCCCCCATAAAATATTTCAAACCATTTCTGGAAATGGGCGTAAATATTTAATTTTTTTTTATCACCTTTTTTGTGTGCTCTTCCATATCTTTGTGAAAAAAGTCTTCAACCACAAGTTCTACAAGTTCCACATTATTGCAAGTATTTTCCCAAGTTCTCCAAATGGCCATGATGATTACTAATTATACACACAAGAAAATAAAAAAAAAACAGGCAATACCCACATACACAAATAAAACTTAGTCGGTATTATAAATATTAATTAGTAATTAATTTTTCTTATTTCGGTGACACCACTGATCAGAAATTCGGACATCAGACCCCGGCCCGTTCATAATTCAAACCAAGCCTGGAATAACGATCTTTTATCTTCGTCTTTTCCACGCCATCCGCGCCGACCACGGCTATCTCTCTCTGACAATGACTGCTTATTGAACGGGCCGGAGTTTGGGAAATCCACGCTGATTTACTATCGATACCGATCAATATATTTTTACTATTTTTATTTGAATTCGTGATGCAGTAAAAATATATATTTTGAAGGGACCACTTATATGGAAAAACGGAAGGAAGTTTTTTGCCCGCATTCTTTCTATCCAGGTTCATTCAATTGCTATACTGTATGTTAAATGCAAAACGGATACTTTAATTTTATTACTTCCCTGATAAAAGGGAGTATTGTAATTGTGAAAAAAGCACCCTCGGAGTAATATTTTGATAAAAATCCTATATGCCGGAACAACATGGCGGCCTACTTAAAAAACTAATTATCCAATTTGTATAAAAATCAAGTATTATGTAAGAACCAAATGGTAAAATTTTGGTACGAATATAAAATATTTAAAAATTCCACCTCAAAAAACTACTTTATGAACCCAGTCTAAGAAAAACTACTTATTAGATTAATTTCAAATGCTGTGCAAGAATTAAGTCTCACATAGAGATAAGCAGGTTACGAATTCAAGATACAGGAACGAAATGGCGGCCAAACAACACGCTAAAAAATAACGTAAAAAAATCTTCTTATTCAATTGACTGTAAATTTTGGACAAAATGAAATATGATATAAGGATAAACTGGTGGTATTTCAACATGACGTAACAAAATCGCAAAAGTGTGGCATAGGTAGAAAGTGGTAAAATATTGGTAGGGATCCAATATATTGGATTAAAATGGCGTCCAATAAAGAGGTTTTTCCGTATAAGAATTTTGTCTTCAAAAACGTTTGCTAATTATATAGTCCATTGCTTAAAAATTATTTAGCATTCTCTTTTCCGTTGTAGTTTAGCAACTGTACATTACAAAAATTAAGCTTTTTAGAATCCTGAGGGGAGCTCAAAACCAGTGGCGACTCCTCCAGTCAAATGGTCAAGGACCCCCCCAATAATATTTCCAAACAGAAACAAATAAATAAAATAATACATAATTTATATTTTTTCAATTTTTTTTTTAATTTGGAAATTCTCTCTATTATTCTAAACGTATAAACTCGTTGACCGTTCTCTTAATTCCGCGACACACTATCCCTGCCATTACCGCGATCTCCGGAAAAGTTTCGTTCCAGGGCATGCGCACTCTCGTCATTTGACAGAAGTGTATTTTACTTTTTACTCGCGTCACGAGCGTCGCTAGTATCGAGGATTTTGAAGTTTCCTGTCATTTATCAGTCATATTCAAATTTAGTTGACGTTGACGACTTGTATTGTTTGGTTATGCTTTAATGTCGTTAAACTTTGATTTTTATAATTTGAGAGTTTTTCTGTTTATAGGTGCTATAATATCACAATTTTATTAAATTGGTTCTGAAACGGTGTGCATCATATATTATTGACAATGGTTTTTAAGTGTTCGATCTGGGTGCAACAGTACCAATAATACTGCAAAAATGCACTGTTAACAGATGAGAAGGTAAGTTTTATATAAATATTATTTAAAATAAATAATCTCAGAGTATTGCAACATCATTTTACAAAGTTTTATAGGGCAAATCCAAATCAATACATAATCTGATTTATTTACAATTTTATCTGTTGTTAGTTGTTCCAACAATAATTAGTGTAAAGATAAATTTAAGAATCACTTTTTTTTGCTAGTTGTACTTTATGTTTTGTTATATCCAACTCATATTTGCTTTTTCGTTTAATAGCTATGTAGGTTGATATTTAAAGAACAAGAAATCTAGAAATATGATTGTTTTATGTAAAAAATGAAGTCTATCTTTAAACATTCTTTCGAATACTTCCACAATTTGTTTTATACCTCTATGCGCTTTGTGAAAAGTATAAAAATGTTTCTGTATGTCTGCATTATTTATATTTCTATTTTAGAGTAATTGATTTATCTCTGTAATTTTATATACTTAGCACTTGTAACTGTTTAGTTTAAAAAAATGAATAAATGTATATTTTCTTTTACAGATTAGAAATTTGTGGTGCCAACCTATTGGTAGGAGTGAACTGGAGATCTTATCTGATAGGAAAACACGACATACCTTTAGATTTTGTGAGAAGCATTTTGCAGAAGATGCTACATTTCCCATTGAAAAGAATCGAACAAATTTAAAATACAATGCTGTACCAACTTTGCTTCTTAAAGGTATGTATAGAAGGTCATTAAACTTTTTAAATATAATCTTTAACATACTGGAGGAATACAATTCTGAATTTTTTAAATGTGTAGTTGTTTGACATTTTTTTAGAATTATTTTATTTACAGTTTGCCCTGATACAACCAGTACAATGCTAGCTTCTAAAAGTTATATAGTTACAGCCCAAGGAATATCTGCAGTGGAACCTACTTAATATGCTGGTGAAGGTATACATTTTTAGATAGTTTTTGTGTTTATCAAATACTTATACTCTCATAGTCACTAAAAAGATTTAGACAGTAGTTTTTTTGGAAGAAAATATTAAAGAAAATGGTGTGGCACAGGCATTTATCCCTGAAAAATAAAAACTGAAGAAATAAAAATGTAAAGCAATTCGCTTAATAAATGTTGTTATTATAAACTGTTTTTTGTTTCCGTAGCCTATAAGATTTAGTTATGATGGTTATTAATTTGCAAATGCACTTGTGTACCTCAAGGGCAAGGTACATTAAGTTCACAGCATGGTTTCGGAGCAGAGCGATGTGAAAGTAATTGAACTAAACAATCCTTTTACCGTTAAGTTTTTTAAACTTTCAGTATGGAGTTCCATATAAATATATTTACAAATCAGTGTTTTGTCAAATAATTTAATTTTTCCGTATTTAAATTAAATGTTTATTGAATTTAGTTTCAAATGCCAAATTAACTAACAAAACATTGATATCTAAGTTTTTACATCAAAGGCATAGTTTGTCATATAAGCCGCAAATCAAGATTTTTTTGATGATTGAATATAAAATAAATTAATATTTCATTTATTCTTTAAATAATTTCCAAATATTTTGATTTGGGCTTCTATGACAAAATATTCCTTGGATGTACAAACTTAGAAATCAATGTTTGGTTAATTAATTTAGTTTTAGCATTTTAAACTAAATAAATACTAACTAATAAAATAAAAACGTATGTTTAAATGCTCTAAAATTAAATTATTTGATAAAACATTGATTTCTAGTTCAATTGTAAGGATAATTTTTAAAAAGCCTATATTTTAAATAGCGCGCCTTAAAAAAAGTTGCGAGCTCGCGTCACGAGCGGCGCTGCAAATGCGTTTTGACAGAAGGCTTGAAGTCGCCAATCTAAAAATTTTTTAGTAATCTATGGTTTCGTTCATTTGGAATCGATGCTGGCGGCCCGCGTTGACCTCGTGGTTATAAACGAAGGCGAGTTTTTCTCGAGCGTTCTCGATCAAATTCGCATAGGGGCGCATAGGTAAGATACAGCTTATGTTGGCAAAGTTTGGGTTAACAGCCGCGCCGAGGAAACTTAAATATTTTTGTCAGTTGATGTGTTTAGTGTGGATCGTGTGATAGGTTGTGGTTACGATTGCGTATTTTTATAGATTTTATTTTGAAGATTTTACGTTTTGCTTGTTGATTTTGTGGTTTAAATTAATGTTTTAAAGAAAGGTAGTCACAGTGTTTTAGAATATTAAGACTTTATAATCCGTTTTTTATTATTATTATATTAGCGAGCTGAACTTTAAGAAGCGACTCGAATTAAGACCAGCAGTCGACCTTTACCGAAATTTAAAATTCAGCAAACACGTAAAGACAAAAACAAAGAAGTAAATCGTTTCGCGTCTCTGATTTTTTCAAATGACTCTTTGTGATTATATATATTGACCCCCCTGAAAAGTTGATCACGAGCCGCCACTGCTCAAAACTACCTGTGAAGAAAGAAAGCCTGTGCTTTGTAATCACGCCTACCCGTTTATAAAAAAAATCCGAATAGAAAAGTATTCTCTTTTTCATAAAAGTTTCCGGTATATTGGCTCGATTTTAGGTGTGGGATCGTAAAAGAGCAGAATATTAAAACAACATTCATTTATTTCAATATTATTATTAAAATAAGATGCATTTATTTCAAAATGACCATTATAATGTTTATTACTTTACTATCAACAGCTGTACAATGCGTTGCCACTACTTGGATGGTTTAGAGCGTGTGGTATAATAAGTAACATTCCTTGGGAAAGGCCATTCTGGATGACTTGAGAACCTAGAAAATGATGATGTGAATTATTAGCTTTTAGAAAATTTTTGAATTTAAAGATAATGAAAAGTGGAAAAAGTCTATCCTCGAGGAGGATTCGGATCCACAACCTTCGTCATGTTGGGACATTGCTGGACAAACTAAACTATCGAGGGACCCGATAGCAAACGGGCAAAGCGAGGCTATATGATTCTCTCCACTCGCCGCAGTTAAGATTTACTCTTCAATGCCCCACTAATTGGCATCGGTTCTGCTTCGAACGAACACTCTCCTCATATTATATAGGCTTCGTCCGTGTGTGTTAAAATTTCCCTAGGTTTGCCAAGCCACATGAACTGCCATTGCAAGTTGGCTCCAAGACAGAGTTTTTTTCCACTTTTCATTATCTTCTAACTTGTATCTGATTTCGGTTTCCATAACCGACAAAGCTCCTAGCAAAGGTGCCGAAATGCCATAATTTTTAACACACATTTTGTTTTTCACACATGCGTATTTCCAGCATGCGAGAAATCAAGTTTTTGGTATTACTTTTCATTTATAAATTAGTACTTTACAGCACTAGTGTGGAAGGAATACTTTACTACACAAAATATAAAATAGAATTGGCGTTTTCCATCTCTTAAACGAGAAACCTAACATTTTTATTTTGTTTATAGGGAACTGTTTCACTTCCTTAGAATGATGACCCTAATACAAAACATTAGCTTTTTATGCAAAAAAAAAAATACTTTGTCCTGTTTTATTAACCTAAGCGTTATGGATATAAAATTATTTCCACGTTTTGGGGATTCTTGTATTCTTAAGGGCAACCATTTTTTTTTATTAACCGCTCTACAATAAAAAATATTTTCATTTTTTGGTGTCTTTTTTTTTCTTTTTTAGGAGGCTGTTTCATGCCTCTAAGATACCCTGCATAGTGGAAAAAATGTTTATATGTACAAAATGATAAAATAAATTTCACGTGTTTTAGGCAGGTTTAATGTTTCTGAAATACATTTTTTTTAATTCTCGCCCTAGGTCTACCACTTGTATTTGACAAAACTCCTAGAAGATATGCCGACTTTAAAAGAATCCATGTGGGGCTCGGAACTGAGCACATATTTTTTATATATAAATTTTGTTTTTCAAACATGCATATTTCTAGTATGCGAAAAATTAACGTTTCGGCATTATTTTTCATATTTAAATTGGTACTCCACAACACTAGCGCACAGGAGGATTGCTTTACAGTACTAGTGTACAGGGTGCCCATTTTGGGTTCTTTTGGGGGGTATCTCCGTTATTTTTATAGATAGAAAGTTGTGATTTTCGCGACAGAGTGCTACTTTTTTGTAAAACTAAAGATACCGTTAACAAAATTATCCTAGCCTTTTTGGTTTTTAAGATACGGGGCTAAATTGAAAAAGTTGCATTTTCAGGCACCCCTCGTATCTCAACTATCAGATAACTTATCAAAAATATGAAAACTGTTTCTTATATAACTTTTCGCGTCGAACTCAGTTCGGAATTAGTATACAGGGTCAGGTCAAAAAGTTATCGGACTCTATTTTTTAAATGGAACACCCTGTATGCTTATAGACTATGAAATTTGTCTTTTTTCACCTTTTCAAAAATATATAACAGTAAGGACTTTTTCTCAGAAACACACAAATAAATGATAATTTTCTGAAATTAAATGCATAATTTAATAGTAGGCCATGAATAACAGTAATAAATAATTGAAAGTTACGTATTGCTAACGAAGAATTGGATACCTTGCACATAGGTTAGGTTAGGTTAAAAGCGAGTGGATCAAACTGACCCTCCACTGCGACTCTGTGGTCTATTGTGGCTCACACCTATGTTTACTTTTCCCCAAGCAACTCTAAATCCTCAATGAGTCTTATCATTGCATTTGGGGAAGTATTCTTCTAGTCCTCGGGCAGCAGGATATTTCTACCGAAAATAAAGAATCTGCTCGTTTCTTTGTTTGCAGGTCCGCACACTCATTTCCCTCCAAACCTGCTTGTCCTGGTATCCAGATTTTATTCTCGCTCCTCAGGCCAACAAGTGCCTTTTGGCAGTTCTCCAAACTATTTTGGATGTACGCTTCAAGTGCCCTAAGGGCCGCTTGACTATCCGAGAATATTTTTATCGTTTTATGTGTTAGCATATAGCATGGACTTCTGCTTGGAATATTGAGGTGTTATTGCACAGGCTTACTGACAGATCAACCTTCGGTCTTACCCCATGCATTTCAGCTCCTACCTTTATTGGTTTTGGAGCAGTCTGTGCATAGGCACAGCTCTCCTTTTAGTAGATGGTTCCCTGGGAAGATCACGGAGTAGGGTTGCTGTGCACTAACAATTTTTGGTAGCTGGAACGATGGCATTCTTAACATGTAATGTTTTTCAGAACTTTCAGCATGTTGGATGATTCCATGTGACACGTGCTATCCACCATGCTGTTGGTAACATGGTGGAGTCTGTATGTTGTCCTCATTGCTTCCCCTTCCACAAATAGGTGGAGTGGTGGAAGTTTCAAAAGGAGTTCCAGGGCCGCTGTCGGAGTTACCTTGCATATAAGTATCTTTTTATATAAACATACCTTTTTAAATAACTGTAAGTTTGAAACAACTGTTTTATAGCATAAAGTAACAATATAACAAACACCGAAAGATAACATTATTAAAAAAAAGAAAAACAAATTTTTAAAGGTGATGTTTAAATTGACGACCATTTTCTCTAATGCAAAATTGGCACATTTTTGTAATTCTTTGAATGGCGTTAAAAAGAACCATTGGTCTCATTCGCAGATTTCGAAAGGCTAAATGAATTGATTTTCGCTGTTCCTTTTATGCCGTCATATCGTGTTTTATATACTTCATTTTTTATATAACCCCTTTAAAAAAACTAAAATTGGGAGATCTGGAGATCGTGGAGCCAATCTAACAGGTCCGTTGCTACCTATCCATCTTTGAGGAAAGTTATTATCAAGAAATTCCCTTAACAGTCTAGAGTTGTGACTTGGGGCACTATTTTGCTGTAGGTAAACAGCATTATTGGGCTAATGAAATATTTTCGAGCAGTTCTGGAATAATTTCCTCAAGGATTTCTAGGTATCTACGTGCTCTAAGGCCTCCTTCAAAAATCCTATAAAATATATGTATACCCAAAATAAAACATGACACCCCAACTCCAAAGCGTCCTTGTAGTGCTCTTTCAAACATTAAATGCTGATTTTCACTATGCCAGTTCCTGGTATTGTGAGGATTAAAAATTCCCGCACTTGAAAAAAAGCATTCGTCTGCCCAGATAACTATAAAAATACCACTGGCAAAACAGTGCCCGGCGCTCGGCATCACCAGGATGCAAATGTTGCACTATATTAAATTTGTATGGAAGATACTTGTATTTCTTCAAGATCCTCTGATCATCAATTTTCGGCACACCAATTTCCTTTTCAGTTTTTCTACATGAGGACGAAGGTGTTGCTTCTATATACAGTGTTACCAGTAAAGTCCGCAACAAATGGGATTTTTTTTAATAATTGACTTAAACAAAATTTAGGTTTGCAGAAAGTTTTTGCTTGAAAAGAAATACAAAATGATAATTAAAAAGTAAGTCACGTAATTTATCTTTATATTATCAAATTTGACATTATTTTTTTAAATGGCAAAAAACACATTTTTGCACAAAATTTAGAAAAATTGTAAAGGAAAAGGTTGTTTCTAATTTCAGCGCAATTGGTTGACTTAATTTTTTTTTATTTTTTTTTTAAATTTGATGCCCCTTTACATTACGAAATGTAGGCAAACCTAAATTAAACTGTTTTTTTATTAAGTTCATCATCTAAAAGCATTTTCTTAACTAATATTTTCCTTTAAAAGCCATTTTGTAGATAAAAACCTAAATGGGTCCAAAAAAATTCGTCCAACGTGTTGCAAAGTTAATCCAGTTTCCATAATTTAATGCGAGGTATTTTAAAATTACGTTGCTTATTAAGTTAATACATATTTATTTACTATGAACTTAATACAAATATCAGTTTAGTTCAGATTTGCCTACATTCCGTAATGTAAAGGGGCATCAAATTAAAAAAAAAATTAAGTCAACCGATCGCGCAGAAATTTAGGGTATGGGTAAAAGTCAAATCAAAATAGAAACGACTTTTTCCTTTGCAATTTTTCAAAATTTTGAGCACAAATGTGTTTTTTTGCCATTAAAAAAAAATAATGTCAAATTTGACAGGTAAGGTAAATCACGTGACCTACTTTTTTATTGTCATTTTGTTTTCTTTTTCAAGCAAAAACTATCTGGAAACCTAAATTTTGTTTAAGTCAATTATTAAAAAAAAATCCCGTTTGTTGCGGAGTTTACTGGTGACACTGTATATCCCAAAACATCTATCTCTTTTCGGTTGCCTTCTTTTCTGGATATCTAACAAGCAAAAACTTATAATGATAATACAGATTTTCATAGCCACAATAGCTTACTTACCTTTGGAAATATAATTCCGAGGCTTCTTCAGAATTTTCGTTACTCTATATAAAACATACCAGCATATCATATTTTTCTTAAGTTTCATACCCTGCCATTATTCGAAGAAATTGATAAATATCAATTTTAAATAAAAATCCAAAAGAACGTTTATAAACTGCTTTATAAACCAAAAATCGATCCAAAAACCGATGAAAGATAGACAAATATTTGACATTTATTTTCGTGTGTTGTCATAAACAATAGCCATAGCCTACTATTAAATTATGCATTTAATTTCAGAAAATTGTCATTTATTTGCGTGTTTCTAAAAAAAAATGCATACTGTGTGCATAAGACAAATTTTATAGCCCATAAATATACAAGGTGTTCCATTTAAAAAATAAAGTAAGATAGGGTTTTACATTTTCGATAAGTTATCTGAGAGCTGAGATAAGAGCGGTGCCTGAAAATGCCACATTTTCAATTTAGCCCTGTATCTTAAAAACTAAAAGGGCTATGAAAATTGTATTAGTGGCATCATTAGTTTTACGAAAAAGTAGCACTCTGTCGCGAAAACCTCAACTTTCTATTTATAAAAGTAACGGAGATACCCCGCAAAAGTACCCAAAATACCCTGTACTGTACATTTTTGTGTTTGAAAACTCAAATTCAAAAGCATATATTTGTGTAAAAAATACTGAAGCAATTCTAGGCATTATGAATATGTACAGGGTTGCCAAACGTCCCATATATACGGGACTGTCTTCATATTTGACCATCGCGTCACGACATTTTTTACAAAATACGGGGAAATGACCCCGAGGAAAGTGACGACTTTTTTTGGTCGTCATTTTTTCCCCACTAAGTTTTTTTGCGTCGAAATATACAAATTAGTCTTCGCAGATGGAGGTTATGGCAACCCTAAATATTTATCCGTAATATTATTTTGTTATTCTAGATGCTAATTGCCTTTATATAGGCTTGGTCACTCTCAGGACCTAACAAGTGCAGAAAATTACATTCTGTTAACTATTTCTGGCACTAGCTCAGTAAAACAAGACTTTTACATTAAATTTAATACACATGTTTATCTTCAAAAAGTGCCTCTTGAGGAAAAATGCACAATTACTGCAAAATTTCTTATGGACTTGAAGTAAGAAAATTTTTAATACATAAATATCAATAAACTTACTTCGCTGCGTTAAAATTGGTAATCCTTGCTTTTTCCCCAACCTCCAGTCCACGAAGAGCTTTTAGGTCGTCTTCGTCAAGAGTAAAATCAAAAAGTTCTGCATTTTGCTTTATCCTGCTGGGGGTGTAGCTTTTGAGAATGACCACAATATTGTTTTGAAAAACGAATTTCAGTAAAATTTGTCCTACTGACTTCTTATGTTTGGCGGCTATTTTGGCAACAGTTGGATCCTGTAGTAGCGTGGGACTGTAAAATAAACATTTATAAGTGGGATAAATAAAAATAGATAGAAGGTAGAGTAAAAGAGGGGAGTTATTGGCACTTAATGTGAGGTTAATATGTATTCTTTACTGAAATCTTAACAAAAGACCTGTCGACTACTTTCTTCCTAAAGTATTTTAAAACATCTTTACAATGGGAAACAATAAAAAAAAAGATTCGTTAAATAAATGTTATATCCAAATCAAAAACGGAAATAGGCAATTCTTTAATTTAATTTGTTGGTGCCTTTAAAGCAGTGCTGGCGCATGTTTTTTTTTATAGTGAATCACGGCAAATAACACACATGTCTTTTTACTTCCCTCGTAACAGGGAATTATTGTAATCGCAAAAAAATTACCGTCCCAGATTTTTACTTTTCAGGGTCTCTAGATGCCGAAGAATATGTTTTCTCAATTCCGTGGGTCTATCTGTCTGTCGGTCTGCTGCTTGGGGAATAGCTGAAAAAGTATTTAACCCATTGACTTCAAATTTTGGTCAAAAATAAAGGATCGTTTGGGGATCATCTGGTAACATTTTGGTAAAAATCCAATATAAGAAAACAAAATGGCGGCCTAGTGAAATGTTAAAACGATTATTACTCAAAAACTACTGAACCAATTTATTTTAAATTTTGCATACAAATCAAATATTATATAGGAATGAACTGGTAAAATTTTGGTACGAATTCAAGATGGCGGTGCAAATAAAATACACAATTACAGATAAAATATTTGTAATCGTGTCTGTTCAGGGATGCATCGAAGAGAAAATATTGGGAGAAAAGGAGTAAGTGAGAAAAACCCAAAAAAAATTCGCACTTGCTTGCTAGTATTATTCGTATTTTGTATTCTAGGTTTGGACCCTTTGGCTTAACATTTTGAATATATAAAAATTCAATATGCCGGAACAAGATGGCCTAATGACACTTTAAAAAAATGTTTACTTAAAAAAGTTAAATTTTGCATAAAAATCAAATATTATATAGGAATGAACTGGTAAAATTTTGGTACGAATTCAAGATGGCGGTGCAAATAAAATACACAATTACAGATAAAATATTTATAATCGTGTCTGTTCAGGGATGCATCGAAGGGAAAATATTGGGAGAAGGGGAGTAAGTGAGAAAAACCCAAAAAAAATTCGCACTTGCTTGCTAGTATTATTCGTATTTTGTATTCTAGGTTTGGACCCTTTGGCTTAACATTTTGAATATATAAAAATTCAATATGCCGAAACAAGATGGCCTAATGACACTTTAAAAAAATGTTTACTTAAAAAAGTTAAATTTTGCATAAAAATCAAATATTATATAGGAATGAACTGGTAAAATTTTGGTACGAATTCAAGATGGCGGTGCAAATAAAATACACAATTACAGATAAAATATTTGTAATCGTGTCTGTTCAGGGATGCATCGAAGAGAAAATATTGGGAGAAAAGGAGCAAGTGAGAAAAACCCAAAAAAAATTCGCACTTGCTTGCTAGTATTATTCGTATTTTGTATTCTAGGTTTGGACCCTTTGGCTTAACATTTTGAATATATAAAAATTCAATATGCCGGAACAAGATGGCCTAATGACACTTTAAAAAAATGTTTACTTAAAAAAGTTAAATTTTGCATAAAAATCAAATATTATATAGGAATGAACTGGTAAAATTTTGGTACGAATTCAAGATGGCGGTGCAAATAAAATACACAATTACAGATAAAATATTTGTAATCGTGTCTGTTCAGGGATGCATCGAAGAGAAAATATTGGGAGAAAAGGAGCAAGTGAGAAAAACCCAAAAAAAATTCGCACTTGCTTGCTAGTATTATTCGTATTTTGTATTCTAGGTTTGGACCCTTTGGCTTAACATTTTGAATATATAAAAATTCAATATGCCGGAACAAGATGGCCTAATGACACTTTAAAAAAATGTTTACTTAAAAAAGTTAAATTTTGCATAAAAATCAAATATTATATAGGAATGAACTGGTAAAATTTTGGTACGAATTCAAGATGGCGGTGCAAATAAAATACACAATTACAGATAAAATATTTGTAATCGTGTCTGTTCAGGGATGCATCGAAGAGAAAATATTGGGAGAAAAGGAGCAAGTGAGAAAAACCCAAAAAAAATTCGCACTTGCTTGCTAGTATTATTCGTATTTTGTATTCTAGGTTTGGACCCTTTGGCTTAACATTTTGAATATATAAAAATTCAATATGCCGGAACAAGATGGCCTAATGACACTTTAAAAAAATGTTTACTTAAAAAAGTTAAATTTTGCATAAAAATCAAATATTATATAGGAATGAACTGGTAAAATTTTGGTACGAATTCAAGATGGCGGTGCAAATAAAATACACAATTACAGATAAAATATTTGTAATCGTGTCTGTTCAGGGATGCATCGAAGAGAAAATATTGGGAGAAGGGGAGTAAGTGAGAAAAACCCCAAAAAAATTCGCACTTGCTTGCTAGTATTATTCGTATTTTGTATTCTAGGTTTGGACCCTTTGGCTTAACATTTTGAATATATAAAAATTCAATATGCCGGAACAAGATGGCCTAATGACACTTTAAAAAAATGTTTACTTAAAAAAGTTAAATTTTGCATAAAAATCAAATATTATATAGGAATGAACTGGTAAAATTTTGGTACGAATTCAAGATGGCGGTGCAAATAAAATACACAATTACAGATAAAATATTTTTAATCGTGTCTGTTCAGGGATGCATCGAAGAGAAAATATTGGGAGAAGGGGAGTAAGTGAGAAAAACCCAAAAAAAATTCGCACTTGCTTGCTAGTATTATTCGTATTTTGTATTCTAGGTTTAGACCCTTTGGCTTAACATTTTGAATATATAAAAATTCAATATGCCGGAACAATATGGCCTAATGACACTTTAAAAAAATGTTTACTTAAAAAAGTTAAATTTTGCATAAAAATCAAATATTATATAGGAATGAACTGGTAAAATTTTGGTACGAATTCAAGATGGCGGTGCAAATAAAATACACAATTACAGATAAAATATTTATAATCGTGTCTGTTCAGGGATGCATCGAAGAGAAAATATTGGGAGAAAATGAGTAAGTGAGAAAAACCCAAAAAAAATTCGCACTTGCTTGCTAGTATTATTCGTATTTTGTATTCTAGGTTTGGACCCTTTGGCTTAACATTTTGAATATATAAAAATTCAATATGCCGGAACAATATGGCCTAATGACACTTTAAAAAAATGTTTACTTAAAAAAGTTAAATTTTGCATACAAATCAAATATTATATAGGAATGAACTGGTAAAATTTTGGTACGAATTCAAGATGGCGGTGCAAATAAAATACACAATTACAGATAAAATATTTGTAATCGTGTCTGTTCAGGGATGCATCGAAGAGAAAATATTGGGAGAAGGGGAGTAAGTGAGAAAAACCCAAAAAAAATTCGCACTTGCTTGCTAGTATTATTCGTATTTTGTATTCTAGGTTTGGACCCTTTGGCTTAACATTTTGAATATATAAAAATTCAATATGCCGGAACGAGATGGCCTAATGACACTTTAAAAAAATGTTTACTCAAAAAAGTTAAATTTTGCATAAAAATCAAATATTATATAGGAATGAACTGGTAAAATTTTGGTACGAATTCAAGATGGCGGTGCAAATAAAATACACAATTACAGATAAAATATTTATAATCGTGTCTGTTCAGGGATGCATCGAAGAGAAAATATTGGGAGAAGGGGAGTAAGTGAGAAAAACCCAAAAAAAATTCGCACTTGCTTGCTAGTATTATTCGTATTTTGTATTCTAGGTTTGGACCCTTTGGCTTAACATTTTGAATATATAAAAATTCAATATGCCGGAACAAGATGGCCTAATGACACTTTAAAAAAATGTTTACTTAAAAAAGTTAAATTTTGCATAAAAATCAAATATTATATAGGAATGAACTGGTAAAATTTTGGTACGAATTCAAGATGGCGGTGCAAATAAAATACACAATTACAGATAAAATATTTGTAATCGTGTCTGTTCAGGGATGCATCGAAGAGAAAATATTGGGAGAAGGGGAGTAAGTGAGAAAAACCCAAAAAAATTCGCACTTGCTTGCTAGTATTATTCGTATTTTGTATTCTAGGTTCGGACCCTTTGGCTTAACATTTTGAATATATAAAAATTCAATATGCCGGAACAAGATGGCCTAATGACACTTTAAAAAAATGTTTACTTAAAAAAGTTAAATTTTGCATAAAAATCAAATATTATATAGGAATGAACTGGTAAAATTTTGGTACGAATTCAAGATGGCGGTGCAAATAAAATACACAATTACAGATAAAATATTTGTAATCGTGTCTGTTCAGGGATGCATCGAAGAGAAAATATTGGGAGAAGGGGAGTAAGTGAGAAAAACCCCAAAAAAATTCGCACTTGCTTGCTAGTATTATTCGTATTTTGTATTCTAGGTTCGGACCCTTTGGCTTAACATTTTGAATATATAAAAATTCAATATGCCGGAACAAGATGGCCTAATGACACTTTAAAAAAATGTTTACTTAAAAAAGTTAAATTTTGCATAAAAATCAAATATTATATAGGAATGAACTGGTAAAATTTTGGTACGAATTCAAGATGGCGGTGCAAATAAAATACACAATTACAGATAAAATATTTGTAATCGTGTCTGTTCAGGGATGCATCGAAGAGAAAATATTGGGAGAAGGGGAGTAAGTGAGAAAAACCCCAAAAAAATTCGCACTTGCTTGCTAGTATTATTCGTATTTTGTATTCTAGGTTTGGACCCTTTGGCTTAACATTTTGAATATATAAAAATTCAATATGCCGGAACAATATGGCCTAATGACACTTTAAAAAAATGTTTACTTAAAAAAGTTAAATTTTGCATAAAAATCAAATATTATATAGGAATGAACTGGTAAAATTTTGGTACGAATTCAAGATGGCGGTGCAAATAAAATACACAATTACAGATAAAATATTTGTAATCGTGTCTGTTCAGGGATGCATCGAAGAGAAAATATTGGGAGAAGGGGAGTAAGTGAGAAAAACCCAAAAAAAATTCGCACTTGCTTGCTAGTATTATTCGTATTTTGTATTCTAGGTTTGGACCCTTTGGCTTAACATTTTGAATATATAAAAATTCAATATGCCGGAACAAGATGGCCTAATGACACTTTAAAAAAATGTTTACTTAAAAAAGTTAAATTTTGCATAAAAATCAAATATTATATAGGAATGAACTGGTAAAATTTTGGTACGAATTCAAGATGGCGGTGCAAATAAAATACACAATTACAGATAAAATATTTGTAATCGTGTCTGTTCAGGGATGCATCGAAGAGAAAATATTGGGAGAAGGGGAGTAAGTGAGAAAAACCCAAAAAAAATTCGCACTTGCTTGCTAGTATTATTCGTATTTTGTATTCTAGGTTCGGACCCTTTGGCTTAACATTTTGAATATATAAAAATTCAATATGCCGGAACAAGATGGCCTAATGACACTTTAAAAAAATGTTTACTTAAAAAAGTTAAATTTTGCATAAAAATCAAATATTATATAGGAATGAACTGGTAAAATTTTGGTACGAATTCAAGATGGCGGTGCAAATAAAATACACAATTACAGATAAAATATTTGTAATCGTGTCTGTTCAGGGATGCATCGAAGAGAAAATATTGGGAGAAAAGGAGTAAGTGAGAAAAACCCAAAAAAAATTCGCACTTGCTTGCTAGTATTATTCGTATTTTGTATTCTAGGTTTGGACCCTTTGGCTTAACATTTTGAATATATAAAAATTCAATATGCCGGAACAAGATGGCCTAATGACACTTTAAAAAAATGTTTACTTAAAAAAGTTAAATTTTGCATAAAAATCAAATATTATATATGAATGAACTGGTAAAATTTTGGTACGAATTCAAGATGGCGGTGCAAATAAAATACACAATTACAGATAAAATATTTGTAATCGTGTCTGTTCAGGGATGCATCGAAGAGAAAATATTGGGAGAAGGGGAGTAAGTGAGAAAAACCCCAAAAAAATTCGCACTTGCTTGCTAGTATTATTCGTATTTTGTATTCTAGGTTTGGACCCTTTGGCTTAACATTTTGAATATATAAAAATTCAATATGCCGGAACAAGATGGCCTAATGACACTTTAAAAAAATGTTTACTTAAAAAAGTTAAATTTTGCATAAAAATCAAATATTATATAGGAATGAACTGGTAAAATTTTGGTACGAATTCAAGATGGCGGTGCAAATAAAATACACAATTACAGATAAAATATTTGTAATCGTGTCTGTTCAGGGATGCATCGAAGAGAAAATATTGGGAGAAAAGGAGTAAGTGAGAAAAACCCAAAAAAAATTCGCACTTGCTTGCTAGTATTATTCGTATTTTGTATTCTAGGTTTGGACCCTTTGGCTTAACATTTTGAATATATAAAAATTCAATATGCCGAAACAAGATGGCCTAATGACACTTTAAAAAAATGTTTACTTAAAAAAGTTAAATTTTGCATAAAAATCAAATATTATATAGGAATGAACTGGTAAAATTTTGGTACGAATTCAAGATGGCGGTGCAAATAAAATACACAATTACAGATAAAATATTTGTAATCGTGTCTGTTCAGGGATGCATCGAAGAGAAAATATTGGGAGAAAAGGAGTAAGTGAGAAAAACCCAAAAAAAATTCGCACTTGCTTGCTAGTATTATTCGTATTTTGTATTCTAGGTTTGGACCCTTTGGCTTAACATTTTGAATATATAAAAATTCAATATGCCGGAACAAGATGGCCTAATGACACTTTAAAAAAATGTTTACTTAAAAAAGTTAAATTTTGCATAAAAATCAAATATTATATAGGAATGAACTGGTAAAATTTTGGTACGAATTCAAGATGGCGGTGCAAATAAAATACACAATTACAGATAAAATATTTGTAATCGTGTCTGTTCAGGGATGCATCGAAGAGAAAATATTGGGAGAAAAGGAGTAAGTGAGAAAAACCCAAAAAAAATTCGCACTTGCTTGCTAGTATTATTCGTATTTTGTATTCTAGGTTTGGACCCTTTGGCTTAACATTTTGAATATATAAAAATTCAATATGCCGGAACAAGATGGCCTAATGACACTTTAAAAAAATGTTTACTTAAAAAAGTTAAATTTTGCATAAAAATCAAATATTATATAGGAATGAACTGGTAAAATTTTGGTACGAATTCAAGATGGCGGTGCAAATAAAATACACAATTACAGATAAAATATTTGTAATCGTGTCTGTTCAGGGATGCATCGAAGAGAAAATATTGGGAGAAAAGGAGTAAGTGAGAAAAACCCAAAAAAAATTCGCACTTGCTTGCTAGTATTATTCGTATTTTGTATTCTAGGTTTGGACCCTTTGGCTTAACATTTTGAATATATAAAAATTCAATATGCCGGAACAAGATGGCCTAATGACACTTTAAAAAAATGTTTACTTAAAAAAGTTAAATTTTGCATAAAAATCAAATATTATATAGGAATGAACTGGTAAAATTTTGGTACGAATTCAAGATGGCGGTGCAAATAAAATACACAATTACAGATAAAATATTTGTAATCGTGTCTGTTCAGGGATGCATCGAAGAGAAAATATTGGGAGAAAAGGAGTAAGTGAGAAAAACCCAAAAAAAATTCGCACTTGCTTGCTAGTATTATTCGTATTTTGTATTCTAGGTTTGGACCCTTTGGCTTAACATTTTGAATATATAAAAATTCAATATGCCGGAACAAGATGGCCTAATGACACTTTAAAAAAATGTTTACTTAAAAAAGTTAAATTTTGCATAAAAATCAAATATTATATAGGAATGAACTGGTAAAATTTTGGTACGAATTCAAGATGGCGGTGCAAATAAAATACACAATTACAGATAAAATATTTGTAATCGTGTCTGTTCAGGGATGCATCGAAGAGAAAATATTGGGAGAAGGGGAGTAAGTGAGAAAAACCCAAAAAAAATTCGCACTTGCTTGCTAGTATTATTCGTATTTTGTATTCTAGGTTTGGACCCTTTGGCTTAACATTTTGAATATATAAAAATTCAATATGCCGGAACAAGATGGCCTAATGACACTTTAAAAAAATGTTTACTTAAAAAAGTTAAATTTTGCATAAAAATCAAATATTATATAGGAATGAACTGGTAAAATTTTGGTACGAATTCAAGATGGCGGTGCAAATAAAATACACAATTACAGATAAAATATTTGTAATCGTGTCTGTTCAGGGATGCATCGAAGAGAAAATATTGGGAGAAAAGGAGTAAGTGAGAAAAACCCAAAAAAAATTCGCACTTGCTTGCTAGTATTATTCGTATTTTGTATTCTAGGTTTGGACCCTTTGGCTTAACATTTTGAATATATAAAAATTCAATATGCCGGAACAAGATGGCCTAATGACACTTTAAAAAAATGTTTACTTAAAAAAGTTAAATTTTGCATAAAAATCAAATATTATATAGGAATGAACTGGTAAAATTTTGGTACGAATTCAAGATGGCGGTGCAAATAAAATACACAATTACAGATAAAATATTTATAATCGTGTCTGTTCAGGGATGCATCGAAGAGAAAATATTGCGAGAAGAGGAGTAAGTGAGAAAAACCCAAAAAAAATTCGCACTTGCTTGCTAGTATTATTCGTATTTTGTATTCTAGGTTTGGACCCTTTGGCTTAACATTTTGAATATATAAAAATTCAATATGCCGGAACAAGATGGCCTAATGACACTTTAAAAAAATGTTTACTTAAAAAAGTTAAATTTTGCATAAAAATCAAATATTATATAGGAATGAACTGGTAAAATTTTGGTACGAATTCAAGATGGCGGTGCAAATAAAATACACAATTACAGATAAAATATTTGTAATCGTGTCTGTTCAGGGATGCATCGAAGAGAAAATATTGGGAGAAAAGGAGTAAGTGAGAAAAACCCAAAAAAAATTCGCACTTGCTTGCTAGTATTATTCGTATTTTGTATTCTAGGTTTGGACCCTTTGGCTTAACATTTTGAATATATAAAAATTCAATATGCCGGAACAAGATGGCCTAATGACACTTTAAAAAAATGTTTACTTAAAAAAGTTAAATTTTGCATAAAAATCAAATATTATATAGGAATGAACTGGTAAAATTTTGGTACGAATTCAAGATGGCGGTGCAAATAAAATACACAATTACAGATAAAATATTTGTAATCGTGTCTGTTCAGGGATGCATCGAAGAGAAAATATTGGGAGAAGGGGAGTAAGTGAGAAAAACCCAAAAAAAATTCGCACTTGCTTGCTAGTATTATTCGTATTTTGTATTCTAGGTTTGGACCCTTTGGCTTAACATTTTGAATATATAAAAATTCAATATGCCGGAACAAGATGGCCTAATGACACTTTAAAAAAATGTTTACTTAAAAAAGTTAAATTTTGCATAAAAATCAAATATTATATAGGAATGAACTGGTAAAATTTTGGTACGAATTCAAGATGGCGGTGCAAATAAAATACACAATTACAGATAAAATATTTGTAATCGTGTCTGTTCAGGGATGCATCGAAGAGAAAATATTGGGAGAAGGGGAGTAAGTGAGAAAAACCCAAAAAAAATTCGCACTTGCTTGCTAGTATTATTCGTATTTTGTATTCTAGGTTTGGACCCTTTGGCTTAACATTTTGAATATATAAAAATTCAATATGCCGGAACAAGATGGCCTAATGACACTTTAAAAAAATGTTTACTTAAAAAAGTTAAATTTTGCATAAAAATCAAATATTATATAGGAATGAACTGGTAAAATTTTGGTACGAATTCAAGATGGCGGTGCAAATAAAATACACAATTACAGATAAAATATTTGTAATCGTGTCTGTTCAGGGATGCATCGAAGAGAAAATATTGGGAGAAGGGGAGTAAGTGAGAAAAACCCAAAAAAAATTCGCACTTGCTTGCTAGTATTATTCGTATTTTGTATTCTAGGTTTGGACCCTTTGGCTTAACATTTTGAATATATAAAAATTCAATATGCCGGAACAAGATGGCCTAATGACACTTTAAAAAAATGTTTACTTAAAAAAGTTAAATTTTGCATAAAAATCAAATATTATATAGGAATGAACTGGTAAAATTTTGGTACGAATTCAAGATGGCGGTGCAAATAAAATACACAATTACAGATAAAATATTTGTAATCGTGTCTGTTCAGGGATGCATCGAAGAGAAAATATTGGGAGAAGGGGAGTAAGTGAGAAAAACCCCAAAAAAATTCGCACTTGCTTGCTAGTATTATTCGTATTTTGTATTCTAGGTTTGGACCCTTTGGCTTAACATTTTGAATATATAAAAATTCAATATGCCGGAACAAGATGGCCTAATGACACTTTAAAAAAATGTTTACTTAAAAAAGTTAAATTTTGCATAAAAATCAAATATTATATAGGAATGAACTGGTAAAATTTTGGTACGAATTCAAGATGGCGGTGCAAATAAAATACACAATTACAGATAAAATATTTGTAATCGTGTCTGTTCAGGGATGCATCGAAGAGAAAATATTGGGAGAAGGGGAGTAAGTGAGAAAAACCCAAAAAAAATTCGCACTTGCTTGCTAGTATTATTCGTATTTTGTATTCTAGGTTTGGACCCTTTGGCTTAACATTTTGAATATATAAAAATTCAATATGCCGGAACAAGATGGCCTAATGACACTTTAAAAAAATGTTTACTTAAAAAAGTTAAATTTTGCATAAAAATCAAATATTATATAGGAATGAACTGGTAAAATTTTGGTACGAATTCAAGATGGCGGTGCAAATAAAATACACAATTACAGATAAAATATTTGTAATCGTGTCTGTTCAGGGATGCATCGAAGAGAAAATATTGGGAGAAGGGGAGTAAGTGAGAAAAACCCAAAAAAAATTCGCACTTGCTTGCTAGTATTATTCGTATTTTGTATTCTAGGTTTGGACCCTTTGGCTTAACATTTTGAATATATAAAAATTCAATATGCCGGAACAAGATGGCCTAATGACACTTTAAAAAAATGTTTACTTAAAAAAGTTAAATTTTGCATAAAAATCAAATATTATATAGGAATGAACTGGTAAAATTTTGGTACGAATTCAAGATGGTGGTGCAAATAAAATACACAATTACAGATAAAATATTTGTAATCGTGTCTGTTCAGGGATGCATCGAAGAGAAAATATTGGGAGAAGGGGAGTAAGTGAGAAAAACCCAAAAAAATTCGCACTTGCTTGCTAGTATTATTCGTATTTTGTATTCTAGGTTTGGACCCTTTGGCTTAACATTTTGAATATATAAAAATTCAATATGCCGGAACAAGATGGCCTAATGACACTTTAAAAAAATGTTTACTTAAAAAAGTTAAATTTTGCATAAAAATCAAATATTATATAGGAATGAACTGGTAAAATTTTGGTACGAATTCAAGATGGCGGTGCAAATAAAATACACAATTACAGATAAAATATTTGTAATCGTGTCTGTTCAGGGATGCATCGAAGAGAAAATATTGGGAGAAAAGGAGTAAGTGAGAAAAACCCAAAAAAAATTCGCACTTGCTTGCTAGTATTATTCGTATTTTGTATTCTAGGTTTGGACCCTTTGGCTTAACATTTTGAATATATAAAAATTCAATATGCCGGAACAAGATGGCCTAATGACACTTTAAAAAAATGTTTACTTAAAAAAGTTAAATTTTGCATAAAAATCAAATATTATATAGGAATGAACTGGTAAAATTTTGGTACGAATTCAAGATGGCGGTGCAAATAAAATACACAATTACAGATAAAATATTTGTAATCGTGTCTGTTCAGGGATGCATCGAAGAGAAAATATTGGGAGAAGGGGAGTAAGTGAGAAAAACCCAAAAAAAATTCGCACTTGCTTGCTAGTATTATTCGTATTTTGTATTCTAGGTTTGGACCCTTTGGCTTAACATTTTGAATATATAAAAATTCAATATGCCGGAACAAGATGGCCTAATGACACTTTAAAAAAATGTTTACTTAAAAAAGTTAAATTTTGCATAAAAATCAAATATTATATAGGAATGAACTGGTAAAATTTTGGTACGAATTCAAGATGGCGGTGCAAATAAAATACACAATTACAGATAAAATATTTGTAATCGTGTCTGTTCAGGGATGCATCGAAGAGAAAATATTGGGAGAAAAGGAGTAAGTGAGAAAAACCCAAAAAAAATTCGCACTTGCTTGCTAGTATTATTCGTATTTTGTATTCTAGGTTTGGACCCTTTGGCTTAACATTTTGAATATATAAAAATTCAATATGCCGGAACAAGATGGCCTAATGACACTTTAAAAAAATGTTTACTTAAAAAAGTTAAATTTTGCATAAAAATCAAATATTATATAGGAATGAACTGGTAAAATTTTGGTACGAATTCAAGATGGCGGTGCAAATAAAATACACAATTACAGATAAAATATTTGTAATCGTGTCTGTTCAGGGATGCATCGAAGAGAAAATATTGGGAGAAGGGGAGTAAGTGAGAAAAACCCAAAAAAAATTCGCACTTGCTTGCTAGTATTATTCGTATTTTGTATTCTAGGTTCGGACCCTTTGGCTTAACATTTTGAATATATAAAAATTCAATATGCCGGAACAAGATGGCCTAATGACACTTTAAAAAAATGTTTACTTAAAAAAGTTAAATTTTGCATAAAAATCAAATATTATATAGGAATGAACTGGTAAAATTTTGGTACGAATTCAAGATGGCGGTGCAAATAAAATACACAATTACAGATAAAATATTTGTAATCGTGTCTGTTCAGGGATGCATCGAAGAGAAAATATTGGGAGAAAAGGAGTAAGTGAGAAAAACCCAAAAAAAATTCGCACTTGCTTGCTAGTATTATTCGTATTTTGTATTCTAGGTTTGGACCCTTTGGCTTAACATTTTGAATATATAAAAATTCAATATGCCGGAACGAGATGGCCTAATGACACTTTAAAAAAATGTTTACTTAAAAAAGTTAAATTTTGCATAAAAATCAAATATTATATAGGAATGAACTGGTAAAATTTTGGTACGAATTCAAGATGGCGGTGCAAATAAAATACACAATTACAGATAAAATATTTATAATCGTGTCTGTTCAGGGATGCATCGAAGAGAAAATATTGGGAGAAGGGGAGTAAGTGAGAAAAACCCAAAAAAAATTCGCACTTGCTTGCTAGTATTATTCGTATTTTGTATTCTAGGTTTGGACCCTTTGGCTTAACATTTTGAATATATAAAAATTCAATATGCCGGAACAAGATGGCCTAATGACACTTTAAAAAAATGTTTACTTAAAAAAGTTAAATTTTGCATAAAAATCAAATATTATATAGGAATGAACTGGTAAAATTTTGGTACGAATTCAAGATGGCGGTGCAAATAAAATACACAATTACAGATAAAATATTTGTAATCGTGTCTGTTCAGGGATGCATCGAAGAGAAAATATTGGGAGAAAAGGAGTAAGTGAGAAAAACCCAAAAAAAATTCGCACTTGCTTGCTAGTATTATTCGTATTTTGTATTCTAGGTTTGGACCCTTTGGCTTAACATTTTGAATATATAAAAATTCAATATGCCGGAACAAGATGGCCTAATGACACTTTAAAAAAATGTTTACTTAAAAAAGTTAAATTTTGCATAAAAATCAAATATTATATAGGAATGAACTGGTAAAATTTTGGTACGAATTCAAGATGGCGGTGCAAATAAAATACACAATTACAGATAAAATATTTATAATCGTGTCTGTTCAGGGATGCATCGAAGAGAAAATATTGGGAGAAGGGGAGTAAGTGAGAAAAACCCAAAAAAAATTCGCACTTGCTTGCTAGTATTATTCGTATTTTGTATTCTAGGTTTGGACCCTTTGGCTTAACATTTTGAATATATAAAAATTCAATATGCCGGAACAAGATGGCCTAATGACACTTTAAAAAAATGTTTACTTAAAAAAGTTAAATTTTGCATAAAAATCAAATATTATATAGGAATGAACTGGTAAAATTTTGGTACGAATTCAAGATGGCGGTGCAAATAAAATACACAATTACAGATAAAATATTTGTAATCGTGTCTGTTCAGGGATGCATCGAAGAGAAAATATTGGGAGAAGGGGAGTAAGTGAGAAAAACCCAAAAAAAATTCGCACTTGCTTGCTAGTATTATTCGTATTTTGTATTCTAGGTTCGGACCCTTTGGCTTAACATTTTGAATATATAAAAATTCAATATGCCGGAACAAGATGGCCTAATGACACTTTAAAAAAATGTTTACTTAAAAAAGTTAAATTTTGCATAAAAATCAAATATTATATAGGAATGAACTGGTAAAATTTTGGTACGAATTCAAGATGGCGGTGCAAATAAAATACACAATTACAGATAAAATATTTGTAATCGTGTCTGTTCAGGGATGCATCGAAGAGAAAATATTGGGAGAAAAGGAGTAAGTGAGAAAAACCCAAAAAAAATTCGCACTTGCTTGCTAGTATTATTCGTATTTTGTATTCTAGGTTTGGACCCTTTGGCTTAACATTTTGAATATATAAAAATTCAATATGCCGGAACAAGATGGCCTAATGACACTTTAAAAAAATGTTTACTTAAAAAAGTTAAATTTTGCATAAAAATCAAATATTATATAGGAATGAACTGGTAAAATTTTGGTACGAACTCAAGATGGCGGTGCAAATAAAATACACAATTACAGATAAAATATTTGTAATCGTGTCTGTTCAGGGATGCATCGAAGAGAAAATATTGGGAGAAGGGGAGTAAGTGAGAAAAACCCCAAAAAAATTCGCACTTGCTTGCTAGTATTATTCGTATTTTGTATTCTAGGTTTGGACCCTTTGGCTTAACATTTTGAATATATAAAAATTCAATATGCCGGAACAAGATGGCCTAATGACACTTTAAAAAAATGTTTACTTAAAAAAGTTAAATTTTGCACAAAAATCAAGTCTTACATAGAAATGTATTACTATCATCTTGGTATGAATATAAAATAGCAAAACAAAATGGCAGCCTAATAAATTTAAAAAATCAATCTGAAAAAACTACGTATTAGATTTATTTTTCAAGTTTTGTGCAAGCATTAAGTTTGATATAGAGATAAACTAGTTAAGTTGTGGCACGAATTAAAAATGGCGGCCAAATAAATGTATTAAAAAATCAACGTAAGAAAAAATCTTATTTAATTGACCTTAAATTTTGCAGAAAAATTAAATGTGATTAACTGCTAGGTATTCAACATAACGAAAAAAAATGGCGGTGAGTGTCAATGTAAATCCTACTTATTGAATTTATTTTATTTTATTTATTTATTTTAAATTATGTCCCGAAATCAAGTGTGGCAAATATATAAACCTGTAAAATATTGGCAGGAATTCAATACGATGAACAAAATGGCGACCAAAAATATGTAGTATATATCTTACTAAATGACTATGTACTCAACTAAATTGGGCCACATTTCACTATTCCTAATAAAAGAAAGATTCATAACGAGGGAAGTTAAAGGTAAAGGAAATTTAGCGATTTTTTTAAAATTACTATTTATTACATTAAAATGTCTAAGTGGTATTTAAAAGTTACGAATTAAAAACACTGCTTTTACCACTTACCAACTGGAAAGTATAATAAATCTTTGGTAACAAGACAACTGAACTAAAGTAAATTTGATAATTATTGTTGTCAGTTACATATTAAAAACTAATTATGTTTTATAAAGTAAACGAAACAGCTTTTTTTTTTCAAGACAAGAAACGTGATATATTCGGTTACATTTTCAGTATTTAACGTCAATGTTTGTTGACTAAATATTTGGGTATACTGTTTTTTGAGTGAATCAACTCTTCTTTTTCTAGTGATTTAATTTAATATTGAACATACATTTCAACATTAACTGCAGATAAAGAAGTTTTTCCAATAACTAGATTTGATTTTTCTGTAAGAATTTTGATTGTGTTCTTTCTGTTTTGATTTTAATTCTCGTTTTCTTTTATGTTTTATTTTTGTTTGTTCTTTTTCAGCTTTAATTTTTGCCCAATTATGTGTTTATACCAGGATGAAGTTAATACAAATGGAGTTTTTTCTATAGGCCTCTTTCCTTTCCGTCCAGGCGTCAATGATTTTGAGAGAGTTGTCTAAGCTAATATTTTTCTTTTCATTTGTATAGAATTTAAAGTATTTGAAGCAGATGGTGATTGAAACAGCATGTTTTGGCAAAGGATAATGTAATAGAATAGGCTGTAGCAATAGAATGGAGTATGTAAACTGTTAATTTATTTTTTTAAAGCTGTCAAATACTAGTTTTGAGAGTTTCTAAAAGCTAAACAAAATAGTAAATATCACTAATCTCAAACGCTATTTTTAAGATTGTGTAGACTTAAATATAAATCTATCAAGTTGCACTAGACGCGCGACGATAGATCCTTTAATGTTTAAGGTTATCATGTGGCCCTTATTTCGTGGGAAGATTTCTTTGCCCATTTTCATTTAAGTTAAAGCTTATAATAATTGAACCATTTCATTTTGTTAGATTCAATTATAAAGAATAAAGATATAGAATAGAATATTTATAATAGAAGGCGTTTCGAAACTTCCAGGTTTTTTTGGAAAGCATTCTTTCCCCTCAGGAAGGATTGGCTGAAAGGGTTTTCTTTTGTCTCTCTTTTTTTTTAGCAATGGTCTTTTTGAGCCAGAATGCTGATAAGTTAGTTTTTTAAATATAAATAAATAAATAAATGCTTTATTGTCAAAAAAAATTTTACAATTTTGTGGACAAAGCTGTTATAAAAAAATAGTTTACAAACATCAAAATTAGCAAACAAAACAAGACAAAAACACATCATAAATATTATAGAAAAATAATATTTAAATCAGGAATTTAGAATATTAATATTATAGAATCCTAAAAGAAGTACATTAGAAATGTACTTTGTCAGTCGTACTATGTTGTAAACATTTTCATAAATATAATGTAAAAAAATAAAAAAGCAAAGTAAAAAATAAAAAAGTACGAAACAATTAAAAAAATACATATACAAAGTTCGGTAAAAATGGTTGGTAATGGCAACTATCACACTAAGGGTTCATAAGGATAAAATTATGTGTTGTAAAACTCGTTCACGGTGTAGAAGGCTCTTTCCAGTAAGAATGATTTCAAAGCCTTGCGAAATGAAGTCAGAGATGTTATAGATTTGATGTTAAATGGCAGGTGATTATGCATTTTTTTTGCATTGTAGATTACTGATCTTTTAATGAACTCTGAGTGTGGGGTTGGAAGATAGAGATCGTGCTCAGTATTTCTGAGAGGGTAGTTGTGAGAAGGTCTCTCTAATAGAGCAGGTGCGTGCTTACGAATTAAGCAAACCGATTCCAAAATGAATAAGCAAGGAAGGGTTAGTATTTTATATCTTTTAAAGAAATCTCGGCAGTGAGTTCTACTGTTAAGTCTCAGTAGGTAACGAACAGCTCTTTTTTGTAGTATAAAAATTCGATCAAATTGAGTCGCACAACATGTACCCCAGAATGGAATAGCATATCTGAGGTGCGACTCAACAAAAGCAAAATAAACAGTTCTAGAGGTAGAAAAGCTAAGCTCCTCGGAAACAGATCTTAACGCAAAGCAAGCAGAACCTAACTTCCTCGATAAAGCGTCGATATGTGGATCCCATTTTAAAGAATCATCTACAAGAAGCCCTAGAAATTTTACAGAGTTTACGA
Source organism: Kuschelorhynchus macadamiae (assembly GCA_030620095.1). Classification (NCBI taxonomy): domain Eukaryota; kingdom Metazoa; phylum Arthropoda; class Insecta; order Coleoptera; family Curculionidae; genus Kuschelorhynchus; species Kuschelorhynchus macadamiae. The sequence continues at coordinate 416,756 of JAUTXW010005054.1, read as the reverse complement.
CATCAATAGTGGTGCCATTAAGGTCAAAGGGTTGCAGCGTGTTTTTATAAGACAAGACTTTCGTTTTAGAGATGTTCAAACATAGGAGATTAGAATCGCACCAGGATTTAATGGTGATTAGGTCATTAGATACAATCCTATGTAGGTCCGTGACATCTGGGTGGCTCCACGTAAAGCTGGTATCGTCCGCAAAGAGACATATTTTTCCACTAATGTTTAAATTAGCCATGTCGTTTATGAACAGAAGAAACAAGATAGGGCCTAGTACCGAGCCTTGAGGCACTCCATATTCCATTGGCCTACAAGAAGACATCCTGTTGTCAACTTTCACAACTTGATTTCTGTTGCTAAGATATGACTTAAACCAATTGAGAGGAGCCCCTCTAAATCCATAGTACTGCAGTTTGTTAGTTAATATATTATGATTCACACAATCGAAAGCTTTGGAAAAATCACAGAAAATTGTTGCCGTAGCGTGATGGTTGTTTAGGCTGGAGTAAACTCTATTAAGAAGGGAAAACATGGCATCGCTTGTGCATTTGTTACTTAGAAATCCAAATTGATGTTTTGTAAGTATTTCATATCTAGACAGAAATGATAAAAGCCTTTTTTTAACCAGTCTTTCGATGATCTTAGATAGCGTAGGGAGAAGTGCAATTGGGCGATAGTTCAAGCTTCTTCTGAAACACCTCCTTTGTGAAGAGGTATGATTATTGCAGTTTTAAGGCAGCTTGGAAAAGTACCATTTTGGAAAGACATATTTATCAAAGTAGTCAGATGCTCTAGTGTGCATTCCGGCAGACTTGAATACATTTTTAAAGTAAGCCCATCAGTTCCCGAAGAAGATTTATTTTTGATATCATTAATTGTACTACGAAGTTCTGATAAAACTACTGGTGAAAAGAAGAAACTGTGCAGGTTTACCCTATGATTAGAGAGATATGAAATTGGGTCATTAGATTGAGTTTAAGTTTTATACATTTATATGGAAGGTACTTTTATCTTATTTAGACGGAAAGGTAATTATATTTCAATTTAATACAATAATAGAACTCGGCGACACCTATGAATTATTTATTAATTAAAGCTTGGGGTGCATCTTTGACGACTCTGTGTATTTCAGCCAATTAGAGGCTTTTAAGGGGGCAGTTCTTGTTAATTTAGGTGTCGACCTTTTTTCTGATTTCTAAATCAAGAGTTAGTCTGTGTCAAAGTTCTGTCTGTTGATTGTTGATTTCAAATTCTCTTTTTGTGGTGGTTTATGGGGCTTTACGTATACAGTTAATTATTAAAGTTGAGAGATTTTCAAAGTTATTATTTTGATTCTATAATTTATTTGAAGAGACATTTTTATATATTTTTCAAGAGTTAAATTTGTAAATTAATTCAAGCAAAACCGTACAACTTATTTGAAGTTTTCTCTACCTCAAAAAATATAAACTCTAAGGAAGGGGGAGTATAAACAAAGACCTAGTACGTATATAGAAAAATTCAGAAGTGGAATTGAGAACATCCTCTTTTTTTGAAATCGGTTAAAAAACTAGTAATTCTATTTTAATAATTATCAAAATCAGTTAAAATTTACTTACGGAAGACCAGATTCTGGCGGATATGAACCTTGTGCAGGTACTGCTAATGGAGAGTAACCCACCACAACTATACCGTTTTGTTGGGCAAATTTTACTAATTCCTCATTTTGTAAGTATGCGTGTACTTCTATTTGTAGGGAGGCAGGTTTGATTCTTGCGATCTTCAGTATCCTAGAAATTTGGTCGATGTTAAAGTTAGACAGTCCTATAGTCTTTGTACGACCAGCATCCACCTGTTCTTCTAATTTCTGCAAATTTATTTAAAACATAAAATTTTAAACAAATGCTTCAAATAGCTAGGAAATCGTGAATTAAAATGATAACATTTCTTGGACTTTCGTTGCTCCTGAAAATACGTGCCGCTTATCTAAGTCTAAGTAACTCAAAGATTGAAGGTCATATTTATCCATTATTTAAATACTGCCCTATAAAAATTTTAGTAGCAATGAACAAAAATACATTTTCAAAGTAAATAAGATCTATTAGAAAGATATACTAAAGATTATTAGTATTGGGTGTGTCTATTGACCTTTCGCGTGCTTTTGATGTAGTAGATCATAAGCTGTTGCTTTCAAAACTGTTTAGATATGGTATAAGGGGTAAACCTTTAGATCTTCTAAGATCATAGTTGTCTAACAGAAAGCAGACCGTGCGAGTAAATGGTACTCATAATGCCTTAAAAATTGTTGAATCAGGGATTCTTCAAGGTTCCATATTGGGACCGTTTCTTTTTTTGATTTTTGCTAACGACTTGATCAGCTACGTTATTAAAATATCGGAAAACATTTCTGTAGATGCATATGCTGATGACACCAACGTTTTACTTATTGGTCATAATGCTCTTTCGCTAAAAACACAAGCCGAGAATGTTTATAAAAAAATAATATTATGGTCTAAAGAAAACAAACTAAAGATCAATAAAAATAAAACTACAACAATAAATTTTTCGATGAGATCTAAAAATAGTATGGCAGACTTTAAACTATTCGAAAATTCGGAGAATCCACCGACTTTTGCAGAGAAAACCAAACTGTTGGGTATTACTTTTGATGAAAATTTAAATTGGTGTTTTCATGTGGACGAACTAAAGAAATAAACTATTGATTTTGATTTTGATCATATATTTTGTTACAAATATTTCTAGATATAAAAGATTCCTTTTCCTCTTCCTTCATATTACCATCGATATTGATTAAATAGACCGGAGGTGCAAAAAGAATTCCACAAATTTTAACACAGTTCATTGAAATATTAAGAAATATTCAATTTCTGTTTGTAACAAATGACATAACTCACCTTCCACAAGGCTATGTGGTCCGTAGGAAGAGCTTTTTGTTCTCCACCTGGTTTTAACCTTTCCTCTTCATTTACCGGAACCAACCGGATTGGAAAATGAATTAAATACAAGTCCACGTAGTCTAATTGTAAACGTGCTAGGGATTCTTTTAGATGTTCTTCCACTCTAAAAAATATAATTCTTAAGTTATTTAACTCCCATTGTTAAATGAACATTGTTATGTAATCGAGCTTTAACCAATAATTTAAAAAATCATGACATCTTTTACATGAACTTCCACTGTTACTAATTAATTGAGTTTTTGATTAAAATTGTCTTCTCTTACGAATACTACAATTAAACGACATTTCCCCTATTATCAAGAAATTAGTATGCTACTAATACAAAACCAACAATTTTAAGAGTCAAATTTTTGTTATATCAGATTATTAAGTCAGTAAATTTTGAAATTAAGGGCAATGAAAAAGTCTACCCTAGAGCGGGATTTGAACCTACCACCTCCGCCTTACTGGGACATTGCTATCAAAGCCAGTCGATATCAAAGTAAGCTATATGATTCCCCTCACCCGCCGCAGACATGCTCCACTCATCAATGCCCTACTACTAGTCGGCATCGGGCCTGCTTTGAATAAAGACTTATGTTTGGTATTAACAAATCAAATGCCGCTCCTCTTAAATTTTTATTACCAAATAAATACGCTAGCCTTATAAGAGATTTTCAGAAAATGCGTATTAACTTGATGAAAACTAAGAAAATATTTCATGTCAGTAAAAAGTCATTTAAAATTAGTTTTAAATATGAAACATTAAGGTAGTTTTCAGGAAGTGGAGGTAAGTAAACGTAAAAAGACGAGCGGTTGAATATGTAACTTGAAACCACTAGGGTCCTATTTCGGTTCCTAATCTCAATGGTGGTATTATGTTTTTAGTGCATCTTATTTATTTAGGTGCTAAGCACTTGTGTGATGTGATTTCAAAAAGTTTTCTCTGTTCATATTTAACCATTAAAGTATGTATAAAAAAAAGACACATTTTTTTTAATATTAATTTAGTTTTATAAAAGTATTGTGTGTTGCATTTGATGTTACTATATGATGAGTCAATAGATTACAAGTTTTTCTTTCAGTTTCTTATTTTTAGGGAAACTTGTTAGCATTGCCAAGTCTTGTAATGTTGCTGTATTCGGACGGCAAGACTTCGCAGCATGTTTCTTAATTTTGTCGAAATTTTACACACAGTAAATTACGTAAAGAATGTTTAATATTTTTATTAGTTTCACTTTTGCTCTCTTATCTTTAGATAGATAAATTTTGCAAACCTATGTAACCTTCTAAGTAAAAACTGATTTCGTTTTCCAGTACCAACCCATTTAATTCTGCAATTAAGTTATATTTACAAGATTTTAAGATAATAAGTTATTTCAAGATTTTAAGATAATAAGTTGAAAATTCGCGACTTTAAATACGTTTTTTTTCAAGTTCAGGTATTTATCGCTTAATATATCATTACATAACGAGGTCTTATAGAAGTTTATATCTACCAGATGATATAATACAGTGGAATATATAGGCATTGCTTCTAGAGGAGGGGATCTAGGAGCGAGGAGATGAAAAAATTTCATTAAAAAAAAACCAAAAGAAAAAGAAGAAATAAACAACCACAAAAAATCAATACTTCATTTTAGTTACATGTAAAATTGGCTCTGAGGGGCTTTAACCCCCAATCTCAGAAAAAAAGGTCCTTGCTGTATTCTATTTATATCATTTTAGCTTAAATAACAGTGGCTCTGGGGGGGGGGGTGAATCCCTAAATTTCCCCTTATATACGCCACTGGCATAAAAAATTATTTTTCAGAAATACGTTAATATTCCACAAGGTTTTCATTTATATTTATAAACGTATATATAATTTCAATTTTAATAGCATAGGAATATTTCAAAAATCTAGACAAAAGCTATAGGATTTGTCTTTTTTTATATTTTCCGAATATAAAAAAAATTAAAAATATGTTCGAGGCCAGAGGAAATTGGCAAAAACGCTTTCAGAAGAGGCAATATGTTAGAGAGAGAAAGACTTTATTGTAACTTCTAACTTAAAAAAATATGTCATTAAGAATACATTTCCTTCCCTATTAGGTTTTTTGTTAACTCTCTCAATTACAATGGCGGATTTAGAGTGGCAAGCGAAAGGGGCATTGCCCCTCCCTGAACATATCTAGTGGTTTCGATGTTATTTATAAAACAAGCACTGCGTCAATACCCTGGGCGGGAACTATAGGTCCACTTTTTATATTGATTTACAGGTTTAAATACCTTTACAAAATTCAACTACCAAAAAAAATCCTCTGTTTGCTTCATATAGAGCAAGCAAACCTTGTTCGCCGAACGTGAAAACAATCACTCTTCAAAATTTTTACAGATCTTTGGGTCATTCATACCATTAAATTTAACTTATTTAAAAACCTTGCGGCAGTTAATGTGGGCTTGATTGATACCCATCAAATAAATTGTACTATTTGTATACTTAAACCAGTTAAAATAATTTTCTTATCAAAATTGCTATTGATAAATGCGTAATAACTGAAAGAACCACTACTGGTTTAAATATTGTAAGTTTTGACCTCTTTGAGACAAACTGAACAGAAACGATTGCGTAATTAAGACCGTTGATAAATCATTTTTTCCTTAAAATTTAATTCACTGTTGTATTTAATTGTACTAAATAAAAGACAAATTATTTCAGGACCTCTGATAGACCTAAGACGATGAGAAACACTGGTGCTCTCAACTGGAACTTAACCTATACTTACTAATTATCAGAAGTAAATTGACTCGACATTATATTAATGAACACCGATTAAAAGATTAAAGGGCTTCCGTGGTCTAATAGATCGCCCGAACACAGTAAGATACGAGTGGTCTGTAGCGTAAGTTGCTGTCGATTCAACTGCCTATAGTCGACTGCTGTTAAAAAAGAAAACGGGAGGTATTGTTAAACGTTTTCCTACCCAGCCCTTTGAGTGGCCAGCAGTATGATGTGTTTATAAGTGTTAAGTGTTAAAGATAGAAATGGATAAGAATACTATAAAGACTTTTCACTCTAATAGTGATAGTACATACTAAAAGTGAAAATGTTTTTTTATTTTTAGGATAAGCTAGAGCGAGGAAAATAAAAATAATGTTTGGTTTTCATGCGACCTTTATGAACAGCAAATGCAGCAATGGTTTGTTTATTTAATGTATTATTCTTACAGTTTTAACTCGGATGTAAAGCTAGAATATTTTAAGGGTAGACATTGGGTTCGCATTCAATGGCTTTTATTTATCGAACTTGATGGCGGAAGAGATATTTTATGCACAGGCAATTTCTAGGAATTAACTTGGAGAATGGAATTAATAGTTTGAGTAAAGATCTATTATAGCTTACGCAATAGGTAACTCATTTAAATGGATCGCCTTGAATCGGTCCAGAGATATTAATCCTCGCCGAAACTATATTATTTCTTGCGGTAACTCTCGACTCGCAAAGGAATATTGAATTTGGCTGTTTATCTTTGGGGTTGAAGTTTGACAGAGGTTGGCTTGAAATAAAGTTTCTAGGAATAAGCTTATGTTTTAATAGAAAACAAACTTATTCCTACAACATCCTAAATGCCTAAATCAAAGAAGCAAGGCTAAATATTATTTTAATCAAAAAGCAGTTTTATGCCTATTAACTTATACCGGAAGAGGAACATTTTTTGCTTTTTGAGACACTTGTATGTACGGGTAAGTTATTATAGTATGACACCCACCTACGAGGTTACTTATTAACAATGTAAGAAATACATTTTTTAAGGGAATACCCTGTATATTGTTTATTTTTATGAAAGGCCATTCCCTACTGATTTCAAAAATATATAATTTACTAATTATTTTGGTTTAACTGCAACATTACTTGCCATATAAGTCTAAGGTAATATTAAGTAAGTACAGTTAAACCAAAATAACTGGAACCGGGTTGAGCCAAAGTATATATTTTTGAAATCAGGAAAAAAGAACGTTCATATAAATTATTAAAATACGGGGTGTAACATTTAAAAAAACGTATTTCGGTTTAAATTTTAGGACATAGAATTGCAGGCTTTTCAAAGCCTACATCCATTTTGAGGGACCTGAACGTTGCCGTGTCTTGCTCGATTTACTGCGTAGTTATATGTGTCTATTGTTTGAGTTGTTTTGCTGCGATATTATCGAAATCGTTTTGGTAGTTATGAAGTTAAATTTAGCCAGAATCGGCATTAAAAATTTATTTAAATTGGTTTTTTATATGCCGGGCGTTATTTGGGAACAACGTTTCCCGAACATGAACATTTTTGAAGACCTTATTTTTTTGTAACTTATTTTATTACCTGTCAGCTGAATTAGCAGCAAATGGTAGCTTTGTCACTATGAAAAGCTTTTCTCGCTTAACCTTTCCGGTAGAAATCCATCTGTTTATCACTTTCCCTATAATATGTTCATTCTTATAAATATAAGCGGTATCAATGTGTCTATATCCGTTTTCAAAAGCACAGTCTAAAGCCTTTTCTAATAGATCCTCTTCATCTTTCCCCTAAAAAGACAATAATTAAATAGGTTTTTAAGAAAAATGTAATGCTCAATTATTTAAAACGAATCTGTGTATTTTTTGGGCATCTGTATGTACGAAACGATGGGCGGTATATAAAAACGGGAATATAAACGTTCAATAAAAGATACATTTGGTAAATTGATTTTGCTAATAATCTCATGCCAGCCTTAAAAGAAAATCTGAATTGGATATTTCTACTCCCTCTTAGGAAGGAAAAAATATTGTAATTTTGAAAAATCACCCTTTGACATTTTTTTTTAGAACTTAAACTTTTGGGTTCTCTAGGTGCCGATATTGGCGATATAGTTAAGAAATTATTTGTTCGATTCAAATTTTGGTAAAAAATTGAGGGTCATTTCAAATCAAAATCCAACATGGGAACATAAACATAGATATAAAATAGGGAGACGGAATTATTTTGATTTGAACGAAAATTATTACTTGGTCCTATGGTATCATCTTGATTGGGTTGACTATTTTACATAGAACAACATTTTTGTTTTTGGGTTATGAAATTTTTTATTTCTATCTTGGGTATTATAATACGTAAGTAAGAAATGTGCAAAAATTTGGACTATTTAACGCTTGATGTTTTTTTTGTAGGTGAGTCAAAGAGTTAATGTTTTTTTTGTACTAAATGGCGTACTCGAATATTTTATCATTTTAAAATACGATTAATTACTTTAAGGGATAATAGGAATTGTAATTTCTGAATTTTATATTAAATCAAAATATATATACTAGATTTGCCTAGGAATTCACGAATATGTAGCTTAGAGAAAAAAGTGCACGTATGTAATTTTGCTGCCTGAAGGAAATATCGTCCTTCAGGCAGCAAAATTAGATACGTGCACTTTTTGCTCTAAGCTACATGTTCATGAATTCCGAGGCAAATCTAGTATATATATTTTGATTTGATATGAAATTCAGACATTTCTTACAATAGATTATTTTCAAATAGTGAGAGATAGGTACGTTGTTTTGTAACAGGATATTTGTCTTAAAAATAATATAAAGAATGGGTAAATTGGCTTTATCCGGAACTTTTCCCTCTATGAATCCTTCCTTTTATCAAGGAAAGGAAATTTTAATTAACACAGTCTACTTCAGCACGTAGGTATTTATATGGTCACATTATGGGTCCTGTTATTCCCTTAATAAATTGAGGAGAGTACAAAAGGGAAAACAAATCAAAAAACTACTATATTTATTTTTCAGGTTACTCAAGAAGCATTAAATGTTAGTATCCAATAAAATATACCAAATGTTATTTAGATTAAATTAGATTGAAATAGGACATACATAATTTTTCAATATCTTTTTTATTTATGCTAGTTTTATGTTTTGTAATTTGAACCATTTCACTTAATAACCGGTTTTTGTAATTAATCTGTTTGCCAACAATACTAGTTTCTTTGAAGTTAAAAGTTTGTTGAAAACGTTGAAAATATTCAGTAAAAGCTGTTTTTGATTTATCATTAAGAATATTAAGTAAGTATTATGCTTCTTTTATGTTCTAATTTTCGTGTTTTTAAGTATCTGCTGGTTTGGCCTATATATACCCCATTCCATATGCATGGAATTTTATGAATAATGTTGCTTTCTAATTCTTGTTGTGTAATTTTAACAATCCTTAGGTCTCTTTTAATCTTCTCCCAAAAGTTGTTAATAAATAGTATTTTAAACCATGTTCGTTTTAGTTATTCTGTGTTTTAGTAATTATTAGCATATATAAAACTTTATTAATTAACTTATGAGACTAATTATTTTCTAGTACATACTTTTTTTATATAATTTAGATATTTTTTCTGAAAGTTTGGATGGGATAGATTAAGAGATCTATTTTTTTAATTATTTATAATATTAACTTTTTATTGAAATGCGTGATTTGAATTATAATTGAGGAATCTTTCAGAAAAAGTTGGCTTGTGGTACCAATCAGTAGTTATCGTTAGTTTGAGTTCTTATTAGCAATACGTTAAAAAAGGCAAATGAATTATTTTGTTTTTGCAAATTGCTGTCTTGGGTAAAAACTACTAAAGATATCCAGCAAGGTCTAAGTTTGATCCGCTGGTACACAAGTGATTGTATCATCTAGGTAACGCTTAAAAAATGGTGATTTAAAAAGTAACTTGGAGATGCATGTAATTTGTAATTCACACCTAATGATGTCTGAACAGACTGGCGATAAACAATTCCCCAGACTTAGGCTATGTATTTAATTTATAATTTATAATTTAAAATTAAAATAACTTGACAAAAATAAAGTTTAGAAGGTCTAAAAAATTAATTTTTAGTTAATTTACAATGATCTTGTATTTTATTCCAAATTTGTTCAATTACTTCGGTTACTAAAGCGGTTGGAATGTTTGGGAATAAGGATAATACGTCAAGAGATGCTAAAATGTGATTAGCGGGAATCTGAAAATTTTGTATATACATAATTTTGAACGAGCTTTTTTGTAATACTGGTCTTTTTCAAAAGCATAATTAAGACAGTTAGAAAGATACTGGGCCAACTTATATGTGGGGGAGCCAACAAAACTTACTATGGGTCTGAGAGAAGTATTTTCTTTGTGTACTTTTAGTTGAAAATACAATTTAGGAAAAACTCCGTTTGTTCTATCAATTTTTTTCTCTCTTCAGTTATGGAAAAACCGAGATTAGTTAGTCTATCTTTTTTTTTTGTTTAATTTACTTTGAATTGAATTTGCTGGCTCTTTGTCAAAAAGTTGATATGTCGACGTACCAGATAATAATTGACTACTTTTTTCAGCATAATCTAACTTATCCATGATGACTGTAATGTTACCTTTATCTACTTTTAAGATTAAAATGTTGACATTTTGACTCAAAAATATTTAGAATCTTTTAAATAATTAACTTTTTGATTAAAATTACTTTGTAGGCGGTTTGTTACGATATTAACAATTTTATTTATTTGTTTTATTATTTCATGTTCATCTTCTATTTAGTCTAGTACATATTCCGTATCTTTTTTGGGGTAAGATAAGTTCAATTTATGGCCTAATGATTGCAAACGATGTACATTGGTTAGATTTACTGACCATTTAGCGGAGTTACCAATATCATTGTCTTGTCCCCTTTTGTTTACATATAAATTGTTGTAGCTTTCTTACCAGCCTAAATTTTATTGTATTAAATAACTTACGAAATGAATTTTGTTGTGAAGTTAAGAAAGAGATATATACATTATTTGGTAAAATTTCTAATATGCGTGATTTACAAATGTTTCTTTCTTTTTTTAATTGCTAGACTCTCCGATGTCCATAGGCTATTCTTAAATTTAAAAAATAAAATAGACTTACCGGTGTATATGTCCCAAATCCTATGACAGGTATTTTATGTCCTCCTGGGAGATCAAATGTTGGTATACCCATGTTTATTGTCACTTAATGTTCTCACGCTGATTTGTTTGTAAATGCTGAATAGCCTGAAGTGGCTTTTAATATATATTGGCAGTTGTTTATGTGGAGGTGATCGAGTGGAAAAGTCAATACTAAATTTCTCAAATTAGAACACCTAATTTATATAAATATCGTTTTGATTGTTGTATGATAGCTGGACCGAAGAATTCCTTGCATCATGACTTGCAATTACATTGATTATATATCTAAACTATTTTGAATGAAATCACGCAGATCTTATCACTTCCTTTCAAGCATATCTGAACAAGTGGATGGAATATTTCATTGCCACATTTCATACAATTAAAGAATGTATTTTCAAATGAAGCATTTTTGTAAATAAAAATATAAAACAAAAAGGTGTTAGCAAGCATTCCAGTACCGGCAAACATTGCAGCCTTAAAAAGGTACATACTGAAAACTACACGTGTAAAAGTAATGAAACAAAAAGGTCTGTATAACGTGCATAATATCCAAACTGCAAAATCATAGCAGAGCACTTTCGAATAACCTGTCATCATCAATGCTACTTACAAATAAGTAGATCGAGTGATAAACACTTTAAAGATGAAGATGGTGAGCAAGGCCAAAAAGCTGAAAAGATAAGAAAAATGTTAAATCAAACGATATACTTACTCGTTAGTGAACAGGTAGAAAGATACATGGTATCAAATCAATGTAATAAAAACTTTTTACATGTAACAAGGACAAAACAAAAGTTCGCGAACACCAAATTATATTTTTAAAAAACGTTTGTTTAGATGTATTGCTTAAAGATCAGCCATTGTTCTTGTAGGCATGATGAAACAGAGAAATGGGAGAATTTCTTTTACAAAAAGCAACAAGGAAATTGACAGTCGACGGGGTTTCAAAATGTATATGGAATTAAAACAACTACAACTGTAAAGAAAAACTCATGATATTATTTAATTCCTTATACCGGGTGTCCCTCAGATGTAGCTCATCCTTATAACTATTTTGCTTTTTGAGATAACTTTTTTGAAATCTAGTGTGTGAATACAAGACATAAATTTGGATTTTTGGACATATCCGTTTGTTTTGAGTCACTTCCGGTTTGACAGGAAATGACGGCATTTTTCGATTCTTAAATGGGACACCCTATATATTTTTAAGTATTCCTATAGGATGCTGATTTGTCAGTTTTTGACAAATAGAGGAATTTTTATGATACATTTTTTTTTCAATCTAGCATGCTATGAATCACTTAAATCGGTTCATTTTTGATCTAGTAGTAAGGGAAAGATACATGCTTATCTCTGTTGATCCTAAAAACTATTTTATGTCCGATTGAAATAAACAAAATCAGAATTTTTGTGTTTACCCAATTTTTCAAATAGAAAGGAAGTGGCTCTTGGGGTTTTTATAAAATACCGTTTTCTTTCGCGTACTGCGATACTACATATTTCATGATAATTTATGTAATATTGCTATTATATACATTATCATTGCTCTTGGTCCGCATCGTCAACTCATCCATGATTCAAACAGTTGACTGTGTTACTACGGCTACAGCCGAAAACGTTAATAAATTATAAACTGACAGCTTAGAAAAAAAGTATTTTATTATCATTTATACGCGACAGGTTTTCAACTACACGATAAAATTCATTTAAGCATAGTACAGTGGCGGCTCGTGAGTATATTGAAGGGTGAGGCTACATGAGGTTAATTTTGTTTAAATGTGAATAAATTTCCACGTCACCCATGAGGTATTATTCTGCGACGCGTTGACCTTTTTTTTTTAATGGAGGTCATCGCCAATAGCCCTACTAAACCATTAAAAACTAAAAAAATAAACTCTAAAAAAAGTAAATAAAAAGTAAACAAAACAAGTAAAATATGTACACCTATCACTAAAATATAGCGGTGATTGCGATAATAAAAACATAATTTAGTTTATTAAAAATAACTAATAAAAATAAATAATAACTTAAAATAAATAGTTGTATGAAATAAGATAAAAAAACTACTTTTTGTACATTAAATCTATGCGTCTGTCTTTTAAGGTTGCAAATTTATCTATAATTTGGTCGTAAAAGTTTTGGTCTTCACTAAGTTCTGACAGTAATTCCTGCTCTATTGACATCATTGCTAAACCCGAAAGCCGTTCTTGTGTCATTGTGTTTCTTAGGTAGGTTTTGATCCGTTTAAGACATGAAAAATTTCGTTCGGCCGATACACTTGTTGCGGGAATAGTTAAAACTAAATTAAAATGCTTATATGCTTCCGCAAAAATTGCTTTAAAATTTTTAAATAACAAAGCTAGACTTTTTACGACATCTAAATTTGAAAATTGTTCATCCCTATACAATACAGAAAGCTCATTCTTTAATCTATCTCTGTCAAAAATGTTTGGATAATTTTTTAATAAATTATTTAATAAGTCGTCTGGAAAGCATTTAACATATTCCGAATATTTTGTGCAATCGACTAAAGCAAAGAAATTTAAATTATTTAAATTTTCAAACCGCGTCCCTAATTGAAGAATTATACAATCTATTATTTCGAAATATAATATTTTATATTTAGTAAAAATATCAAAGTCGCTAGAACATTGCCCTCGACGTGTGTTAGTTGGCAGAATAGTGGCTTTTTTAGCAATATTGAAAAGTTCTTTGAAATGGTCCTCGTTTCTAAATTCAATAATTCGTTGCTTGGCAAGGTTTATTTGCGAAATGCAGTAATTTATATCTAAATGCTTTAACTGTAATATTTGAAACAGTACATCAGTGCAACTAAAAATTTGTTTATAAATATGCATTAAAAGGCAAAATTCGAAATCATTAAAATGCTTTAGAAATCCTTTTGCACCATTAATAGATTCTGTTCCAGAACTTAAGTCATTAATAATAGTTTCAAATACTATAATTAAATTGTCCCATTCATTAGCCACTAAGTTTAAAATTTTAGACCGTGTATATCATCGCGTTTCTACACCTCGCGGAATTCTTTTACCTACTATCTGATTAAGCACAAATGACCGTTTTGGTGATTGGTGGAAATTATTTGGTATTCCTAATAAAGTGGCAAAAAATATACGACTTTGGGTAATCAGTTTTGTTCCCTGTTGTAAAACTAGATTTAATCTGTGGGCGCAACAATGAGTAAACATAGCTAAAGGAGCAATAGATCTAACTTTTGTTTGAAGCCCATTTATTTCACCTGCCATAACACTAGCCCCATCGTAACACTGCGCGACCAATTTATTTTTAAAGTCATAAGGCTCTAAGCTGTTTTGTATTAAATGAAAAAGGCTCTCTGCTGTTCTATTATCGCTAACTTCAAAAAATCCTAAAAATCTTTCTTTTAAAGATCCGTTGGTCACATACCTAACTGTTATCGAACACTGTGATTTTTCTGTTATATCAGTACTATCATCCGCAATTACGCCAAAAAAACAACAATCGGTGTCATTGATTTCTTTTTTTATATATTCTTGAATATAGTCATGTATGCAACCAATTAGTTCATTTTGTATAGTCTTAGATTGTCCCGTAAAAATATTACTAAATTTAGCACAATGTTCAGTAAGTTCGGCATTTCTTTTTATTAAGCATGCAAATATTTCCTTAAAATTGCCACGGTTAAAAGAATCTGTTGTTTCATTATGACCTCGAAATGCCAAGTCCTGTTTACCCAAAGTAATAGTAACATCAATTAAATAATTTAATAATAAACGGTTTTTTCGAACATTTTCATTATAAACAATTTTATTAAGACTTGCATTTTCTTGTAGTGCATCCGCAATAGTCGCCCTATTTTGCTCCAGTCTTGTAAGTGCTACCGAATTTTTAATATGCTCTCTTGAACTTTCATGCGATTTTACTGCTCGTGAAAAATTTTTTAAATCCGAATATCCGCCCCCTGAACTCCAATTATTTTTGACGCAACCTAATAAAATACAAGGCCAACAATATAAGCTTTCTTTATAAATACTTCCGCATAGTACCTATAAGTTTCGTACCAAGATATTTGAAAAGTTCTTGAATATTTTTTACCTTGCCTCTTATCGTTAAATATTGCTAAAATTTTCGGCGTCGGACGGCTACTTAATATCTGTTTCTTTTCAGTTTCGCTTCTTCTTAAAAAAGGCGTTTCAATTAATGAAGCAATAATGTCGTGAATAGGATTCATTTCAAAAGCAAAAAGCAAATACAAAAAATGGAACGGTCCAACTTACCAAATCAAAACAAAACAAAAACTTACTCACGCGTATTTATTCACCTTAAAAGACAGAACGCCCTCAATCAGCGATTATCGCAATCTATTTCTTATTTCTTTCTCAGCCGCACGCACCACGTAAAAAGAAGCCGTTGGAATATTTCGCTAGTCATGTGATTTAAATAACCAATAAAAGCATATCCAAGCTACAGATTTATCGCCTCAAGAATGCAATGAAAACGTGCATCGGCAATCGCCATCCCGCTCTGTCGTAATCAGGTGACTCGCCGGCATCGGCACCGGCCGTTGATAAATAGGTCAGAAGTCGAAACTTTCCAAGCTAAAATTATTTCGCCTCATTCGAGAGCACTTTCTTTAGGAATGGGTTTGCACGGTCGGTTTTTTGATGTGGTCAGAATTTATTTTCTAAAATATTTATTATGGGATTATATTTTGTTTTTTTTTTAATGTTATTATGTTGTAAAACTGTTAAAAAGTATATTTCTAATTGGTAATAGATAAAAAGTTATATAAAAAAAATCTCTTTTCCTTTATTTTGGGGGTGAGGCGCGGCCTCAGAGGCCTACCCTGACGAGCCGCCACTGGCATAGTAGACTGTTTATTTAAGATATTACATTACATTACATTATATTGATTACATTATATATTGATTACATTAATAAATTACAATAAAAACCGTACACCTAAATAAATATCTGTGTGTGTACAAAACAGAATATTATTCTTAATTTTAAAAATTGCAAAAGCATACAAATAGAAAAAAAAATATACCAAACACTTTATCTAACTTTAGTAAACTATACAATTGCAAATCTGTGACTTTATTGAGAAACAGAAATAACTATAAACCAATTAACTTAGCTTTTTCTATATTAATTAATTTACAAAATATAAGATACATAACATAATCATCTTCGCAGCACTGTAGCAAAAACTTCAAAGTCTTCCTTAAGCAACTGGGTTATCTTTTTACTAAAAAGATGTTTGTTTTGTATTTGTCTAATATCAGACGGAAGTAAGTTAAAAACCTTTGAGTTGTTGTTCTTGTCAGAAAAGGTACTTCAACGGAATTAGCAGCTATGCCTCTGGTGTAGTAATTTAATTGTCGTAACGGCTGCCTTAAGCTAGGAGTTTTATATACAAATAAAAGGACCGCCTTCTTTTAGTAACATTTAATATATTTAAACCAGAAGCAAAAGACCCACCCCATATTGATATACCATATCTAATAACTGATTCCGCCAAAGCTGTATACAACATTTTTAAAATATAAATAGGCATACAATTTCTGAGCTGATAAAATTTATAAATAAGTTTACGAATTTTTAAGTTAACACTTTCTATATGTTTTTCCCACTTTATATTTTGTTCAATAAAAATACCTAATACCTACTTTATACATGTAGTCTTACTTAAGGTTTCTGTGCAATTACATTTATTTTCTTTAAACAAACACTGATATGAATCTACTTTTAGTTCTTGTGCATTTAACTGATTATGATCCAAAATACTAAAACTCATATATTTGGTTTTGTCTAAATTTATTGATAATCGATTTTCCCCTAGCCATTGACGAGCTTTTGCAAAATCAGTAGCTGTAGTAGACTATGACGAAGACGCTATGAAACAAACGGTGGCTTTGAAAAGATGACTCATGACTTCAGTTTTGCCTTGGGCGCCACAAAATAGGTCTACTATTTCTGATCCAATTTACGCCATATGTGGTATTTAAGTAATTTGCTACTGCCCTTTCATTTTGGGGCGGGGCGCTGCACAGTGTTTTATAGAATAGGGGATGTGGGACAAAAATCGAAAATCTTGCTAAACGCAAAACAAAAAATAAAAATAACGTATAAGTTAAAAAATACAATATATTAATACAAATAATTGAATGATATATTTATATATACAGGGTATGCACTGTTATAAGCGCAAAATAAGTACATACAATTGTAAATAAGGGAAAAATTCGCCAACATAATATAAAATTAACAAGTAGAAAAAGGCATCTTCAGGGATCTTTACTCCACAAGATCTGAACACTGAATGAGCTCCGATTTTTTTTTTGTGTCGATGGGGAATGCTTTTACGCACGACTCCATCCCGGTTGGGATGGAGACAGTGTGGGACTCGCATTACTGCCAGGTTGTTACACTTGACAGATTGCCATACCCACTAAACCCCACCGGGCCCCCATGAGATGGACCGTCATTGGGCAAGCCCAAGGGTCCTTCGATGGGGTTGATGCCGTCCTTCCGGGGATGACCCTCTAAAAGACATGGTCCTCTGGGGGGGTGAGTTGCCTCTTTGGCACGGTGTTTTGTGCCGCCTCTCGTTACTGTATATCTGAAAAAGAAAATATCATTAGTAATGTAGTCGTCTTACCTGTTGAAGTTACTCTTGTTGATCCGTCCTCCCGTCTGTCCGGTTGCCACTGTCAGCGTCTCACTGGGCCTTCCAGTTTGCCGATGTCAGGTTCCTCCGTCCATCCGTGTGTTGGTCTTCTTGGTGTGTCCTCTTCTGGGCCCTCAGTGTCACTGCTGTTCCGTGTCCTTGCAGTGAGGAGCTGAGGAGGGGTGTTCTTTTACCTCAGGTTCAACTGCAGCTCGCGCCGGAGCCAGTTGAGGTACCTGGTATCCTCTTCTTTTACCTCAGGTTCAGCTGCAGCTCACGCCGGAGCCAGCTGAGGTACCTGGGAGTCCTCTTCTTGGAGATTTCTATTGGCCACACGAGTTGCTTAAGAATTTTTGCAAGTGAGATCTAGCTTCTGAGGAGCACGGAGGCTCAGAAGTTTTGATTCACTTGCATCCATCATCAAGCACTTTTTTTTTTAACGCAGAAGTCCGTGTCTTGGTCTTCTGTATTTGGTCCTATTGTTGTGGTTTGGAGCTAGTGGATCGTAATTCACCAGGTCTCGTAGATTTTCATTGTGATGGTTTTCGGCTGCTCTGAAGGCTCGGGTAGCCTTTTGTTGCATAAAGTCTTCGATTTGTGTCCATTGAAGATCTCTCTGCAAGTCCTCATTCCTGATGAACCACGGGGCATTTGCCGCCATCCTTATCAGTTTGTTTTCTGTCCTCTTGATTTTTAGAAGGTTTGTTTTTGACGCATAGCCGTAAGCTGTGGAGCCGTACGTTAGTTGGCTCCTTGCTACTGTTTTGATGAGTAGCAGCTTTGTCTTGATTGCCATTTCGCTCTTTCGGCAGAGCAATGGATAGAGTTTATTCATTGCCTGTCTGGCTTTGGTCCTCACTGCGTTGATGTGTTTGGTCCAAGTCAGTCGTTTGTCCATGGTCATGCCTAAGTACTTGACCTCGTTGTGTCTCCACTTCTCCAACTCGGATTCTGGCTCTGGCAGTCAGTCTCCTTCGTTGGAAAAGTATGGCTTGCGTCTTCTGGGGGTTGATCTTGACTTTCCACTTAATGCACCAGTCATTAAGGTCATTTATGTCCTCTTGCAGTCGTCTTCCCAGGATGCGGGTGCTTCTGCTTTTGTGTAGGATGGCGGTGTCGTCTGCGTAGAGTGCTGTTATGCCCTCGTCTCCTATCGGGACATCATGGGAGAAGATGGAGTAGAGCAAGGGTCCTAGTACCGATCCTTGTGGAACTCCAGCTACCAGTCCTCTTTGTTCAGAGTGGGTATCATTCACTTTGACGGAGAATGTCCTGTCTCTTAGGTAGCTGCGTATTATTTTAATGCTTCTTCTCTCGTATCCGGCCACAGACATTTTGTACATCAGTCCTTGGTGCCACATCCTGTCGAAGGCCCTCTCGATGTCTAGGAAGACTGCTCCTGTGGCTTCTCTGTTGTTGAATCCTTTCGTGATGTATTCAGTAGCTCTGAGGACTTGTTGTTCAGATGAGTGCCCAGCCCTGAAGCCGAATTGTTCGTCTGGCATGGCGTCTAGCTCTTGGGTCTCATCTTTTAGTCTTCTAGCTATGGCTCGCTCAGCTACTTTGCCTAGTGCAGGGAGTAGACTTATGGGCCTGTAGTTTTGTGGTAGGGTGCGGTCCTTGCCTGGTTTTTCCAGGACTATGACCTCCGCCTTGTTCCACATGCTGGGGAAGTGGCATGTCCTCAATATGGTGTTGATGATGTTGGTCATAGCACTGTAACCTTTTCTTGGAAGGTACTTCAGCATCTTGTTTGTAATGCCGTCGGCACCAGGGAGCTCAATGAGCTCCGAGAGAGTCAGGCGAGCTTTTATACCCGACGACCTAACCTAACCTTAGTTTCCTTTACATTGATAATATGGCCAGTGGTATGCTGATGTTCAGCTACAGCAGATTGAACAATTTGTTTCTTTTTAATACATCGTTCATGTTCTTTAAGTCTAGTTGATATTGAGCGACCTGTTTCTCCCACATACACTTCCCCACAGGAGTAAGGAATTTTATATACTATTTCTGTTTGAAAAGGTATAATATCTTTCGGGGATCGCAAGTATTGTCTAATCTTCTTGTGTGTGTTGAAGATTGTACGTATGTTGGACCGCCAAAGTAATCGTCCTATCTTGTCTGTAGTGCCATGTATGTAAGGAAGAACAACACTACCTAACGGTGGCTCTTTATCATCCTCCTTTCGCTGAGTTGGATTACTATACTTCAGTGCAATAGCCATTCCCTCTCAGAGCATCGGTCAGTTTGGATGTTTCTGATGTTAAAGAATCTTGATCAGAAATCGAAACAGTTTTGAATGCTAGTCAGTTAATAACCGATTTCGATACGGGTTACGGTTTACATCACACGTGGAAACCGATCTTAACAGGGTCACGGTTCGGCGAGCACAAGTCAGTTATAAAAGCCCGCCTGAATCTCTCCGAGCTCATTCAGTTTTCAGATCTCGTGGAGTAAAGATCCCTGAAGATGCCTTGTGCAATCGAAGGAGAAACGTCGGATAGTAATTCCAATTTGACACGGTCTAATCCCAAGAACCATGATTTCTTAATTGACCAAAGCCGTGAAAGCTTCCATTCTAAAGTAGAACAAGTTCGTAGATTTAGAAGAAGGGGGCGTTAGTAAAACACTGAAACATTTAATTCACAACGTTTCGTGGATTTATTCTCACTTCTTCAAATGTTGGTTAACCGTTCTCCACTTTTTTCGTCTGTGTAACACTTGCTACTTTAAGCACTTGAAGAAACGAGAATAAATCAGTGAAACGTAATGAATTAGATATTTTAGTACTTCACTAACCCTTCCCCCCTCCTAAATCTACAAACCAGTTCGAACATAACTACTGTTTTAAATTTAAACAAAGAATCTTATGAAATAGTGTTTTTTATTTATTGGTATCGGCATCGGATCGGTATATTTTCATGGAAATTTGAGAGCTTTAGTATAGCAACAAAAACCAAATTTTAAGCAAGAAGTGACGCATAAAAATGACAAATTGAAAGCTAGGTACCAGTTGGAGTAAACAAGATTAAATTATAAGGGGATCGAGTAATACATTATTTAAAAGGTCTTTACGCTCTTATTATATACTGCAAGTTTGAAGTAGCTGTCACTTTTCCAAACAAAATGGCGCCACGGATTTTTAAAATTTTGACATGGCGTCATATTATTCGTGAAAGTGACAGCGACTTTGCAGAATAAAATAAGGGTAAAAAGATCTTTCAAATAAGGTTTCACTCGATCTCGCTTTCTAACCAAATGATTCGAAAGCTAAGGGGCTTTCCTGACTTTAGACACGCACTGTATGTACCAATTTAGCCTTATTCGATATTTTCTCCACTGGATAAAGATACATCTTTAGAGTCATCACTGGGATTATTAACTATTAAATATTTCTTTATTTCGTCATTTGGTAAATAATAATACATTAGGGTCAACTGAGGTAATTGTAAACAAATTTATAAAGTTTGACTTTGGGTGAATCTTGTTGAAAATTGAGTTTACTTGGAACGAACTGTTGGGTGACAGATTATTACTAGCAATCTTAACAGTGGGGAAAGTGGAGATAGAAGTACTTTTTTTCTCTAGAGTTAAATATTTACATTTACCCCTGTTGTTTTTATTTACCCCAGTAGTTAGGGGTAAATGTGAACAGACAATATTTGTTGTATTAAAGTTAATAATGCGGCAGGCAGGGCAATTGTAAACGATTCTGAAATACAATCCAATGAAGTCACAAAATCGACTGTTTGTATTATACTTGTTTACAATTACCCCGAAAAAATTAATTATTTAAAAACTGTGTTTTTTAACGTTTTATTTTAAAAAAATAACAAAAACTATATTCTAAGATATTATAGGATATTAAGGTGTTTATAAGGATTAAATACTTAAGATAAATAACATAGTTTTGATGGATGCTTAATATTAATTTTTTTAAAAACTTTATTTTTCAAAAACAGGTACAGCTCCTGGAAACACATAAACCATTTTTCTATCAGTGGCTTCCTCTTCAATTATTTCTTGTTCCAACAATTCATTTTCTACTTCTTCTAGTTCAGAATCGCTGCTAGTGTTAACATTTGTCTTGGCTTTCGATGTTCCAGCTCTTTGTGAATTTTTGGGATTCTTTCTAGTAGGATTTATTTTTTCAATTTTCTTTTTTTTCATCATTTCTGCAGTCTCCATCTTTTCTATTACTTTCTCTGCTGTTAATATTTCTCCATATTTGGCCGGCTTAAGCCTTGGGAAAACCTGTCTTTTTACTGAAGGATTATCAGTTACTTGATCATTCCGGATTTTTTCAATTTTTTCAGCAAAAATATTTATTATTGTATTTGGTGTAAAATTTTTCCTTGTATTAGAGTGATCTTTTAATAATGGACCATTTGAGTCACTGGTGGTTTGAATGTCTGTAAGTTGCTGTGAATCTGTTGTCTGTTGTTTTTCAGCCATATATCTTCTTAATGCACTTGGATTAAAGTCGTCCACAGGAAACTTTGTCTTATCAACTGGATATATTCCAGTAGTCAAAAATCCTTTTTTGATGTTTTGCGGTTTCATTCCCAACTCCCATGCTTTTCCCAACAATTCCGAGAACTTACACTTTGTTACTCTTATCCCTTCAATAGATCCAACTTGCTTCTTTATGAATTCTATCAAAAGACCGTACCATATCTTTTTAAGGGGCCCAAAGACTGCTTTATCCAAGGGCTGGATTTTGTCAGTTAAATGGCTCGGTAATTTCATTAAATGGATATTATTTTGCATTGCAGTTTTGATGATACGAATACTGATATGGCTGCAATGGCCGTCAAAAAGTAAAAGCGCAGTTTGAGTTTCCATGTTTTTTGAAATTCTCAAAAAGTTTACATGGTCTACAAAACTTGTCGAAAACCATTCAAAAAACTGCGGCTCTTCCATCCATCCATTTTTAGAACAAGTGTATTTAGTTCCTGGATAATTATTGGTCGATATCCATCTTACCTGTACACCCACTCCCTTAAAAACAATGAGTGGGGGTAGGCAATAGCCATCTGCAGATATTGTTGCAAGTACTGACACGGACTCCCTTCCAGATCCTCCTGAAATTCTTGAAAGAGGTCTTCCTTTCTCAACAATGGCCTTTAATTTCTTGGGGTCAGTTGGAAATCCACTTTCGTCGCAATTAAATATAAATTCCGGTCTACCCTCCAGACTATTATCTTTTATTAGTTGGGTAAGTTCGTCATAAAACTCGTACACAACAAAAGGATCTCTTGCATCTTTTCTACACTTCTGCAGTAGTTCGGGTTTTTTAACAGATAAGGTAGGGTGCCGCTTAATAAAACTGTAATACCAATCAAAGCCAGGTCTTCCTGCAGGAAACGGAGTAGACAAATTTTCAAGTTTAACATATTCTTCCACAATATCTTTTACATCTTCCTTGTTACATGGAATGCCCATTCCTGCACGTGCTTTAAGGCAATTTTCTATATCCTGCTCGATTATGGGGTTTAATACTTGTGGTCTGCCTGCCCCTATCTTTTCCACAGATGTTTTTCTGCCTTTTACTCTGTTGTAAACCACAGACCGTGGAATTCCATAAAATTGTTCGACCTGGGAATAGGTCCGGTTACAGTTAATAATATCATTAACTGCATTTTTTAGATCTTCAATTGAGTATGCTGGTGGTTGTCGTATTTTAATATACTTCCTTGGCATTATTTCTGAAAAAAATTTAAAAAACCGTTATTTACATTTACCCCACGTGGTCTATTTACATTTACCCCATTGCATTAATTTACTGGGGTAAATGTAAACAACGAATTTTTACTTGTCTCATTAAAAAAAAAGTAATCAAACATGTCGATAATTCAAATACAATCCACACTTAATAAGATAGATATAAAAAATAACAAAAATCACTTACCTACTATATACTAAAAACACTTAGAAAAAAGCGCGCGAGTTTTGATTCACGAAGTAAAATGCAATGTAATACGTTCTCTCTGAAATGTTATGGCAAACTAATTCCAGAAACTTGAAAAAACGCGATTGAAGCGGCAAAACGTTTGGGTTCAAGGCGACGTTGCCATATTTACGAATTTAGAACAAATATAAATTTTATTTGAGTCGTTTCCAATTACCCCTATTCACAATTACCCCAGTTGACCCTAATTAAATCCGTGTTGGTATTGGTCCTGTATGTTTTCCGAGTCTAATTTAATCGAAGTTATATGATTTCCCGGCCTCAAGCACTTCCTTTGACAATTGGCCTATAGGAAAATCAAAAAACTTGATTATCATGGCACCATGTACCAGCACTTTGTGAACACTAGTAGGCATGTAAAACCAACTATAAAGATTTATATAAAGTTCTCGTGTTTCTTTTAATAAATGACGAAACTTATCTAAATCTAATGTATAGTTACCCTTAGAATTATGGCAAAATTAATAATTATTTGTTTATCAACGTTGGTAATTTCAGCACTCAATTTGGGATTTTTAAAGAACCTTCTAGTCGGTCATTCGTTAATTCAAATCCTGGCTTTGGTTTATCCACTGATAATGTCGTTATTGACTTTTAACTGTATTATTTATTATTTTTTCAACGATGTTTTTGTTATCACCTTTGATCTGCTATGATTCAATTGGTAAATGACTTCAAATGTGTAATAGACACTCAAAAAATCTTACTAAATCGAAGATTTTCTGCAGGAAAGGTTTTGCTTATAACTACTTCCGAATTCATCTCTTTCGGAGATGCCTCACATACGAAAACCTTGAGGTAGCATTAGTTTCCGATAAAATATTTCCCACACTGCCGTCTAACATTGTAAAAAGCATTTCAAATTTTGTTTCTAGACGCTTGTTAATAAAATAAATTTTATAAGACTCCAACTTATTTATTTTGGAGTTCATTTGATGTTCCTCCTCACGAACTAGTTTTGACGTTTCTTTTATAAACGTACATTTAACAGGCTTGCAGAATAGAGTTGAGGAAGGACGTAAATGGATCCAAAGGTTGTCACCCTTTTCTTCATCCACCAATTTTACGGGAACTAATGGTACTACAAATATTCATTAGTTTTTAATTTTTCAGAAAAGTTTACAATGTTATATGTCGTTTTTTTGAGTATTTCTTGAATGTCAACTTCAGCTGATAAATCTATCAATAAACTTAAACGCGGGAAACAGTCTTTATGAACGGAATTTACCACTGATCTCAAAATATTGTATTATCTAACAGGTAAGTCTAAATCCAGATATATTCCTGATGCCTGTTGAGGCGATAAAGATTTTTTTTAATAACCGGTTGTGGAGCAGAAATTGATACCTCGGAAGATCTTTGTGCAGCAAAAGACAATTCTTCTGTTCCATTTTCGAAACAATATCTTATACGCGAACGAGTTCTGTCACATCCCTTCCATTTTGTATTTAAATTTAAATAAAAACATATGCTAATACTTTTCACAGATTTTTCTACCTCCTCGTCATTCTTGATATAATCTTGGCTAATATTTAAAAATTCTTTTATTTTGAAATTTTTTTAAAATTGCATTTCTCCCCAAAAAAAAAGATTCTACATTTTAAGGGCAGTTTGGGGCAGATTCTCATTTTCAAATTAGAAGGTACATATTACAAAGCTTTAAACAAGACAAAATTCACTAAAGTGTTTTTGGAGGTATTTTAAAAAAATCTGGATTAGTTTAGAGTTGTTTATTTTTCATTTAATAACATAACAATAATTAACTGTATTCATAAAAACCTTACGAAAGTATTTTTCTCTTAAAATATTATATTAATAATATAAATACCTTCGTTAACTTTATCCATAATTTGCACAATTAAATTGAGTAATTTTTTTACACTAAATCGACAGGTTAGCACAAGCAAATACGACTGTCGCAAACCAGCAGATGATGCAAAGATAATTGTCATATTTTGTTAGCCTACTACGACAAACTTATCGGGTTTTCTCTGGATGCATTAAATTTTAAGTGGAAACCGATCATGCATTTTTCGACTTTTGTCCCTTGCATGAAACACTGTGCGCCGTCTTGTTGGTAAAATATATGGTTTCCATTAATCCCTGGTATTTCTTCGAGAAACTCCCGAATTTGATGGGTCAGAAAGTGTAAATATCTCTCCCCTGTTAGTTGAACATCAAAAACTGTAGGTCCTAAAATTCTATCACCGAGAATTCTAATCCAGCAATTAAACCCAAAACGTTCTTGAAAATTTTCCTCGGGATATCTCTGTGTATACATTTGAGCAGCTTGGGCTGAATTCTGCCTGCATTCACCAAAAACTAGAAGCATGTCGATTTTTTCACTTCTTGTGTAATTTACCATGTTTTAATAGAAAATTTTATATCAGTTTTTAATAAACCACTAAAATAATTATGTACTTATACTTGGGTAAAAATACGCATAATAATAAAGACGTTTGTCAAAATTGTTAGCATTGTTTTGTTTTCAAAGACGCCTTAATACGTCTGTTTTGTCCCGTCTCGGTCATAGCCTACTACGTTTAATTAAATGTCCATTTACCAGCCATAGACACATCGTGAACTGGTTGAATCATGAATGACTAGATAATGCGGACTTACTGCAATTATTATGTATGTAGCAACAATACATAGTTTTGTATTTTTAGGAGAAAGAGTTCATATAATATTAGAGTGTGTGGTGTTAAACTGTTCGGAAGAAAGAGATATTTTATAAAAACCCCATGGGCCACCCCTCTCTCAATTTGAAAAAATTGAGTAAACATTAAAATACCCGTTTTGCTTATTTCAAACGGGCGTAAAATAGTTTTTTAGGATCAACAGAGGTAAGCTTGTATTTTTTCCTTACTACTAGATCGTGAATGAACCGATTTAAGTGATTCATAGCATGATAGATTAAATAAATGTATCATAAAAATTCCTCCTTCTGTCAAAAACTGACAAATCGTGTGTCATTGCACTCACAACGCCATTTTCTATCGGAATAATTAAAAATATATAGGGCAGGGGTCGACTAGTTGATCGCGAGTGCTTTTTGATAGATCTTGAGAAGAAAAATTTTTTTAATAAATAGGTGCTTAACCAAACTACAAAAATTTATACGTAATAAAATAACACTCTGCTAGCAGCAAAAGGCGGCTTTATCAAAGGAACACGCGGTACTTGTCAAAGAAAAGCCACGTTTTTTATTCTTGCCGCTTTTCTAGAAATTTCGGGCTGCGCGTTTGACGGGAACATTCGAGACTTTCGTTCACGCCGATATAAATGTCAGTGTTGCCAACTTAGTAGAAATTCTACCAGATCTAGTAGAATTTTGGTTGGCCCTACTGGAAAAAAAATCTGTCTAGTGGCTAGTTGATTTTTTAGTAGAAAATTTTTAAGTGGCCATATAAAGTAAGAAATTGCTAATATTAATAAAAAATTATATATTAAATGTTTTTATGTCAACAATATTAGAATATTCCGAGCGCGCAATATTTTTCACAGTGTAGACACGGTTTTTAAAACGACGCGCGACCGTCAAAGGAAGAAGCGGATAATACGCCACGCGTCGGTCGTGCTGCGCGGTTACGAATGAAATAGGCTCGTAAATTTATGGGAATCCCCGAATATCGAATGCCGCGAAATAAATTTTTACACGTGTTTATTTGTTTTCAATTGATGAATTATAATTGATGTTCTGTGTGTTAGTTTTAGTAGTGTGTGTTTTCTTATAGGATAAAGGTAAGCGAATTTTGCGATTCATTGTCAAAATAAACACTGTTTTTGAATATTCTATTTAGATGTCTAAGCAATATGAACAAAAATTTAGAGATGCCTTGCTAAAGGATCCAGCACTGAAAAATTGGTTGAGAAAGCACATCTGGCACATTGGCTAAATGTAATACAACAAGCCGGTATGCCGATTTAAAAAATCACGGCAACTCAAAAAAACACAAAAAAAATGAAAATGTGTTTTTGGGGCCTACGCGTCAGCCAACGATTTCTTTTCCCACAAGAACAAATTTGTCGGAGGCCAAGAGGGCTGAAGCCAATTTAGCGCTATTTATATCTCAGCACACCGCAATTAATTTATCAGACCATTTAGTAGATGTTTGCAAATCTAGTTTTCCCAAGGGCACAGAGAACGTACAAAGGACAAAATGTTCTAATATAATAAAAAATATTTTAAGTCCCCATTTTATGCAAGATCTAAGAGATGATGTAGGCGAAAATAAATATAGTCTACTACTAGACGAATCGACAGATATCTCGGTCCAAAAGTACCTTGGTATTGTTATCATATATTTTAGTTCTAGGCAAAATAAAATTGTGACTTCATTTTTAGAATTAGCCCCATTAGTGGGTAGCACCGCTGATGATATAGTAGAGAGCATTAAGGAAAGTCTAAGAAAATATAGGTTTAATTTACAGAATTTGGTAGGCATAGGTACTGATTATATAAGTTATGACAGGAGTTAATAATGGAGTACATAAAAAGTTAAAAGATGAAATTACGAATTTGATTTTAATTAGATGCGTCTGTCATTCACTGCAATTGGCCGTGTCTTTTGCTGCGAAAGAATGTTTGCCTAGAAATTTAGAGTTTCTTATACAAGAAACATATAACTGGTTCAGTAAATCGTCGTCTCGGCAAGCTGCATATAACCAAATTTATAAATTACCGAATGACAACCATGATCCCCTAAAAATAGTTCAGTCTTGTAACACACGTTGGTTATCAATTGAAACTGCTGTAAGCAGAATTTTTGATCAGTGGTTAGAGTTGAAAACTCACTTTTCAATTGCAAAGGCGATTGAAAAATGTTATAAAGCTGATCTTTTATATCAGATGTATGATGATGATGTAAATTACGCTTTTATTTCATTTATTCGCCCCATATTAGTTGATGTACAAAAGGTAAATAAATCTTTTGAGTCAAATGATGTCGACCAAACAAAACTTTTAAATTCTTTAATGTTTTTGTTAGAGTCTCTTGTAAACAAAATTTGCATTCCGGGTTCAATGAGAAATAAAAATATTTTAGAAACAAATGTTAAAAATTACGTTGATAAGTTTTGTTATTTGGGTTATAACTTTGAAAAAAAAGTACGAGAAATGAAGGAAAAAGGGTTTTCAGAGGAGCAACAGTTAAGGGAGCGGTGTGTTATATTTTTATTAATTTTAATAGAGCAAATAAAAATCAGATTGCCTGATAATCTTAAAATATTACAAAATATTTCGAGTATTAGTGTCGATGAAGCATGTAAGCCTATTAAAGGAAATTTAATCAGTTTATTGGAAAGTTTTGGAAAAAGTGCAGATTTGATAGAAAAAATTCAAAGCCAGTGGCAGTCAATACATTTGTGTAAATGGTCCGAACTTCAGGATACCAAAAAATTTTGGTATGAAGTACATATTTTAAAAATGATATACGTGAAAATCCGTTTAAAGAGTTAGCAGATTTTGCCTTGGAACTGCTAATAATACCTCACTCTAATGCGGAGGTTGAGCGATTATTCAGCGTAATGAATTTAGTCAAAAGCAAGTTGAGAAATAGAATGCATCTTCCAATATTTTATCAATAAGAGCAGGTTTAAGTAGATACAAATCGTGTTGTAATTCATACAAAATTCCAGACAATGTAATAGAAAAAATAAAAACAACAGAAACTTATTCCGCCGATCCTAATGATGAACATATTTTTAATGTTGTCATTTAGTTTGTTTTTTCAAAAAGTGTTTTTTGTTTTTTTTTTAATACTATTAGGTATAATATATTTATTTGTTGCGTTTTACGACCATTTTCCGAGTCATTTTCGTTTACGTATTACATTATATAATATGTTAATATATGAAAATATAATAATAATATATTAATGTATTAATAAAGACGTTAAAAATAAAATATGTGTATTAGTTCCATATTAATATTAACGTGTATTTTTTTTCACAATATTTTAGTAGAAAAAAAAATCTAGTGGAATTTTTTAGTAGTGAAAAAGAAATCTAGTGGAGTTTTTAGTAGAAAAATGTGTCGAGTCTAGTGGATTTTTCAAAATCGTGTTGGCAACACTGATAAATGTTGCGCCTGCAGGAATTGGAGTCATTCTGAATTGCAACTTGAAGGCAATACTACGTCGTTACAAAGTTTATTATTAAATAATACAAAATGACTGCAGCGAAGAAATCTAAAACGTATCATTTTAATAACGATTGGGAGGAAGAATTTTTGTTTTGTATGGTGAAGGATAAATGCATTTGTCTTATTTGTCGTGCGTCAGTTGCAATACCTAAGCGTGGTAACTTAGAGAGGCATCATAAAACGGTTCATAAAAACTATGAAAAGGATTTTCCGCCACAGAGTAAATTAAGAAAATGAAAAGTACGTGAAAAAAAATCTTGTTTGAAAAAAGAACAAACCATGTTCACAAGACCAGCCAAACAAGCAAAAGCTGCTACGATCGCGTCATTTAAAATATCTCATATATTGGCGAAACACAAGAAACCATTTGAAGACGGATCGGTTGTGAAAGAAGCATTTATTGAAGCGGGTGAGACTTTATTTGGAGATTTTAAAAATAAAACAGAAATCATGTCTGCTATTAGAGAACTTCAGTTATCTCGTCCGGCTGTCACAAGGCGTATTGAAGTCATGAGTCAGGATATGGCAGATAAACTAAAAAATGATATCATGAAATGTACATACTTTTCTTTACAGTTCGACGAATCCACCGATATGACAGACACTGCCCAGCTGTGAATTTTTATTCGGATGGTATTCATGACATGTTGGCTAAGGAAGAATTTTTGACAATCATCAGACCCGTGGAGAAGATATATATGACGTTTTCTTCAATCCTGTAAAAAACTACAGGCTACCAATATATAAATTAGTGTGCATTACAACCGATGGAGCACAGCAATGACTGGAAACAAAAACGGTTTTGTGGCATTGTGTCGAGCTAATGAAGATTTCCCTTCATTTTTTTCAATCCATCGCATTATACATCAACAAGTTTTGTGTTCAAAAGTTTTAAACACGGAGGAAATTACGGGCATTGCAACAAAAATTGTGAATTCCATCCGTGTACGTAGCTTGCAACGGCGGCTCTTTAAGTTGCAGTTGGAAGATAGGGAGTCAGCTGAACACACTGATTTAGTTCTTCACACGGACGTTAGGTGGTTGAGTCGCGGAAAATTCCTAGAAAGGTTTCCAGAATTATTGCCCCCTTTTCTAGACGAAAGAGGTGATGACACTCAGATGTTGAAAAACGAAAAATGGCTGACTGATTTGGCATTTTTGACTGACATCACAATGCACTTAAACACCTGTTATTGAGATGATTAGCGCAGTAAACGCATTCAAAAGTAAATTGCAACTTATGCTAGATCAACTGAAAAGAAAGGATCTGAAACATTTTCCATCTTTGAAAGCAAGGATTCCTCAGTTGAATTATGATTCGTATGAGGCTGAATTATTGGCAAATGTAGCATCATTTATGAGTTGTCCTTTTTCATGCAAAAACCTTGAGGAATTAGCTACTGAAATAGCAAGTCAGTTTAATATGAACTCATGTTCTGTTGAAAATGAGTTGGTGCAGATTATATCAGATATACATCTCAAAGCTACAGCATCTGATACAAATTTCTGGTGTTTTATATCTGAAGATAAATATCCGAATCTAAGGCAAATCGCCCTTCAACTGACAGAAATGTTTGCGTCAACTTACTTGTGCGAGTCTGCATTTTCTGAAATGAAGATAATTAAGTCAAAATATCGCAATCGACTAACTAACGATCATATGTCATCATGCTTGCGATTAGCACTCAGTGGTTACGTACCATCTTATGAAAAGTATGCTAAGGACATGCAGTGCCACGCTTCAACATCCAAAGTCACTCCTTAGTTAAGTTTAACACCATATGTAACTCTTTTGTTTTGTAACAACCAATAAACTAGCAATTTCGAATAACTATGAGTTTTTTCATTGATATTGTAGAGAAGAACCTAACTAAACCTAACCCAAATCTTGACTAAAATAATGTATATTGTGCGGAAAGCTAATATCTATATATGCTACGGTACACCCTACCTAGGTAGGTAGGTAGGTAGGGTGTATGTATCGTGTATGTATGACAACCCTGCATCACACATACTTGCAGCCTCTCAGAGTCGATCGTAAGTAGTCTAAAAATATTGAGGTAGATCGCCAGCAGTTCAAGTTTGAGCACCCCTGATATAGGGTGTCCCATTCAAGAATTGAAAGTTGCCGTCATTTCCGGTCAAACCTTTCCAAATTTATGTCTTGTATTCAAACACCAAATTTCAAAAAGTTATCTCAAACAACAAAATAGTTATAAGGATGAGCCACATGTGACAGACACCCGGTATAAGGATTTCAATAATATCATGAGTTTTTTTTTTACAGTTGTAGGTGTTTTAGTTCCATATAAATTTGGCAACCCCCTCGACTGTCAATTTTCTTTTTGCTTTTTGTAAAAGAGATTCTCCCATCTCTCTGTTTCATCACGCCTACAAGAACGATGACTGCTTTTTAGGCAATAAATCTAAACAAACATTTTTTAAAAAAGTAATTTGGTGTTCGTCAATTTTTGTTTTGTCCTTGTTACATGTAAAAAGTTTTTATTACATTGATTTAATACCATGTATCTTTCTACCTGTTCACTAACGAGTAATTATATGGTTTGATTCAACCTTTTAAATAACTTTTCGGCTTTTTGGCCTTGCTCATTATTTTCATATTTGAAGTGTTTATTATTCGATGTACTTATTGTAGGTAGCATTGATGACTAGTTAGTTGAAAGCGCTCTGCTATGATTTTGGAGTTTGGATATTATACACGTTATACAGACCTTTTTGTTTCATTACTTTTGCACGTTTAAGTAAGTTTTCAGTATGTATCTTTTTCAGGCTGAATTGTTTGCCGGTATTGGAATGCTTGCAAGCACTTTTTTTATATATTTTTCTTTACAAAAATGCCTCATTTGAAAAAGCTTCAGTTAAATATTCCATCCACTTGTTCAGATATACCTGAAAGGAAGTGATAAGATCTGCATGATTTGAGATTTCATTGATAGTTTAAATAAATAATCAGTGTATTTGCAAGTCATGATGAAAGGAACCCTTCAGTCCAGCTATCATACAATAATCAAAATGATATCAATATAAATTAAGTGTTCTAATTTGAGAAATTTAGTATTGACTTTTCCACTCGATCACCTCCACATAAACAACTGCCAATATATATTAAAAGTCATTTCAGGCTTTTCAGCATTCGCAGCATTTCAGCGTGAAAACATTAAGTGACACTAAACATGGGTATACCAACATTGGATCTCGTAGGGGGATATAAAATACCTGTCATAGGATTTGGGTCATATACACCGGTAAGTGTTTTATTTTTTAGATTTAAGAATAGCCTATGTGCATTGGAAAGTCCAGCAATTAAAAAAAGAAACATTTGTAAATCAGGCGCATTAGAAATTTTACCAAATAATGTATATAACTCATTCTTAACTTCTCAAGAAAATTCATTTCGTAGGTTATTTGATACAATAAAATTTAGGGAGGTAAGATAGCTACAACAATTTATATGTAAACAAAAGGGGACAAGACAATAATATTGATAACTCCGCTAAATGGCCAGTAAGCTAACCAATAAAGAGCTTCGCAATAATGTACATCGTTTGCTATCATTAGGTCCTAAATTGAACTTATCTTACCCCAATAAAAATATACCTCTTGAGAAACTTATTATATATAGATAGATAGAGATAGATAGATAGATAGATGTTTATTTGGATACATTCAATTACAATATTTTAAAATTATACAAAAAATATAATTACAGTAGTTTATACCTACTAAACAATTGACAATTGACATACGAGAGACAATATAATATCAGTTTTTCACATCGACAACATTATGTATGGCGTCTCTCTCACTTGACGCAATAAATTTCTTTATCTGCTTCTTAAATGTATACTTCAGATTTTGGCGAGTTATTAGTTTTTTTAAGTTTGCAGGTAAAAAGTTATACACCCTGGGACACAAATAAAGGAAGCTTCTTTGTGTTATGCGGATGGTCTAATGTTGTTAAGATATTATGGTTTTTATTTAGGAAAAAACATATTTTTAGAAAAAACATCTGTCTGATGTCAAGGACCTTAGCATCGTGAAACAATAAATGAGAAGCATATAACTTTGTTCTTTTAAAGATAATATTTAAAATTGCTTTGCACACCTTCCAGGTTTTTAGATAATTAGCATTAACTCCTCCCCCACGCTAATAGTCCATAAAAGAGTCTAGACTCAACAAAAGTGTAATATAAAGTTTTTATTAACCTTATGCCGAGCAATGCAAAGAAGTATTTAAATTTGAAAATAAGCGTTCTTAAAGTATTTTTCACGTTGTTTACATGGCTATCCCATCGTAAATGCGAATCGATGGTGATTCCCAAATATTTTATCTCTGAAGTTGCTAGGATAGTAATAGTTTGATTATTGTAGTTAACGTTTATCGAATTAAATCTTGCCATGTAATTTTTGTAGGAGGTAAAAAACATGCATTTAGTCTTCTCATAATTCACCGTTAGTACCTTGTGCGAAAACCAGCTTTCTTCAGGTCTACTTGAACTTTTTGTTTAAGTAATTCCCAATCTCGATCAACATAACACAGAACGGTATCATCTGCAAAACGTGTGATTTCACTATTGATCTTTAAATCGAAAAGGCTGTTCAAATATATTAAAAACAAGACTGGGCTCAGTACAGTACACTGTGTCCCAGATTGCTTGTAATCACAGGGTTTCTCGGAAACCAGCAGAGATATTGCGCCCTGTGTCACTTTTTCGAGAAACTTTAAATGCCGCAAACAGAATTGTGCCACATCGTTTCGTTCCCGAGATACAGGGTGAAATAGAGATTTTGCGCTTTTGGGGGTGGTATCATATTTCGGACACCCTATCAGACAGAGAAAAGGTAAAAACTGCTATGGATATATATTTTTACGTAGAATCCAGTGTTGTAGTCGCACAAATTTTTAGACAATCCGTTTTTGAGATATAGCCCAAACTTAGTATTTTTTAAATAGGACACCCTGTATTTTTTTATTCCAAAAAATTCGCCTTTTTTTTCTCTTTAAAATGATGTATCACACTATGCACTTTTGACGTAAACTAAACCTTATAAACGCTATATTAAAAGAAAAACGTAAGTTGGCCATGGAAATATGGGTAGATATTAAAAGTGTCCAGAAGCAAAATTAAACAACATAAAAAATTAATAACCATTTTTTTCTATGAAATAAATAAACTTAATAATCTTGATAAACTTAATCACAATACTAAACAAATTCTACATAACTAGAAAAACTGTTCAAAATGGCCGCCCCCCTCACGAACACATAATTGGCACACAGTGCGAATTCTTCTTAGAGCATTCATCATTATTATAGGTCTATCTTCCAATGATCTAAATGTCTGAATGGTTGCATTTTGCAGCTGCTCCATCGTATTGACTGGATTCAGGTAAATTTTGTTTTTTAAGTAAGACCAAACGAAAAAATCTGATACTGAGAGGTCTGGCGACCTAGCAGGCCACCTTACTGGTCCATTTGTACCAAACCAGCGATCGTGAAAATTTTCAAATAGAAATGGCCTTATAATTTGCGCATTGTGGGCAGGAGCACCGTCCTGCTGAAAGTAAATATTGTGCAGATTTGCTAGCGGCAAGTTATCCAATAAATCCGGTAGTATTTGATTTAAAATTGCTAGATATCTATCTGCTGTTAAATTATTATTGTAAATATGGAATGTAATCTTTGTTCCCAATATAAAGCAAGCGACGCTAAACCCAAACCTTCCTTGCTGCTGACGTTCTCT
Source organism: Kuschelorhynchus macadamiae (assembly GCA_030620095.1). Classification (NCBI taxonomy): domain Eukaryota; kingdom Metazoa; phylum Arthropoda; class Insecta; order Coleoptera; family Curculionidae; genus Kuschelorhynchus; species Kuschelorhynchus macadamiae. Next base: position 381,350 of record JAUTXW010005054.1, on the reverse strand, counting down.
TGTTAAAAATTGGTTTTCCGTATACCAGTGCCTATTATTATGCCAGTTAAAAATACCACTACAACTTATATAGGCTTCGTCGGACCATATAACCGTGCTACCGAAGTCAGGGTCATTTTGGGTTTTTTGAAGATACCAGTTACAAAAATTTAGACGCCTTTCTGCATCTCCAGGATGCAATTGTTGTACTACATTTACTTTATAAGGCTTATATTTATGTTTTCTTAATATCCTTTGCGTTTGTGATTTTGACACCCCCACTGTTTCCTGAATATGCCTACATGAATTCGCGTGATTGGCCTGAATACTTGCTAATGCAACAATCTCATTGTTCTCGTGATTTCGTTTATTATATGTTTTAGCCCTGTGCTTTGAAAATGATCCATCATTAATTAAATTTAATTTAATTCGGCGAAAAATTGCCTTGTGTGGCTGAGGCCTTTCTGGATATCTACGATATAAAAAAAGCTTTTGGAAATAGTCCATAACTCAAAGTGGAATTGAAAAAAAATTTTGAAAGGAGGTTCATAATAATTTAAGCGCTTGGTGCTTACCTGTTAAAATATAAATCAGATGCTTGATCACTGTTTTCATGACATTCAATAAAACAAACCATCATATCATACTTATGACTATTTTCAAAATTATTCATTTCTTCTTAATATCTATTAATTTACCTGTTAGAATTATTGGTAACTCGTATGATAAGAGGATAAACACGGCAATATTTGATATATTTAAGAAACAAATAGTTTTGATTTTTGTTTCCATGCCATATTTCCATGGCCAACTTACGTTTTTCTTTTAATATTGCGTTTATAAGGCTTAGTTTACGTCAAAAGTGCATAGTGTGATCATCATTTTAAAGAGAAAAAAAAGGCAAATTTTTTGGAACCAAAAAATACAGGGTGTCCCATTTAAAAAATACTAAGTTTGGGCTATATCTCAAAAACGGTTTGTCTAAAAAAAAATTCGACTACAGCACTGGACTCTACGTAAAAATATCTATCCATAGCAGTTTTTACCTTTTCTTTATCTGACAGGGTGTCCGAAATATGATACCACCCCCAAAAGCGCAAAATTTCTATTTCACTCTGTATCTCGGGAACGAAACAAACTGGCACAATTCTGTTTGCGGCATTCAAAGTTTCTCGAAAAATTGACACAGAGTCGCGAAAACCGCAAAGTTCTGCAAGCAATCTGGGACACAGTGTACATTGAGGCACTCCGCATGAAACTACCCTCTGAGTACTAAGTATATTATCAACTTGAACGGATTGCTTCCTACCGGACAAATAATTTCGAAACAATTCCAACTGACCACCCCGCACCCCAACTATTTCCAAGGCTTTTAGAAGTAGAACGTGATCCACTGTATCGAACGCCTTAGATAGGTCGAGAAAAATGCACATAGTCGGTTGTCTGTTATCCACGGATCTGTAGATTTTAGAAATCAATTCATTTATTGCCTCTTGCGTACCGATTTTCGTCCTAAAGCCAAATTGGCGTTCTAATAATAGTTTGTATTTTTCTAGATACGCGCTTATATACAGAATATACTAGATTAAATAGCAGATGAACATGAAAAAATAAATAAAATTGTTAATATTGTAACAAACCGCATACAAAGTGATTTTAATCCAAAAGTCAACATTTTAATCTTAAAAGCAGATAAAGGTAACATTACAGTCAACATCGATAAGTTAGATTATGTTGAAAAAAATAATCAATTATTATCTGATACATCAACATATCGACTTCTTGATAAAGTCCCAACAATTTCAACTCAAAATAAATTAAACAAAAAAAAAAGATAGACTTACTAATTTCGGTTGTTCCACAACTGAAGAGAGAAAAAAAAATAATAGCACAAACGAAGTTTTTCATAAATTGTATTTTCAACCAAAAGTACACAAAGAAAATACTTCTCTCACACACATAGTAAGTTTTGTTGGCTCCCCCCATATAAGTTGACCATGTATGTTTCTAATTGTCTTAATTATGCTTTTGAAAAAGACCAATATCACTTAAAAAAACTCGTTCGAAATTGTGTAGTTTATTTAAAATTTTCAGATTCCCACTAATCACATTTAAGTATCTTTGGATGTATTATCCTTATTTCCAAACATTCCAACCGCTTTAGTAACTGAAGTAATTGAACAAAAATGGAATAAAATACAAGATCATTGTAAATTATAATACATAAATTAATGAATTTATTGACCTTATAAAATTTATTTTTGTCAGAAGTTATTTTAATTTTAACGATACATTTTATAAACAAATATATGGCCTAGGCCTGGCGAATTGTTGTCAGTCTGTTCAAACAACATTAGGTGTGAATTACAAACTACATGCATCTCAAAGTTACTTTTTAAACCACCATTTTAATGCATTATCTAGATGATATAATCACTTATGTACCAGCGGATCAAACTTAAACCTTGCTGGATGTCATTAATAGTTTTCACCCAAGATAGCAATTTACATAAAAAAATATTCATTTGCCTTTTTGAATGTATTACTAATAAGAACTCAAACTAATACGATAACTACTGATTGGTATCACAAGCCAACTTTTTCTGAAAGATTCCTCAATTATAATTCAAATCACGCATTTCAATAAAAAGCTAATATTATGAATAATTTCAAAAATAGAGCTCTTAATCTATCCCATCCAAACTTTCACAAAAAATATCTAAATTATACAAAATAGTATGTACTAGAAAATGATTACTCTCATAAGATAATTAATACAGTTTTATATATGCTAATAATTTCCAAAACCCAGAATAAATAAAACGAACATGGTTTAAAATACCATTTATTAACAACCTTTCGGAGAAGATTAAAAGAGACCTAAGGAGTGATAAAATTACACAACAAGAATTAGAAAGCAACGTTAGTTACAAAATTCCATGCATAAACTGTAATGGTGTATAATTAGGCCAAACCAGCAAATACTTAAAAAATAAAACGATTAGAACATATAAGAAGCATAATACTTACTTAATTTTCTTAATGATAAATCAAAAACAGCTTTTGCCGAATATTTTCAAAATTTTCAACACACTTTTAACTTTGAAGAAACTAGTATCATTAACAGGCAGATTAATTACAAAAAAAGAATATTAAATGAAATGGTTTAAATTACAAAACATAAAACTAGCATAATATAATAAAAAACTAGATTATGAAAAATTATATATATATATATATATATATATATATATATATATATATATATATATATATATATATATATATATTGAGTATCCTGAAAAATAAATATAGTAGTTTTTTTTATTTGTATTCCCTTTTACACGAATCAAATTTTAGCAGATATTCTGCATTTAATACCGTATCAACAATAAAAACAAATGTCTTCGTCTGAAAGAATACCTGTCTTTTCCCATAATGTTCTATGTTTTTAATATTCATGTAACACAGAGGATCTCACTTGTTCTGTAAGTTATACTCATGCTAATTTATATTAAAAAAAATCGAACATTTTAAAATATTTTAACTGGTGTGTTGTATTTGTTAATTCTGTATACGTACATGTATTTACTTATTTGCTTATTATTCTATGTATTTTTTAGTCTCCTAGATATGGTTTAATATAGAGCGAAACGTAGAATATTAAACTGATTTAGATCTTCAAAGTTTATGACTTTGTTGTAGACCTAACCTTTCAATAGCCAAAATTAAAATCTACTCAAAAAGGTAAAGAGTTGTAAACTATGTTAATTTGAGAATACTCGTCTTTTACAGAGCCCACAATAAAACAATTATTAGTAATACGCGGAAGATCCTTCAATTTATTAAGGGAACAAAAGGACTCATAATGTGTCCATGCAAATACCTACATGCTGGACTAGACTGTGGTGTTAATTACAATTCACTTTCCTTGATAAAAGGAAGGATTCATAGAGGGGAAAGTTCCGGGTAAAGCCAATTTACCCTTTTTTTATATTATTTTTAAGACAAATATCTTGCTAGAAAAGTACCTATCTCTCACTACTTGAAAATAATTTATTGTAAGAAATGTCTGAATTTCATATCAGATCAAAATACATATACTGGATTTGCCTCGTAATTCATGAATATGTATATAATAGAAAAAAGTGCAGGTATATAAATTTGTTGCCTGAAGAACGATAAAATAACAATTATATAACTCCTATTAACACTTAAAGTAATTAACCGTACTTTAAAATGACAAAATATTCGAGTACACCATTTAGTACAGAAAAACAATAACTTTTTCACTTACCTACGAAAAGATCCGTTAGGTGCTAAACAGTCCAAGTTTTTGCACACTTCTTACTTACGCAATATAATACCCAAGAAAGAAATAAAAACTTTCATAACCCAAAAATAAAAATTTCGTTCTATGTACTCGTAAAATAGTCAACCCAATCAAGATGATACCATAGACCAGTTAATAATTTTGGAAACGTATGACTGCGTTTAAATCAAAATAATTCCGTCTCCCTATTTTATATCTATGTTTATGTTCCCATGTTGGATTTTGATTTGAAATGACTATCAATTTTTGAGATTTTAGAGAACCTAAAAGGTTAAGTTCTAAAAAAAATGCCAAAGGTTGATTTTTCAATTCAGATTTTTTTTAAGGCTGGCATGGGATTATTAGCAAAATTAATAAGTAATTTACCAAATATATGCTTTATTGAGCCCAAAAAATATGTAAATTCGTTTTAAACAGTTGCGTTTTTTTTAAATCGGTTTAATTTTTCTCTTTTTAGGGGAAAGATGAAGATGATCTATTAGAAAAGGCTCTAGACGCTGCGTTTGAAAACGGATATAGACACATTGATACCGCTTATATTTATAAGAATGAACATATTATAGGAAAAGTGATAAACAGATGGATTTCTAGCGGAAAGGTTAAGCGAGAAGAGCTTTTCATAGTGACAAAGCTACCATTTTCTGCTAATTCACCTGACAGGTAATAAAATAAGTTACAAAAAATAAGGTCTTTAAAAATGATCATGTTCGGGAAACGTTGTTCCCATATATCGCCAGGCATATAAACAACCAATTTTAATAAATCTCTAATGCCGGTTCCGGCTAAATTCAACTTCATAGCTACTAAACCACACTACACTAACCCAGCAAAACAAGCAACAGATCAATATAACTACGCAATAGATCGAGCAAGACACAGCAACGTTTAGGCTCCTCTAAATGGATGTAGACTTTGAAAAGCCTGCAATTCTATATGTCCTAAAAGTTAAACCGAAATACGTTTTTTTTAAATGTAACACCCCGTCCAAGTAGCACAAATTAGCTGATAGGCAAATTTGCCTAACAGTTAAAAGATAAATAAAACAAGAGATTTGTCAAATTTTGGCAAACGTTTCCTGGTTTGTTTTCTAGCCATAAGAGCTCGCTTCAAATTAGATTTTTTGGCTTTAAAAGTAGCAATTTTTAATGCAGATAGGCTATAGCATAATTACTTTGCCAAAAAATACCTTTTAATGGATAATTAAACCTCCAACTTTTTTTTGTAATATTGGATGGCCAAAAAGTAGAAATATTTGTCAATTTTGTTGCCACAACGTAACCAGATATATTCTAGTAAGTATTGAAGTTAAATCATAGTAATCATAGCTGTTTAAAATGCCAGAATATGACATTTATAATCAATAGAAATCGAGGTCAGAATATAATCATTAAGTAGGCATTTTTTCCAAATTCCAACTCAACATATTTTAGTAAGTATTTAAGTTTAATTATAGTAATAATAGCTATATAAGAATGCCAGATTCTGACATTTTAAGACAACAAAAATTGAGAGGAAAAAATATGGTTTTTATTAACATATTTTTGTTTCAAAATTAAACTAATATTGGGTAATTTTATTTCGCTTATTTTTGCTATAATATTGCCAAAATATGCCACATTTTCAAATTTACGTTTATACCCTATAAAACTATACTTAACCAAACTGAAGATATATTTAGAAAAACGAAATATAAATTATTTACCATAAAAAATGTCTAATAAAAAGATTAAATTTTCGTTTAATTTTGTTACGCTGGCTCCTGGGTCTTAAATTAGCCATTTTTTAGCGAATACTAAAGGCAATCCAAATAGACATTTTTATTGGAAACTTTTTAGTAAATGTTGCTACATTTGAAAATTATTGCCGTTTGATAAATATTTGCTTACAAAGTGACCAATTTCAAGGAATACGTGTTTTACATGGCTATCTTAGATTCTTTAACAGTAAAACTTCCTGCGCAAGTGTCTTTTATCCCTACCAACCGTCAAACTTCTTAAAATATTTTATACAATAAGTCATAGTGTATTTCTACAAAACCATGACTTGTTATCTTTGCGTTTCCTCTTGGCTCATAAAGTCTTACACTGATTGGCTGATGATTTATCATATTAATGAAGAAAAGGCAAAAAATAAGAAATTATTTAGCAAAGTTTCGGAAAAAGTGTCACTCAAATTTGGAGCTAAAAAACAAGTCAGAATTCAGCTAAAAAAGCTTGATTTTAAAGTTAAAAAGTAGCTAATAAACCCATAAAATCAAATGAGAGGGTAGTATAATTGCCAATTGGCAATTTTTACCCCATTATGGCCAAATTATTATTCCCCACTTTAAGCATATTTGCGTTTTTATACGGTAATAAAAATGTTATTTTAGCTAGCAATTTTAGCTAATTAGCCAATATCCCGGCCAATACCACAGTATTTTAGCTCATATATGATTATATGTGCTACTTGGCCTTATTTTAATAATTTATATGAACGTTCTTTTTTCCTGATTTTAAAAATATATACCTTGGCTCCAACCCGTTTTTGTAATTTTGGTTTAACTGTATTGCATTATGTTATAATATTACCTCAAACTTATATGGCAAGTAATGTTGCAGTTAAACTCACTGGCCGACAAAAAAATTTTTTTTTGTTGTAACACAAATTAGAATAGCATAATCTAATAGAATGGACCTATCTAAATACGAAAATGACAAATAGAAAGTTGTAGCATGTAGGGTTTTCTTGTTAGAGTTGTAGAACCATATCGATTGTTACGATACTTAATATCTATGAAAAAAATGATTCTTAACCCTGTTTATTGACTATGTTTGCAGTTTTCGCCTTTTAAACATACCATACATCTAAGAGAAAAGCAAACGAGAAAAATATAAACTTAAAACACTAATTAAACTTTATTTTTTCCGTTTATGAGGTGTCCTATCTTCTCTCTTCAAAAACCAACACTAGTCACCTATCATGGCTGAATCCCATCGTTCTTGGTACCGAATTTCCATTGCTCTGATATCTTGGTGAAACCTTTCACCCTGCTCGTCACTAACAGCTGCCAACTTTTCAGGAAAAAATGACAGATAGGAATGGAGGAAGTGAATTTTTAATGACATTCTGGCACCAAGGGCTTTATAGGCATCTAAGACTTCATTAACTAATTGTTCATAATTTTCATTCATTTTGTTGCCTAAAAATCCTCTTAACAATTGAATTCCATGCTCTGAGTTCCTGCCTCGTAAGCTTTTCCGTAAAATTGCCTTCTTTTAGTTTGGTATCACTAAACTGGGGAAAGACTTGTCTTAGGTATTTAAATCCATCACCATCTTTATTCAAAGCCTTTACAATGTTTTTCATCAGCCCAAGTTTAATATGAATAGGAGGCAAAAGGACATTTTTGGGATCAACAAAAGGTATACATTTAACATTTTGAGATCCCGGTTGAAATTCGCTTCTTTCTGGCCAAAGTCTTGTTACATAATGCTAACTTATTGCACGACTGTCCCATAAACAAAGAAGACAGCAATATTTTGTAAATCCCCCCCTGAAGTCCCATTAAAATATTAAGTCCCCACATATCTGCCATATACCTATTGTAGTTTATTTTATCCAAAATCGTGCGCAAACTTTCATAATTTTCTTTCATTGCACCTGAATGGACAACTGGTATAGAGGGATTTAAATTTCCATTATGCAATAACACAGCTTTTAAGCTATATTTAGATGAGTCTATGAATAAGCGCCACTCACGGGGAGAATGTTCAATATCAAGTTATTGAATTAAACTGTCTATATCAGTACATGCGCACCATACTGTAGAATTCAGAAAACATAGCACTTCTTTTTCTGAAATTCGTAAATTTTGTTTCTTTGGCCAATAGGTTCCATTCCTTACGACGGGAACTCACGTACTAAATCATTTAATTCACTTGGAACAATCAAATGTGGCTCGCCGGAACTGGGACCTATGGTAAAAGTGGAATCGGTGCACTGTTCTTCTGAGCTGCCTGATGATCCGTTATCTCCATTATCTCCCAAATCAATAGCTTGCCAATTTAAAGGCGCAATCTTCACTGGCAAATTTGCATTATGAGGAACAGGTCGTATGGCAGATTGCAAATTTGGATATTCTATATTGTGATTTCCCTTTTTGGGATAACCTTCAGTCTTTGTCAGGCAAAAATAACAATCGTCAGAATGATTGGTCGGTTCTCGCCATACCATTGGAACTGCAAAAGGCATACTTTTTCTCTTTCCTTTCATCCACCGCACCAATAATACACTACAACTAACACAGCACACATGGGGAGCCCAATGCTTATCTTGATCCCCAATTAACACACCAAAATATTTAAAATAGGCTTTTTTTATATTTTCGAAAAATGGCCTGGCTTCTGATTTCGCCAGAAATTCTCCACAAATATAACAAGATTTTCACATACACTTGCTTATCGATACACAGAAAACCAATCAATTCGAAACTCAACAGAAGAGTGATATTTAACGTTTTTTTTTTTATGTCTAATGTTGTAAACAACCCAGTCTAGGTAATTTTTCCGTTGTAAAATGGAGCAATTTTTAGCCGCCCCACAATAAAATGTTTTACCTGTCAATATAAAAGGTTCTAATTAGGCTATTAAAAAATGGTACGTATTAGGGCTTTCGGAATATATTTTTTTTATTATTGAGAGGGTATTTCCATTGTGAAAATAATGAGCTAGCCTGTGTCTTATCGGCAATTAGTAAAAGCTTTGTGACAATATAATCGTATTATTTATTTTTCGAAATTAGTAGGGAATGGCCTTTCATAAAAATAAACAATATACATGCATTAAAAAAATATATTTCTTACTACCCTACACTTTTTATGTTTACACTATTTTCCTATCATTATTAATAAGTAACCTTGTAAGTGGATGTCATACTGTAATATCTTACCCCGTATATATAAGCATCTCAAAAAGCAAAAAAATGTTCCTCTTCCTGTGTAAGTTAATAGGCTTAAAACTGCTTTTTGATTAAAATAATATTTAACCTTGTTTCTTTGGTTTAGGTATTCAGGATTTTGTAGGAATAAGTTCTTTTTCTATTAAAACGCTTGCTTACTCCTAGAAAATTTATTTCAAGTTAACCTCTATCAAATTTCAACCCCCGAAGATAGACAGCCAAATTCTATATTCCTTGGCGAGTCGAGAGTTACCGCAAGAAATTATATAGTTTCGGCGAGCATTGATGTCTCTGGACGGATTCAAGGCGTCCCATTTAAATGAGTTACCTATTGCGTAAACTATAATGGATCTTTACTTAAACTATTAATTGAATTCTCCAAGTTAATTCCTAGTAATTGCCTGTGCATAAAATATCTCTTCTGCCATCAAGTTCGATAAATAAAAAACCATTGAATGCGAGGATCGCATTTAACAAATAACTGTCTGTAAGAAGTAGGAACTATCATTAAAATATTCTAGCTTTATAACCTAGTTAAAGCTGTAAGAATAATACATAAACATAAATATAAACATAAACATCTTTATTGAATCCTTAGGACACTAATGAATACATGTGTGGATTAGGTCAAAATGTGGACCCTCTAACAATGGGTCAAGATATATGTAGCATAAAAAGAAAAGACACACAAAAAACTAAGTTTAACATAATTATTATAAAAAACATAGTTAAGTTTTAAGTTTGTTAACCATCCTAAAGGTTAAAAAATTCTTGCACACTTTAGAAACTTTTAGTTATCAAAAAGTCTTGTACAGATTTTTTAAACAACTTATCATTCGATGTCGTTTTCTGTTCTGCATGTGGCCAATTTACACACCCCACACATTATTCGAATTATACATTTCTGTATTTTAAATGCCCCAAAATAAGTGGAACGTATTGCCCCAAAAGATCAAGACATATTTTACACCACTGTAAAACTGAGCATAGTAATATAAATATAAAATATCTTTTGTAGTTGTTTGCTTTAATCTGTATAATGCATATGATGTTGTTGCTATTTTTTTGCAGAGTTCATCAACGTGCATGTCCCAGCAAAGCTTTTTATCCATATGGATACCCAAAAATTTAATATTTGTAACTTCTTGTATTGATTTATTGTTAATTTTAAGCAGTTGTGATTCATTAATGATGCGAGTTTGAGGCGTAAAGAACAAAAAGTTGGTTTTTTCAACGTTTAAGTATAGTTTATTTGCTTGGAACCAGTTATAAAATTGTTTAAGCATAAGTTGAGTCATCTGATTAGCCCCTTGTATATTGTTACTCGCTACAAGATAGCTAGTATCATCAGCAAATAAAGTTAAGTTCCGATTATCACAAACATCTGGTAAGTTTATGTTTATGAATAATAAGAACAAAAGGGGGCCCAGGATACAACCTTGGGGTACACTACAGCTAATACTTAATCTTACCTTGTCAATTTCAACTAACTGATAGCGATCCATATACAATAGATACAACCGTAACCACTCGTGCACCTTGCCGTTAAACACTCATAGAGTTTATCCAAAAGTAGCACGTGATAAACGTACTAAATAAACAAACAATCGCTGTATTTGATGCTCATAGAGGTTATTTTCCTCGCTCTAGTTAAGCTAGCATCTTTTGTCCTATAAATAAAAACCATTTCCACTTTTGGTATGTACCATCACTATTCGAGTGAAAAGTCGTAATAGTATTCTTATCCTTTTCTATCTTTATCACTTTGTCTAACCCCCATTATACTGCTGGTCACTCAAAGGGCTGGGTAGGAAAAGGTTTAACAATAACTCCCGTCTTCTTTTTTAACAACAGTCGACTATAAGCAGTTGAATCGACAGCAACTTACGCTACAGTCCGGGCGATCTATTAGACCACGGAAGCGCTTCAATCTTTTGTTCAGTGTTAATTAATTAATATCGTGTCGAGTCGATCGATTTACTTCTGATAATTTTTTCAAGTATAGGTTAAGTTCCAATTGAGAGCACCAATGTTTCTCATAATCTTAGGCCTATCAGAGGTCCTAAAATAATTTGTCTTTTATTTAGTACAATTAAATACAACATTGAATTAAATTTTAAGGTAAAAATGGTTCATCAAAACCTTTCTGCTCAGTGTGTCTCAAAGGGCCAAGTAGTGGTTCTTTCAGTTATTACCAACAGAAAGTTCATTTTTCGATAGTAACTTTTATAAGAAAATTATTTTAACCGGTTTAATTATACAAATAGTACAATTTATTTGATGGGTATCAATCAAGCCCAATTCGTGTAAAAGGAGAGTATCGTTGTGATCTTCAGCTAGGAAAACAAGAATGGAAAAAAGCAGGAGAACTAAAGCAAAACTTTTCTAATTTACAATGTGGTTTTGCGTGAACTATTTCGCTATATATTTGTCTGTTATTTGCAACAACTGTTGCCTATTATTTACTTAACTGCCTATTTTCAAATTTAATGGTTGGTGTCATTTAGAGTCCTTACAATAATTATGCAAAGTGGTCCTTTGAAATAATTAGGCAAAAAATAAGGAAGTATTTGTTGCCTTCTACTTCTGTCTCTTTAATTACAATTTTTTACATTTCATTTGGCCGCCATTTTGTTTCGCCGTTTTGGATTTTTACAAACATGCTGCCATTTCATCCCCACATAACCCTTGATTTTCTGAGTAAAGATAGATCAACAAACTCACAGGAATGGGAGAATACGTTTTTCGGGCTGCAGGGACTTTAAAACTCAAAGATTTTTGACTGTACATAAAGTAAAATGAGGACTTTTTTTGGTAGTTGAATTTTGTTAAAGGGTTTAAACATGTAAAACAAAATAAAACGCGGACCTATAGATCCCTCTCAGAGGATTAATGCAGTGCTTGTTTTTTTTTTGGTTGTTTATTTCCTTTTTTTCTTTTGGTTTTTTTTGGGATGAAATTTATTCATCTCCTTGCTCCTAGATTACGCAGGTTAGAAAGCCCCTCTTCAGAAGCAATATCTATATATTCCACTGTATTATATCATCTGGTAGATTAAACTTCTATAAGACCTCGTTATGTAACGATAGACTAAGCGATAAATACCTGAACTTGAAAGAAAAAAACGTATTTAAAGTTGCAAATTTTCAACTTATCATCTTAAAATCTTGAAATAACTTATTATCTTAAAATCTTGAAAAACTTACAAACCTAATTACAGAATTAAACCTGTTGGTACTGGAAAACAAAATATATTTTTTAGAAGGTTACATAGGTAAACTAATAAAAATGTAAAACTAATCGTATTGTATAAACTAAGCAGAATTTATGTTTTTTACGTAACTTACTATGTGTAAAATTTCGACAAAGTTGAGAAGAATGCTGAGAAGTCTTGGCGTTCTAATACAGCAACATTACAAGACTTAGCAATGCTAACAAGTTTTCCTAAAAAGTAAGAAACAAAAAGAAAAGTTTGTAATCTATTGATCATATAGTGACCGCCTCTTTTCATCGAATGCAATACAAAATACATTTATAAAACTAAATTAATACTAAAAACAATGTCTTTTTTATGATACATACTTTAATGAGGAACTTTTTTTTAATTTTTAAAGCAAATAAGAATAAAGGAGGCTCTGTGAAATCGTACATAAAAGTGTTTAGCACCTATAGAAATAAGATCCAATAAGTTTAGTAACCGAAATAAGTTTTACATTCGGCCCTAGTAGTTTGAGGTTAGATATTCAACCGCTCGTTTTTTTACGTTTACTTAAGTCCACTTCCTGAAAACTGCCTTAATGTTTCACATTTAAAACTGATTCTAAATGACCTTTCACTGGCGCGAAATATTTCCTTAGTTTTCATCCAGTTGATAGGCATTTTCTGTAAATCTCTTATAAGGCTAGCGTATTTACTTTGTAATGAAAATTTAAGACATGCGGCATTTGATTTGTTAATAGAAAACAAAAAACTTCATTCAAAGCAGGCCCGATGCCGACTAGTAGTGGGGCGTTGATGAGTGGACCATGCCTGCGGCGGGTGAGGTGAATCATATGGCTTACTTTGATATCGACAGAGTTTGATAGCAACGTCTGGCTAAGGTGGAGGTGGTAGGTTCAAATCCGGCTCTACGGCAGACTTTTTCTTCAGTTGTTATATCAGACTTAATAATCTGATATAACAACAATTTGACTCTTAAAATTATTGGTTTTGTGTTAGTACCATAGTAATTTCTTAATAAAAGGGGAAATGTCGTTTAATTGTAGTATTCGCAACAGAAGACAATTTTAATCAAAAACTCATTCAATTAGTAATAGTTGAGGCTCATCTAAAACATGTTATGATTTTTAAAATATCGCTTAACGCTTAACAATTTATGAATTATATTTTTTAGAGTGGAAGAACATCTGAAAGAATCCCTAGCACGTTTACAATTAGACTACGTGGACTTATATTTAATTCATTTTCCGATCTGGATGGTTCCGGTAAATGAAGAGGAAAAGTTAAAAATACGTGGAGAACAAGATGCTCTTCCTACGGACCATATAGCCTTGTGGAAGGTGAGATATGTCATTTGTTACAAACAGAAACTGAATATTTCTTAAAATTTCAATGAACTGTGTTAAAAATTAGTGGAATTCTTTTTTGAACCTCCATTCTATTTAGTTTAGTTTTATATCTAGAAATATTTGTTAAAAAATCCCAACAAAACACTGGTATTATAATAAATCAATCCCTAGAAAAATAATAATAATAATCCGCATAAAACTTAATAACGGAAGATTCCCTAGTCACCTATATAAAATCGGTATAAAAGGTGACCCCTTCTGCACATGTGGAGAATATGGTGATTTGAATCACATATTTTTTTATCGTAGATTATATCAGCATTACTCCAATATACTTATGAATTTACTACTGAAAAGCAAATTTTCCCTTCCAATTTGGCTTCCCGACGTATAAGCTTCCAATAATGCGAGAATACTAATACAATTACACCTTCTTTTAAGAAATATAAATATTAATATTTAATTTTTCTCATTTTTATTCATAAATAGTTTAGGTATTAATGTAATAATCTTTCCTTCATAAGTTATCCTTTTTTAGTGGTTCTCTTTGTTTGTCTAATACAAAAGTCGTCCAGACGGATCCCTGGGCGTGAAGTGTGTATCCCTTCGTTTTAAATGTTCAGGTTTTTATGTAGTTTAAATTTATTTTTTATTTCCTTCCTTTATTTAAGTGGTTTTAAATTAAATTAACTTGATTTAATTACTTACGGTCCTTTTAAAACGGTATAAATACGATTTTGTGACTAAAACACTTTGCTTGTAACGACAATTTAAAAAAAAACTTAAGCTAAATGACATAATTTCTTATGCTTGCTTAAATAATATTGTTTATATTATGTATCGAAACATTCCCCAGACAGACTAGCCTACATGTTGAGATATGTAATTTTATTAAATATTTGCTTCAATTAATTTAAAGTTAAATATTTTTATTCAGTTGCGAAAAAGCCAAGAAAGATTTTTGTTTGTCATTAAATTTTTTTCAAGTATTCGCTAATATTTGAGCACATTCCTCATGTAAAATAAACAACTTCGTAAGAAATTCATGTGAATGCGTATTATTTGGATTTATTTTATACTATTTTAAGACTCCTGCCGACGAACCATCATGACTACCTACGACAAAACTTTAAATCTATAAATTCACTAAAAATCGTGTTTTTTAGAAAACCCTGACACTTTAATAGTTATAGAAATATATTATATCATTTGAAAGAAAAAAAAACGCATTTTTGTCCTCTTTTACAAGTAATGGAGTTAGCAATAATTTTGGTTCACCCTGTATGATATCGATTCGATTTGCATATTGAAGCTAAGTACCCTGCACGTACTTAGGCCACTAGCCAAAATCTCAATTTTATATGAAGTAAAAGTACGGAAAAATCAAATTTTGATTAAGGTCATATTTTTCATCGTGTAAGTTAAAAATGAATTAATTTTTTAAATAACAGTAGAGATAGGTAAAGAAAGTACTAGGAAAATAACTTAATTACTACGACTTTTAGGCAGAAGCGGCAACACTGTATTGCTGAAAAGTGCCGGGTAGCGTTTTTACGAATTACGTTTCCGTGTTCATTTGAGATCGACGCGGGCTTGAAATGAACACGGAAAAGTATTGCAATATTCATTGACAAACCCGTGTTGAATTCGAGGCGCCAGACAATGAACCATGCACGGATTTGTTTGGAAATAAGGCTATAGTTGACATCCAAATCCGTGTTGATTTCGAGGAGCAATCTTCGTAAAAATCACATACTGCCTCTTACATATTGCTTGTAATTGGTTGATTGTAACCACTGGTCGACTGTAAATAGTTTTTGTTTACGTTTTGTTTGGGTTTGAGGTTAGCGCAGTTTTTAATTTGTAGGCTAAATCATGGAGCATTTTAAAAGTTTTCTTCATAAACACACTAAAGAGTTTGAAGTTTTAAATTTCACTATGGTAACTACTTAAAGGTGTCAAAACATCATTTTTCAGGCTGCCATATTGGACAAACAGTTGAAGTTAGGGTGTAGGGTATGCTTTATCAAATAGGTAGACTTTGACGTAGAGTCCAAAAATGTAATAATAGACAGGGTGTTCAATTTAAAATTACAAAGTTGACACTTGCTACTTTTTTCACATACCCTATATATTTACAAGTATATTATTTTAAATTTAGCTTATTCCAAGCAACTTTTTTTTACAATTTTTTTTTCAAAAATGGCAAATAAAAAAGTTAAAGGGGGGGGGAGGGGATTTATAATCAATAACCCTGTACATACATTAATACGACTAATATGAAACTACGTTTTTCTTTTTTATGATTCTAAAGTAAAAAAAAAATAAAATGATGAATTTTGGCAAACAAATTTAATTAAATTAAAAATTCCATTACATATTAATTCACTCAGTATTCTTGTATAGAATTATCTCATAAAACAAGAATTTGTGTAATTGATTTCGGCTAAACAAAACAAAAATGTAAAATTTGGGTTCGTATATGCTGCGATTTATTCCTCCTCGAAATCAACACGGGTTTGGATATAAACAAAACTCCTTTTTCCAAACAAATCCGTGCGTGGTTCATTGTCTTTCGTCCCCAAATCAACACGAGTTTGTCAATGAATATTGCAATACTTTTCCGTGTTCATTTCAAGACCGCGTCGATCTCAAATGAACACGGAAACGTAAAAACGCTGCCGGGTAAAGGAAACGTACCGCTTTTTTACAAAACTGCCAATATTAATAAACTTACTTATCAGCTAAATGAGTGTAGAGTCTTGCTTTCTCTCCAACCTCAATTCCATACAGAGTTCTCATATCATCTCCGTCTAGACTAAAATCGAAAAGATCTAAATTTTCCTTTATTCTGCTGATAGTAAAGCTTTTGGGAATGACCACAATATCCCGCTGAAGAAGGAATTTCAGTAAAATTTGTCCGACTGACTTTTTATGTTTGGCAGCTATTTTGGCAACAGTTGGATCTTGTATTAGTTTGGGGCTGGAAAATGAAATAAACAATTACAACATTAAAAGTATAAAAATTGCAAGAACCAAATGAAGGATAAGTAATTGTATTTTGAGGTTCACGGGGCTTACTGTAAAAGAAATAAATTGTAGATATTAACAACTGAACAAAACTCACTCTTTTAAAAATTGAAAATTCTTATACTTTTGCGCCATTCCTAAATTATTCGTTTTTTGGTACTTAGTATACAGGGCATAAATTAATTAAAGTCCAAAACTCTGGAAGAGGTTATTTTCACATGGAAATAAAAAAAAATTTAGTTCATATAAACAGGGCAAACAGCTCCCCAAACCTTTGTTTTTAGATGCAGAATACAAGGCAGATCCTGTTTTAAAAACTCACGGGCCCTTCATAGTTTAAAAAAAATTTTGTTCCCTAAAACATTTATATAAAGTCAAATAAGAATAAACAAGACTTATTTTCCATTTTTATGGAAAATGGTACTTAATAATACTTAATAGCTCAACAGAAATGTTAACTTCAACTAGATATGTTGAATATTAAAATGGTTTGGGAAACGCTTGTCCCAAACACCTAAAAAATACCTAGCGTTTTGAGCTTTATTATTAAAAATCAATCTAAATAAATTTCTAGTCCCGGCTATACACAACTTCCTCTTCATAATTATTAAAATAAGTTTTGTCATCTAGAGGCCGCATATTTAAAACTAGTCTATGCTTAATTAACACCGCCATTTCATTAAGCTTCACACATTACCTTCTCTTCTTCGGAGAAATAAAAAGCTTCTACAAAATATTAATCCTAAAAATATGTTAGTTGAAACACCGATTTCAAGCGACAAAATAATATATTAAGTAAATACATTAAATAAATAAACCTAAGCGTTATTGCATTCTATAAAAAAGCGTTTCACAGTATGATCCATAAATTCATTAGCGTCTTGTTATCAGAAAGTTTTAATGATCAGCTTAATTTAATTAAATCAATTACAGTTAATAATGGTTGTCAGGGTCACACATACTCCAACCGTAGACATGATAATAAATGTATAACAACATATTGCGGAAAGGCCTTTTTAAAAGTTAAATGTTGACATAATTTCGTAGGTAAACTTTTGAAAAACACAAAATCTAAAAGTAATAGAAATGAAAAGTGAGGGATTATCAGTTATGCCCAAAAACATTCCTTGTTCTTAGGGTAGAACTTTTAACATAAACGCAGTTTTATTCACAATAAACATGACTTAACGTTAGCAAACCATATTATCTGGGAGTATCATGTATTATCGATTTTAAGATCCTTCATGTAGAGAATAAAAACTCTAAATTAAATTTATTGGAAAGCTTAGAATTAAACCGCCTAAAAGATACAAATGTATTACTCACAGATCTTAACAATCCTCCTTTACTCAAGCTTTTTTGAAATTTCTTCAAATATTGTTACTAGAGTTAAAGTTATGGTAGTTAAAAAACCCAGCTTTTGTACATCAGGTTAAAAAAATTTAATAAAAGACCGTAGTCTAGACAGACATTGTTACGTTAATATCAAATGTAGAATAAAGATATATATATATATATATATATATATATATATATATATATATATATATATGTTGATTTTTACTCCTTCACGGATGGAAAAATACAATGTGTTTTCATTCCGGGTGTACATCCGTTCAATACCGTCGTTCTGAAAAGAACAGTTTTGCTGACGTTTCGCCAAAATCACATTTGGCATTTTCGAAGCTTTCTTTCTCGCGTCCGAATAGAGACTGAAGTGTTGGTGACTGCGACGCTTCCTTTTATACCCCCACTCGGGGCCAAAGGTTATATCTGCGCAGGCATATTGTTGGTAGTTTTAATGATTCGTCCCTTTTATTCAAATCACCTTGTTTTTCTATTTCTATGGCTTCTCGGATTATTCTGGTCTTTTAATGTTCTATATTGGCAATCTCCCTACACCCATCGAAATTTATTTTATGGCCGGTTTCCTGATGATGTAGGAATAAAGCTGAGGATGTTTGTTTATTTCTGATGCTGAGTTTATGCTCTTCCACTCTTGCTGATATTCGCCTGTTAGTTTGTCCTACGTACAACTTTTCACAGTCCTGGTACGGAATACTGTACACTCCGTGGTTTTCCAGTTTGATTTTATCTTTTGGGTTTCCGAGTAGTTTACCTATAGTTGTTTGTGGCTTGTGTATTGTTTGTATGTTGTGTTTCCTTCTTCCGATTCTGTCTGTTGTGCCTTTTACATATGGTAAGACTACTCGTTGCTTTCCCGGTTCATATTTTTTGTTGTTCGTTGTTCGGGAAACCTGTGCATTAATAGCTTTCTCTATGGTGCGATTTGTGTAGCCATTTTTCTTTAAAGCACTAGATATTACCTTAAGTTTTTTTTATCTCGTCTGTGTTTCAGTTAGTCGCACGGTTCTAGGTATTAGAGTATTTGCCACAGCTTGAATCTGTGCTGGGTGATGATGTGATTTTGCATTTAAATATCTGTCTGTATGTGTTGGTTTTCTATACACGGTGTATTCGAAATGTCCGTTATGTAGTTTTGTGACCAAAACATCTAAAAATGGTAGTTTGTTGTTTTCCTCTAACTCTAGAGTAAATTGTATTCTGGGGTGGATTGAATTTACGTGAATCAGAAATTTTTCGAGCTCTGCATGACCATGTTGCCATATAATGAATATGTCATCCACATAACGAATCCATAATTTGGGTTTTAAACTTGCTTTCTCAAGAGCTTCTTTCTCGAAGTATATCATAAATAAATTCGCGACTACTGGTGATAGCGAGGATCCCATTGGAGCACCATCCATTTGTTTATACATTTGTCCGTTGAGTGAAAAATAAGTATTTTTAAGGCAATTTCCGAGAGTTGTATTATATGGGCCTGGAAATCCTCGTTCATAGCAATCTTGTCCAATGCTTCGTCATTGGGAATACTGGGATATAACGATTTGACATCTAGGCTTGCTATGATATCGTTTATCGTATAATTCGAGTAAAATGCTCCGAGTTTTTTACAAATGAATCAGCTTTTTCTACAGTTGGTTGCATAATTTCAGAAAGGTATTTCTCCAGTTTTTGTAGCGGCGAATTAACAGCACTAACAATAGGTCTGATAGGCGCCCCTGGTTTGTGTATTTTTGGTAAACCATAGAGTTTAGGACATCTGCTCGACTTTTCCCGTGGTATGATTTTTTGTTGAATTTCGGGGTTTGTTGGTGAACTTTTTATTTTATTTTTAGTTGTTTTTTCTAGGTACATGGTCGGGTCCCTTGGAACAGATCTATAACAATTGTCTTGTAGGATATCCTGCGTTTTTTGTACGTAATCTTGAGTATTCATAGCCACAATTGCGTTTCCTTTATCTGCTGGAAGGATTGTCACACAAGTAGTATAGCAGGGGCGGTCCTGCGACACCTCGATGGCATCTTGACCACCGATCGGTCCCAGGAGCTCTTCGGCTCACCTGCCTGCAAGAAGTGTTTACCTGTCACTTTTGTGCACCTGTCTTTTGCGTGCCACTTGGTTTGCACAGGTAGGTGTGATTTTTGAAAAAAACTTCCAAGAAGCGAGCTTCGCGTC
Source organism: Kuschelorhynchus macadamiae (assembly GCA_030620095.1). NCBI lineage: Eukaryota > Metazoa > Arthropoda > Insecta > Coleoptera > Curculionidae > Kuschelorhynchus > Kuschelorhynchus macadamiae. The sequence continues at coordinate 360,962 of JAUTXW010005054.1, read as the reverse complement.
ATCACAAGAGCCGAGCCTCGCCTCGCCGAATTCCCAGAATTGTTTTTCTGTTAATTAAAATGAATATGTTCGACGTAAGACTAGAGGTCAGGTTCGCAGATAAGAAAAGGTCGAGTACCGAGAATTGTTTTTCTGTTAATGTTCGACGTAAGACTAGAGGTCAGGTTCGCAGATAAGAAAAGGTCGAGGATGTAGATAAGGAGATGTTTGTGTAGTATTGAGATGAGCAATAATAATGTTGTTATAATAAATAATATTTATTTCGAATAATAAACGATAAAAAACGTATAGCGCTTAAAATAATTAATATAACGAGATTTGTTTTCAACTATTTAAAATTAATGTGTTCGAGCCACAAGAGTTCGAGTCTGGTCTAATTTTCTATTAAGATAATGGAATAAAACTCAACTTTGAAATAATTTGGATTTATTTAAATTTTCAGATAGAAATATAAAAAAAAGTCAATCCTTTCAAATAATGTTTATTAAAACAATATTAATAAATACACTATTCTTGAAATTTTCTTTTCTTTCTTTCGTAAAAAGCAAATTGTGCAATATTGTACGAAGTTTCCATTTTAATTCGGGTCCAGTAATTTTGAGTCGAGTTGTCACTGATGTTAGCATAGAAATAATCTTCATCCATCTGTCGCCATCCCCAATCATCTTGTGGCTGTGCTTGATACAGATGAAAACATTTGTCCATTTTGTTTGTCACGAGGTTACTTTTGGTATCCAAAAACTGTTGTTTGGTGGGAATGGGACAGCTATGATGTGGCTATAACAAAAAAACAATTCTATGACTGGGGTATTGATTCCTTGCAGTACAAGTCAAGTTCCGACGTCGTTCCAACAAATGACTGTGCTCTGTGAATGCGAATTGATTCCTGACAAAAGCAGAAATGTAGCTTACAGAGGTGACAGTAAATTGTAGCTAATGGTTCGTGTTTTCGTTGTGATCCGACATCTAATTTAATCTGTTTATTCTGTCTTGTAGTAGCAGCGGGCGTATATTTGACAGGGGTCAAGTTGTGAAATCTTTTGCGATCATTTGCCTCCAAATATTTGATATCAGTCGTGGTCTGAAATAATATTTTCAATTTAAATATTGCATTTATATTTAAAATATAACTATTTACCTCTTAACTGGATGAGACGGAATTTTTGAATATAGTAGATTACCCGTAACAAAAGAAGAATAAATGAAACTAAACATTGTTATATCCCCACGGTAGAGTGTCTGTGTTTAACTGTTGATAATAGTTTGTGTAGTTAACTATTCGCTTGTCGTCAAAAGGACTCAAAGCGGTTTTAATTTGATTAATAGTAAATACGTTATGCTTTTTGGATCTAATAAAATTTTGCGCAACATCGATGGTAGTATTGTTAAAAAGACACTGATAATAATCATGAAAAGAAATTTGTTTCAATGCTGAAGATTGAATACCCTTAGCTTTTTTAACAATTTTTTCTTTGTTTGCAGCGCTGTCTTTATCACTTAAAGTTTTAAAACAATACATTTTAGAACGCAAGCCGATAAATTCAGTCATAACCTGACCACAACATTCATCCTTCATTAGCCCATAAACTTTTTTATTTTTTTGTTGAATATTGTATACGTTGTCTTTAGGGTAATCTGACGTATCAAACATATGTATATTTTCCCTAATGCAGTCATAAATATTATAATTTGAAAATAGATAAATAAGACTGTCAGTGTCAGTGTACATTAATTTAGCATTAGACTGGAATTTCGGTATAATAAAATTGTAATGAAAATCGTATATTATCGTTTTTGAAATATCTAAAATAGACATACCGATGTAAATTGGTTTATTAAATTTTATGTTTAATCGGTTCATTTCGATTAAGACTAGATTTTCTGTAAAAATTTCACAACTGTGAAAATTAGGTTGTGAAATGTAATAATTTGCACCATATCTGCCTGACCATTTCGAAACTAATTTTATATCACGATATTTGCGTACATTTTCAATTGTTTTTCCATATGGTGCGTTATTCATCAATTTAAAGAAATTTTTTTCAAACTCGTTTTTACTGTTTATTCTGAGAGTAGTATTTAGGTCTATATATTTTTTTAGCCATGGAGATTGTTTAAATTTTAAACACCTATGAATTTTTCCAATTTTTAGACCCAATTTGGTGACTAGCTGCAAATTTTTGTGATGAATAACGTAACGTTTCTTATCATAAAGAGTGGTTAATAGTTTGGGAAGTGAAGTAGCTGAAGTTGGTGGTACTAAATGTTCAGGACAGAGTGGTAAATCCTTATGTGTTTCAAATAACTCTTTTGGATAATAAAGGTCCACTTCAAAAATACACCCATATTCACTATTATCGGCTACATCTAAAATATTTGTTTCCTGATAGATATCTTCAACCCACTGAAAGTCTCCAGTAGGCAGAGGATAACTCATAGCAGCACCATATAAATTTACAACATCGAAATACATGAGATAGCTAGATGGTTTGTCAGGGTTATATTCTACCCCCATATATTCATTATTAGCCTTAGCGTATCTATTTGAGCATTGTGAAATTCCCCCTCTTATACCCTTTTCAATAAACATGACCATATCAATATCTGTTAAGAGGTCCAATTTTACTTCACTAATTTTTAACATGCTATCAAATGCTAATCCTGGTGCTGTATAATAATGTAGAGGGTCCAATTGATATGTTTCCAAACAGACTTTGCGAAAGTTTTCAAAGACATCAACTAAAAGTAGGACATCGGTTTTAAGATACAATTCAGCATATTCTTGAAGCCTTTTAATTTTAAACGTATCCCACACCGTAGAAGCATGTTGATACTCTTCGGTTGATATGTTTGAATTAGAAATAGAACTATAAAATAGCTGTATCGGAGGTAAACTGTTATCTTGCAGTTTTTCCCAAGAGTCTAGATATTCGTAAGGAAATACCCCCTTCCTGGTCATTAGTTTAAATTTAACATCATCCGAATAGTAGTATCTTGTAACAGTTTTTTGGTGATCCTCTAAATAGGATGCTAGTTTTTCCAAGGAACTGGCCATAAAACGAAATGAATCGATAAATCTAAAGCTGATATCTGAATTTTCAATGTACTTGGTGAAAGATATGTATTTTTCTTTATTAAGTGGAAGCAAACTAATTATACCTTTCACTTCTGTAGAAAGGGCCTTGATTAAGAAGTGACTATCGTATCCTGATAGATTATGAAATATTACAGGCACAGTTTTTTTTTTATCTGAAAATTTTAAATTACATGATTTATGTGCAGCTCCTCGGAATAACCCCGTTAAATGACAATGGTCTCTTACTTTATAGTTATCCCCTAAAAAAGGTTCATTACAAAAATGACATGTTTTTGCTTGACAATAAGCCTCATTTTCTTATTTACTTAGAGGTGTCATAGATTGTGGGTTTGAATATATTGAATTAACTTTATAAGCAATTTTGCCAAGTTCCCTGACAAACCATTCTTGACACTTTTCTCCAGTATATGAATGAAATTCCGATAGCGAATCATCATAAGAACATTTTAGAAAATATGAAATACTAAATGGTTCATGTTTTTGATATTTTTTTGATTTCTTAGTGCATTGCTTGTCTTCATACTTGACAAGCATGCTCTCTAAATCTGCGTAAATTGCAAAAGGAACCAATAATTTATTTGAGAAATTTTTAAAAGTTAAAATTTTTTCATTTTCCTTTGGCAATGTAATTTTACATTTATTCAATAATTGGCAATCTTTGGAATGTTTTTTCAAAATGGGTTCAGTTTTAAAATGATTGAGACAACGCTCGCAAAACCATTTTTTATGTTTTCTATTACCCATTTGGGTATTCAATAAACCACTTAATTTTTTTATGCATGCAAAATGAAATGTTGTGTTTGCAGGTTCGAGAAAATATTGTGTGTTTTCTAATTCAACGTTATTACAAGGTAGTATAAGTAAATTAACTGTATCTGTAAAATATTCTATTTTGCTTAATAATAAAGGTAAAATGTCTCTCTTTCTTAAACAAAAAACATTAATAGCTAAGTTGTTCATTCTTTCAAACTTGGAAATATCTTTTAGAGCAATTGGAAATTGAATTCCATCATATTTCAAATAGTGACTGAAATGATCATAAGATGACGTGCGTGAAACGTTTTTGCCTTTTCTGGGTCCACGTACAGCACACATGATAGCCCACAAAAAACAATAAACGTCTTTATTTTTAATATTGATAACACTTTTAGTTTTTTTTATGAATTCAGGCAATTGCACATAAGTGGAAGACCCCACGCTTATTGGATTAAAAGAATTAATATTTACTTTCAAGTACCAAATTTCACACAAGGCCCAACCACTGTCTCTTTCTTGAAATTCTTCAAGTTGAACCAAAATCTTATCAGTAACGTGTATCTTATACCATTCAGTCAGATTCGTAGATGGTTCAATTAGTGAATTTTTCGTTGTAAAATGTTTAGCGGATTTTTCTAAATTTTGAGGTTTTATAAATAAACCTGAAAACACAACATTTACTTTAATCATAGAATTTTTAAGTTCAGTTTTAATCCTGTTTGAAAAAATACGAAAAGCACTATTTAAAAACTCTCTTGGTTCTTTCATCTTTAAATTGTTAATAATTCCCGTTTTTATTCTCCCTTTAAAACAAGAATCAACATCTTCCCAAACTAATTTTCTTTTTAATAGACCCTTGTTATTTTTTAAATGCAATTTAAAACGCAATAAAAAGTGTTTTAAAATTGACAAATTACTTTCCACTCTACTATAACTAGAAACACATGAACTATTTTTTAAACATTTTTTAATAATGGCAATTGATTTTTTTAGATAACGAATATGTGTTTGGTAATCTTCTTTTGTTTTAAGTAATCTACTTACCATTTCAGTTTTCTGGACCGCTTCACTTGAAAATGAATCTAGGACTTTGTTGCTGCTGGACGACATTTTGGTTTTTGTTTTCTTTTAGTGTAGTGGCAAGAAGGACTACAAAGACTGCAGTGTGAATAAGTTCGGTGTGTGTATGATAATTTATATACAAAACTCTTATCAATCATTCGCGTCATTTCTATTGACAACACACATACACACGCAAAGTAGCATGGTATCATATCATGTATATGTAAAATTTTCCAGAAGATAAGTCACGTTGCACCAAAAACATGTTTTATCAAATATAGGTCACGTTGCATGACCTTTGCATTTTTATTTTCCGTTATCAAATACAAGTCACGTTGCACGACGTACATTGCATTTTGCTTTTTCGTTATCGAATACAATTCACGTTGCAAAATATTAGGAAAATTTCTGTTTTTGCTAGTAATTATGATAAAAGATAAAGAAACATTTACTGTGGACGTGGTGTTATAATATGTAACGGACCAAATTTTGTTGAAAATTTCCTTTGAAATTAATGAATACTTTTATCGTCGTCTACGTCAAAATTGCTAATTTTTTCAATGATAAATTTGTATTTATACTCATCCAGAGTTTGCGTTTGGTATCAGTTCTATGTCTATCCGTTTTTTGGAAACAGCCAAACGAAAATATTCAAGATGGCAACAGTACCCAGTACACTTGTTGTATTTTCTGAAGATAAAATAAACTTTCCTGTGCGTCACGTCTTGGTTGTTATGAAACAGCTTTTTCAGTAAGTATTTGTTAAAGTGTTAGTGAACGTACCATTTATTATAATAACAGCTCCTTTTATTACATTTTGTGCAAGAATTTATTTAGCTAGGTGCTGTAGCTTATTTTATATATTCCATAAATTTATATAGCACATGTTTTTTTAATTTTGAAAGCTTTTCAGTGAAGCAATATTTTTTATTTTTACAAAAATACTGAATATATAAAAATGATTCCTATGAGGTGTTATAAAACCTGTATTTAGAGAAGTTTTTTGTTTCCTTTCAGATATGGTGTTGATAGGATTATCGAAAGGGATGATAAGGTGTATATACACCTTACTTATAGTCCCCGGAGAGAAACCTTGAAAAGAAAATTTGGAAATCTCCCCGTACGCTATCTACGGACAAAAATCAATAATGATGAGGAATTTAGGATACTCGAAAGAGTGGTAAAACGGTTCAGATTTAATCTTGTGGACGAGGATGTGGAAATGACTGTTAGTGAGCAACAACGACGAACACTACCATCAACATCATCGTCGTCGTCGTCGTTGCCGTCGTCGTCGTCGTCGAAACGGCAAAAGTTGACTGTGGAGGAGGTCTATTCCTCCAGCGAGGATGAAGAGCAACAACAACAACAACAACAACTAGAACAAACAAATGTAAATTCATTTTAGTAATTTTAGTGTTCTTTTTTCAGATTTAAATATAGTTAGAATAGTATATTTATTCTTTTATTACAGAAAAATCAACTAACTTTGATAGAAGGTTATAATTACCTAAGCTTAAAAAAGTGTTGGACTTCAAAATCATTACATGATGTGATTGTTGCTGAGGTTCTGGATGAGGTAAAAATCATTAACCTATTACTAAAATCTTGTCCGTGCAGATCCTTTGTAGCCGGTGGTTATCCTAGTTATTTAGTAGGTCGAACCAAAACTTACGCAGATATTGACATGTTTATTGAACTTAGTCCTGTATGTGAAGCGGTATGTTTATTGATTTTAAATATACTGATAGAGAAACTTAAGGAAAATGGTTATAGAAGTGTACAAAGTATAACAACTGTAAATAATTACTCAACAAAATTTTTCTTACGAAATGTTGTCGTCAAAAAAGGTTTTTTATTACAATTGATATTTTTGAAAGAAAACTCTAACCATTTAACTTTTGAAGAACTAATTATACATACGATAACTAATTTTGATTTAGATATATGTAAAACTGCTTTATTTAGGCAAAATAATTCGTTACATACAATTCAAATTAATCAAGTGAAGAAAATTGAAAATTGTATTCCAAGAAATCTTAATCGTCGTGATAAATATATAGAAAGACGCCTTGAAAAATGGATTGAATGTAGACACCTTAGCAATGATATGTCTGAAAAAAATAACATGTCTAAAAGTAGGATAACGATTTGAATAAATACAATTTACATAATATTTTAGTTTTTTATTTCAATCTTCATTACAATTTCTACATTTAAATGTATTCCAATGATATAAATTAAATACGTTTTCCAAGGTACAATTTAATGTGTTACTATCATGTTGCTGACAACGATATGACTTGAATATATTTTGTAATTCGGCCAAGGGTGGACATCCTCTTGTTTCCAAATCAATAACGGTGTAATTTGTTTTGAACAATAATCGGGTCAACCACTCCAATTTCTGATTTCCCTTTACTGCAATGATATTGTCGGTGTAGTCGTTATTCCAAGAGTCCACAGTGTCATATCCATTTTCTTCATTAATAAAATCTTTTATAAACTCAGTCAGATTTTCATATTCCAAATTTTCAAAAGCATCGTTTGACCATTCCAAGCCATGTACGTTGTTGGTTAACCATTTCATGTGATTTCTAATTTGGTCTTTGCAAAAGTCCAATTCAAAAGGAAGTTTAACTGAAGCATGTTTATAATTTTTATTTGAGGTATTAAGAATTGCAATTTCCTTGCACAAAAAAGTTGAGCTGCCATATTGAAATCCTTGTATATCTATTACAAACATGACTCTTTACAAAACGTTCACTATACTGCTGCTGCTGCTGCTGCTGAGACTACTCCACCTTTTACCGCGAACAATCGATGACTGACGTTTTACTTTTCACACTTTGAAATTTAATATACTTTAACTGTACTGGTTAAAGGATTGTATTTGACTAAACGATCGTGTAGAATCAAACAGAATGCTGAGGTATTGTTTGTTATTGTTTTAGTTGTTTCGAATTCAATGCGAATATCAACAGCTCCACCTTTTAGGATGTCTTCACCTTGACGTGAACAGTCAACAACAATTAATGCTGCTTTAGTCTTGTATGTTGTTGGGTCATAACACGGATCACTCTGATTTTTATAATAATAGGATTTTTGAAATTGTTGATACATTTCATACGCAAGCGCATATTTATTGTTATCAAAGTCCAAATTTAGATTATCGTATGGAAACATATCAGAGTTCAAATACACCTTCAAATTTAATAAACTGCAATGCTGAAAATGACTCGCATTTTTCGCAATATTATTTTTCACACCAGTTTGAAAACCAATGATGATAAAACGAGGCTTTTCCAATTGATTTGATGATTTCACTGCCCATGTGTGGTTTTTGCTTTGCTGCAGTTGTGGGTATTCATGTAGTTCCCAACTTCTGAAAGCAATCGTTAATTCCCTGTTACTTTCAAATTGTTTAAGTAAACGTAATTTTTGAGTATCACTAACGGTAACATGAGGCATTTTCCACAATATCTTACTCAGTGTAACTTTATAGGTTTCCTTTTTGTCATTTTTTTGCATGATTCCCTCTGTATCAGAATTGCTTCTAATTAATTTTAATTCTTGACGAATATTCATGATTATCTTATGAAAATCCTCCGTAAAACCCATCAACATTTTTAGCGGAATACAAACATTAAAACTACCGTTACCATCCAAAATTTTTGGATTGTCTTCACAATCCCATCCAGCATTCTGAAGTGCAAAATATTCAGCTTTCGAAAATGATACGTAACCTTTCATTGTTGTGGCTATGCCGGGATTTCGAACCCGATCGATAACCACTCCTCCTAGTTCATAGCGAATTTCATCAAACAAATGAACAATTCCGTTATTGATAAAAGTTACATTATCACTATAGGTATTATCGTTTTTAAGCAACTTTCCTTCAATGTATAAAAAGCTTTGACTCGGTAACGTGTATAAATCTTGTGTTTGTATTGGTATTCTAATTTCATCGTTATTGTTTAGAGTTGTTGAGGAATAAGGTTGATGTGTATGGTATTGATAATTTATGATTGAGTCATCATTTAGCACATTTTCTCCCACTTTTAACATGTTATAACTCATTGTCTTTGTGCCTATATCTACACTTGCAAACTAATATAATAAAAATTCTTTCCAAACTTGTAGTAATCCGTAATTTAAAACTACACCAAAATCTTTGTAATTTTCCAATTTTTAATTTTGATTTTTCTTCTTCTCGTCCTCCTGTAAACTGAATCCCAGTGAGAGTAGTACACGTTTGTTTTTAGATGTTAACTCCTTAAACGTTCTGGTGGAACTAATAGTTGTCTGTTCATCTAATTGGGTTTTATGACAATTTTCAAACGAGTCCTTTGGTATATTTAAAGAATTATGATTATACAGAAAAACCATTTTAAAGAATTCGCTTCAAATGTAACCTTATCGTTACTAGCTCGTTTCTGAAATTGACTAATTTCTTATCCTGATCAGTTATTTTAAGGATTATCTCATCGATATATCGTGTGCTGATTGGTAGATAAATAACATTCGATGGCTTCTCGACTATTTTGAAACCTGGTGGCACTGTTGGATAAAACAAATGGATAATATGAACTAAATCTCCGTTATTATAGGAATTTGTCACTAGATTACATTCTATACATATTGAATTCACTTTAAATATATTTACAGGATTATCGGAAATGTGTCTTTTATTGGGCTCGAGTTGCTTGCTACCGAATCCCAGTAAACTGCCAATTGAATTTTCTTTGCTGAAATCAATTTTACGGTTACATTTGATTTCACACTGTAAAGTGTTATGGTTCGCTTCCAAACGGAGTGTGATTGGATCCTTTTCTTTTGAATGAAATCTCAGATACGTCGTCAAATATTTTTGAATATCGCTAATTTCGTAGGATCCTTCAGGTATAACAACGTGCTCATCTCCACAATGAAAATTGTTATTGCTACTATCAATGTTAGGAATTGAGTTGTAACTTTCAAAATTTATTAAACCCAAAACATAATTTTCGTTTTCATTCAAAACAATGGGTGGATAAATTTTGGTTGAAAGTACAGACTCCGTTCCCGATAAGGTAAACGTATAAGACATGTTTAACTACTTTTCGGATCAAAGTATTTACATTAAATAAAACAAAAACTATAGTTATATTGGTATTTATTCTAAATCTACAGAATGATACAAAAATTTCAGACATAAGTGACCACATATAAACGAGTCATAAGGTTGGTAACAACGATGATTATAAAATATGTTACAAATACCATTAGAGTTAAAATATTTACACACTTCCAGAGGAGGTTTTAAATTTCCAAAACTATCAAAATAATAAACATTATTTCTATGTTTCCAATAAGCAGTCCAATGAGTTCCCGGTCCAGAAAAATTGTCTAAATTGATAATACCAGATTCGTTTTGGTAAATTTTCTTCGGTAATCGATCCTTCATAAACACTCCTCGAAAATAGGGTATTTTGAGTAGTTTAGTATACTTTTCAATATCAAAGTTACTTAAGGCACGGTTAGGTAAGATTATCGGTATTTTTTTTTCCTGAGATGATTTCCTAAAAAAAGGCCTAAACCTGTTTTGTATGGTTTTAAAAAGAGACCTTTTCCCAATGCAATGGATTCCATCGTCTTGTTGTGGCGTTCGCTTTCTTGCAATTGTTGTTTGGCAGCACGAGCGTCAGATACGGCCTTTGCGATGCCGGCAGCTCCTCCACTTAACGCACCTAATGCACTCAGTCCCGCAAAAATAGGGATCAAAGGAAGAAAACCTCCAGTTTTTGGAATTTTAATTATTCTTGGCCGTCTGATTTTGGTATTATTAACTGCTTTCATAGCTATCTTAACAGCATCGTAAATATTGGATGGTTTTTGATTTAAAATAGTACCTTTAATCTTTTTCATAACTGATTGAAAACTTTTTAATTTTGTACTGCTTCTTTTTTTCCCGCTAACTTTTGGTCTTTTTGCCTTTTTGCTTTTCTGCTTCCGAGGTTTACTTTTTTTAATTGCTGCCATGTTTACTACTTTCTGTTGGAAAAGTTTTTAATACACTAAACGTTGAAGCCAGATAAATGAAAATATATACTATTTTTTAACTTTTTTTTTCAATGGACCACTAGCAAATTCCTCATGAAAATTATCGTCGTCGTCATCATCGTTTAATTTCCGCTTATTGGATAAGTTTGCCGAATTTATTTCAAATTTTAATTTTTTCCTATCCATTATATTATCATCAGAGTTATCTATCTTTCGTTTGAGTGCCCTATTTTGATGTTGTTGTTGTTGTTGCAAATCTTGTTCAATCTCGTTCTCTAAGTTCTTTCGCTTCCTATCATCATCATCATTCTCAATAAAATTAGAAGGGTATTTCATTTTTTCCTTTATTTTCTTCTCATGATAATTATCATATTTTTGTTGTTTAATTTTTGTTCCCTTTTTGACTTGTTTTCGATACACCTTTCCAGTTTGACCTTTTACTTTTTCGAGTTTGTTTAGCAAAATCTCCATCTTTTTCACATAATCACGCATAGCCTTCACACTGTGTTCCATTATTGTTTTAAGATACTTCTTATCATGGACTCTATTGTATGACTGATTTAAATTGGGGTTATTACTCAAACTTATATCCCCACTGGTAGTACCCATACCTAGCTTTATTTTAGTTTGCATTGCAGCTGAAATACCTGCAGCGGCTAATTTTTCTTTCCAGGATGCATTCGATGAATTTATTCTGCTTAAAGCGTGTTTAAGTAAAATTTTATCTGCCGCATTACGATCTGATATGTTTTTATATTGTGAATAAGCAATATCATGATTTTTACATGCTTCATCTAACGGGTTAATTCCTTTATCACCACGTCGTAAACGTTTCTCTAATTTAGTTCCTGGACCACAATAGTTATACCCTGGAAGATGTAATTCAAATGGAAGTTTGTTTATCATTGAGTTTAACAAACCTTCCCCATTAATCGTTCGTTGTTGTTGTTGTTGTTGTCGATCAATCGAATAATACCTCATTTTAAAAGAAGTAAATAAAGACTGAATATAAATAACAGCGTCTTATGGCTTTATAATTAGTTTTACATCGGATATTTAACATGGAGGAGAAAAAGAAGAAACATATCAAAATTGTGAAACAAAGAACATCTTTAACAGTAAATAATCATGATGTGAAAAAAAACAAAAATATTAAACACAGTATATTATTACCATCTACTGTACGATGCATCATATCGGGACCTTCAAACTGTGGAAAAACCAATATCATGCTAAGCCTTCTTGAACATCCCAATGGATTGAAATTTGAAAATGTCTACGTCTATTCAAAGTCTCTGTATCAACCTAAATATATGTATTTAGAGAAATTATTAAAACCAATAAAAGGAATCGGTTACTATGCATTCGATAATAGTGAACAAATATTATCTCCATCTGACGCTAAAGCAAATTCAATTTTCATATTTGATGACGTCGCGTGTGATAAACAGGATGTTATCAGAGAATATTTTAGTATGGGACGTCACAATAATATAGACTGTTTTTACTTGTGTCAAACATATGCAAAAATACCCAAACATTTGATAAGAGACAATGCTAACGTCTTAATATTATTTAAACAGGATGACTTAAATTTACATCATGTATACTCTGATCATATTGGTACTGATATGTCATTTGACAGCTTTAAAACTATATGTTCATTCTGTTGGAAAGAACCATTTGGTTTTCTATCTATATTTAAGGATAATAAAATTGATGAAGGTCGATATCGGTTATGTTTTGATAAATATATATATCTGTAGTATCGCTTTTATAAATTATTACATAGTTGAACGTTGAAAGTTCATCATCATTATCATCATGGCTCCTGCTCGTACCGCGAAAAATAAAAAGGAAAAAACTAAAGATCAATCAGTTAAGAAAAAAATAATTTCAAAGAGAAAAGATATAAAGAATAAACTAGATATCTTAAAACATGGACAAATAGCCCACGAGAATGTATTTCAGCCTATAACAAAACATTTGGAGGTGATTGAGAACAAATTGGATCGAAAGAAGCACACTCCTGAAAGTTTGATATCGGAACTTAAAAGAAGGGAACAATTTTCTGATGACGATAACTATGATGATGATGATGATGATGATAAAGATGACGAGGAGAAACTTTTTGGGGACCATAATAGTGAAGGGGAAAATGAGTCAGTGAAATCGGAACCTATACCGTCCACTTCTATCCCATTAGAGTTTAAGGATACTCCTACAGGAAACAAAATCACACATGCATATCAAACTGCACCAAAAATGAAAAGAAAATTATTTTCTTCCACAACAAAATCATCGTCGTCGTCGTCGTCGTCGTCACGGAAACCATATAATCTTAGAAAATTAATAATAAAAAACGTGCAGGATGAAATCGAAGAAGAGGAAATTAGGAAACAAAGGGAATATGAAAAAGCACTAAATCAAACTATAAGAGAAAAATCATTTTCCGATTATTCTGATCAATATCATAGTTTACCTTTAAAGTACATCAAAAAGTTTGTAAAGGATCCAAATAGTAGTAATTCTGATGGAAAATTCCAAGTAAAGTTTGATAAGGATATCGAACGGTTTTCTATCGGTAACAAAACGATAGATTTCGATGGAGCTGATTTGATAATTGCAGGAAAAAAATATAAAGGCACTAATGGATTATATGGCTTGTTATTTAATCAGAATGTTCCCACCATCTATACAAATGATGACGCAAAAAACTATACTCACATATTATTTAAAACAAATGCTATCAAAAATGTAAAATCAAGTAAAAATAAGAAATTTAGAAAATTTATTGAACCAATAATAAATAAAACTGAGAGTAATTATACCAGTCCAACTGATGATGATGTTTTGAAACAGGGGAGGGAATGTCTATGAAACTTTCAAACAATCCTATTGATTACGTTTTTTGGGATGATCCTAATGAATTGGTTGAGAGATTGGAGCTACTAGTTGCGTCTCAGGCTGCTGGTAATACAAATCACGTTAACGAGATTAATGCCATTATTGAAGAATTACGAGAAGCCAATATAATAGAATAAAAATATGTCTAAATTTGTAACCAAAGTAAAAAAAGATATTGTTGAAGAACTCCATAAACCATCAAGAGTAAATTTTAAAAGGAGGAAGGTTATTATCAAATCTCTATTGGACTTAATGCAAGCTGATTTGGTTGATATGAAAGAATACGTACAAGAAAACAAAGGATACAAATATATACTCGTCGTAATTAACTGTTTTTCTAAATACGTTTGGGCTTATCCGTTAAAAACAAAAACTGCCAAAGAGGTATCTAAAGCGATGGAAAATGTATTCAAAGAACAGACACCTATACATCTCTGTACAGACGCCGGTGGTGAATTTACTGGAAAAGAAATGATGATTTTAATGAAAAAATACAATGTCAAACATTATTTAGTTTACAGTGAGAAAAAAGCATCTATTGTTGAACGTGTAAATCGAACCCTTAAAGGAATGATGTGGAAAGAATTTAGTCTTCAAGGATCATACAAGTGGTTTGATATATTAAAACAAATCGTTTATTCCTATAATAATCGAGTACACACTACCATAGGTTTAAAACCGGCTGAAATTTCAAAAAAGCATGAAAAACTGCTATTAAACACAGTTTATAATCAAATTAAAATGACATCGAAACCAAAATTCGAGATAGGTGACCATGTAAGAATTTCCAAATTTAGAGGAGTTTTTGATAAACAATACCAACCAAATTGGTCAACAGAAATTTTTAGCGTAAAAAAAGTTCAACTTACAAATCCAGTGACATACCTACTTCAAGATGCAGAAAAACAAGACATTAAAGGAGGATTCTATGAACTTCAATTGCAAAAAGTTAAATATCCAGACATTTATTTAGTGGAAAAAGTGTTAAAACGTAAAAATAATAAAGTATTTGTAAAATGGTTAGGTTTCAGTAATAAGCATAATAGTTGGATAGATAAAAATAATGTAGAGTGACTTAATAAAATAATTTTGTTTCATGTACGTTTTATTTATTATATATTATTTACATGTTTTCTACAAATAATTTATTTATCTTCAAACAGAAAAACAATATTTATAATTATATAACAACTTGGCGTTTGATAATGCACAATGCCAAGTAGTGCCATATGGATCCTTGTGAAAGTGACATTCGGGAACTTTCTTAAACTTGCTTAGCTTCGGTTCACTCTCCAGAGGTATTTTAAAAATTTTTTCTGCACTTATAAATTTTCTTAGAAAATTCACCTTTTCATCTCCTTTGACGTATATTTTTGGGGCATGATATCTTTTCATCACATGTTCTAAGACATTTGCTATTTCGTTCAAGTCTACTAAACCAGACTCCCATATTAGACCATGATATGAGTTTTCGAGATAAGATATCGTTTTTAAATCCTGGCCTTTTAACATGCTTTTGTTATATGGTGGTTTGAAAAGAAAATTTGAACAACGTGTTCCATCATACACAGCTAGTTCTTTTGGAATAAATCCAGAGGCACAATTAAATCTCTGGATATCAAGACACAAAATTGAATTTTCTCCTGCCATAGTTCGAATTACGAGACCCACTAAGTAAAACCAACAACACATAAAATAAACCGTAGTAGTTTTTTTTTACATTTTAATTTGCATATTTTTGCACTGTTCTATTTTGACATTAAAATCATAGACCTAATACTATTTACACCAAATACATAATTCGCTAAACAAGGATCACAAAATTTTAATAACTTCACTCTATGTTTTAAGTGTTTATTAATATTTTTTTCAACTGAACAATTACATCTTTGGCATAAAAATTGTATTCATTTATAGAAGGCTTACGTATATATTAATTATGTGTGCTATACATATTTTTAATCACCTGGTATAAGCTATTATTCGAAACAAATATTATTTATTAAAACATTATTATTGCTCATCTCAATACTACACAAACATCTCCTTATCTACATCCTCGACCTTTTCTTATCTGCGAACCTGACCTCTAGTCTTACGTCGAACATATTCATTTTAATTAACAGAAAAACAATTCTGGGAATTCGGCGAGGCGAGGCTCGGCTCTTGTGATGACGCGAAGCTCGCTTCTTGGAAGTTTTTTTCAAAAATCACACCTACCTGTGCAAACCAGGTGTCACGCAAAAGACAGGTGCACAAAAGTGACAGGTAAACACTTCTTGCAGGCAGGTGAGCCGAAGAGCTCCTGGGACCGATCGGTGGTCAAGATGCCATCGAGGTGTCCCAGGACCGCCCCTGCTATACTACTCACACAGTCACCAACACTTCAGTCTCTATTCGGACGCGAGAAAGAAAGCTTCGAAAATGCCAAATGTGATTTTGGCGAAACGTCAGCAAAACTGTTCTTTTCAGAACGACAGTAGTGAACGGATGTACACCCGGAATGAAAACACATTGTATTTTTCCATCCGTGAAGGAGTAAAAATCAACATATATATATATATATATATATATATATATATATATATATATATATATATTTATATACATACCGGGTGTCATCGATATCATTTTACACAACGTCATTCAATTATTTTTTAAGTTAGGATTTTAATATTTGTGTTGAAGACATATGTGATTAAGGCAAATATTTCTCATGAAAAAACAATTGAATATTACTGCCAATTTTTCCGAAATCAGAGCTAAGTCAAGAATTTTCAAATAGAACCCTATATATTGTTTTACATAGTTTGATTGAGCGTAGAATTACCTTTTCAATGACATATCCCAAGTTATATTTTTCTTCAAAATGGCGGACCAGAAAGCGCTTTTTCAAAATGCAATTTGGCGGTCGTTTCCCGATACCGATAAAATTTTTGTTAAACGAATTAATAAAATAATAAACTATATGAGGTTTTCAATGGATTTTAATCATATTTGAAATCAAACTTTTAATTTATCACAAGAGGGGATAAGTTTAATTTTTCGTTTAAAATGTCAACTTTTTCTTAATTTTCTCAAAGACTTTAAATTCAAAGTTCTATTTATTAAATATTAGTATTACCGTATGGATAGCTTTTGACGGCTTTAGTGTTCTAAGCTTTTGGTACAGTGCAATTCTGGGTAGGTGAGAGAGCCACGAAAAAGGTAAAAATCGATCACAGATATATTACCATCCTACAAGAACGACAGATCTTAATTGAAGGTGAGACTACACGAAGGAAGTGAAAATAAGTAGAGGAAGGTAACATAATCTCAACCAAACTATTTACCTTAGTTTTAGAATACGTTTTCAAGAACCTGCACTAGGAAAACAGGGGACTCAATCATTCGGAGAAAGACTCAACAACCTCAGATTTGCACAAAAAGTGGGAAAGGTTAATCTGGGACAACAAAGCGCAATCGGAAAAGGCAACCAGGAATTGGTTCGTCTGGGATGGGAGGCTTATGGTAGAATGAAGCACATCATTCAGTCCACACTGTCTTTAAAACTGAAGAGCAAAGTCTACAATAAATGTATCCTTCCAATAACAACGTACGGCTATGATACATGAATTCTGAACAAGAAAATTCTCAACCAACTACAAATTCCTCAAAAAACAAACGAAAAGAAAATAGTAGGAGTATCACTTAAAGATCGTAGCGACTGGGTAACAAGTAGAATCAAGATCCAAGATATAACAGATACAATATGCTCTCTAAAGTCGAACTGGGCGGGTCATGTGGCAAAAAATAGCACTAACTGAGGAACAAAAGTGACCAAATGAAGACTATGGTGAGAAAAAGAAGAACAACAATACTGGCACGAAGACATCAAAAGAAAAGTCAATTGGCATCAAGTAAGCGAGGAAAGGTGGAGAAATATTATAAAAGAGGTCTATATCCAAAGGGTAGAGAACGGCTAGAAGTTAGGAAGGAAAGAAATATTGATACATTAAATAACACTTTAATCATTTATTATTAACATATTCGTAATAAGTACAAACTAAATTAATTATTTCTATTTTCTGTTCGGCGGTGGACCATGTTGTGCATAATACGAAACATTCTTCGGGTACGGATATTCTGGATGACTGGTGAGTCTGGAAATCGATTATATATTAACCCACAGAAAACATCCACAAGACATAAATATACTTAATTTATTTTTTTAAGGTGCACAGAAAAAGTCTATTGTTGTAATTAGTCGACGTTTCGACCTCTACTAGGTCATCTTCAGGACTATACAAATGTTATTTTCCGTGTTAAACTTAAAATATATAATTTGGGGAATATTATTTAGATGGTGGGTATTTTGTATGTTGTTTTTCCATTTATTATAGGAATAAAAAACAGTTTTAAATGCTTATATTTATTAAATTATAGCTCAGGTCAAGTGAAATTTTGAAAACCACTTTTTGGTGTCTCAGACCGTAGAATAATGCACTACATTTTTTTTAGAATCTGTCGAAAATCAGGAAATGTGCTATTTCGAAACAAATTTTTACATAAAAGTTGTTTGATTCGATCAGCTTTTTCATATACGTAAATTTAATGTAAACAGGTTGTCTCAAAAAGGCAAGGCAAGTACCAAGTTTGTTTTTTAAATACACCACTTTTTTAATGTTCTTGAATTTTATATTAAATTCTGCATATTTTTGATAATAACATAGTATATTATATTATCATAAGTTAACGGTTTTCGAAATTTGGAAAGTTTTGGATTTACGAAATACGATTTTCAGGATGTAATTGTTCACATGTTTAGATACATGCTGCTACATGGAGATTATTTTTCGAATGTCATGACATTGATGTTTTACTTTTTGAAGGCCAATATGATTTTTGTAGGTACAGAGATACCGAAATAGCAACTATTATTATATTACTTACGCTAAACAAAAATGTTGATAATGGATACAAATGTTGTTTGATATCTTTGGGTTTAAGCAAAGCATTTGACACTGGAAATCATACTATTTTGTTACGAGATTTATACAATTTAGGAATTTGAAATGCCACTTATAAATGGTTTCAAAATTATTTATGTAATCTTAAGCAATACGTTCAAATAATATAAAAGTTCTCATTAGATTATAAATTGCGGGGTTCCACTAGAGTCGATAATATGACCTTATTAATTTATATACATTCAATCTTGACATTAAATTTAAAAGGCAGTATTAAGCTGTTTGCGGATGATACTACAATTAAATATTCTGGTAAAAGTATGTTGGACATTTATGGTCAAATTACTCACGATTCAGCATTCTTTTAAATTGGCTACAGACGCATAAATTATCTTTAAATTTCAGTAAGTCATTTTTCATGTTTATCCTCCATAATATTGTGACAGTAAGAGGCTTTCTCAAATATAATATATCAAATGTGGATGGGGAGGTATGGAACAATCATTTGGCCCACGAACAGTCTAGAGCGAACGACCATGGATACCTTCCTTGGGGCTATTTGAAAGATAAAGTTTATAGATTCAGAGAAAAATTGTCGAAGAAACAAGAAATTTACTGGTACTGGTCCTGCTTTTATAAGAAACCCTGTATACCTTAGAATATAAACATATGAATAAGGGGATCGAATCAAACGAATTTTGTTAAGAATGTTTTTTGATAATTTCAAAAGTGGGATATTTCTGTTTAAATAGTAATCTGGATAGTTTCGATATTTTCTTCTGCTCTTTTTCTTCTTGTAATATACATACTTCAATAAACTTACTTATCATTACTCTGAACGAAGATTCTTGCTTTCTCTCCTACTTCAAGTCCATACAGAACTTTCATGTCATCTTCGTCAAGAGCAAAATCAAAAAGTTCTACATTTTCCTTTATCCTGCTGGGAGTGAAGCTTTTGGGAATGACCGCAATATTTCGCTGAAGAAGAAATTTCAGTAAAATTTGTCCCTCTGACTTTTTATGTTTGGCGGCTACTTTGGCGACAGTTGGATCTTGTAATAACATGGGACTGAAAGTAAAACACTTTTGTAGATAAGGGGCGTATGTTACCGCGTTTTTTTTAAACTAATAATTTAATATATTTTTAAAAACTTGTTGTTATTCTTCTAATACATTTTTAGTAAGAGCATTGTTAGATCTAATATCATGTATTTTTTTAGATTCCATTTTAATAGCTACTTATATGGTATAAGTTTGAGAAATATATGTTTCAGGCAAGCAACTAAGGTTTCCAGAAACTCGGGATATCCGGGAATGTCCGGGAATTAGCCAGCTTTTCTCGTGTACCGGGATGTTACTAAATTGTCCTGGAAGTACAAAATTGTAACTTATTATTTATTATTATAAACGCATGTCGAAAGAGCCCGCTACTATAAAAAGCTATTTAATACTTAAAGTCCGACATCAACGTCTTTCTTACTAACAAGTCTTGAGTAAGAAAGGTAGGTAGAATGATACATTCTACAAATAAATCCTAAAAAGCTATCCTCTTATTAATTAAACATTATTCTTCTCTTTGTTACTCTTTTATATTCACCATTTGTTTATCCTACTTGGAATACAATTTTTAAGATATACATATATTTATTGCCTTTCAAATTATACTGGCGAAATTTAAACCTTTTATTCTCATGTTTCTTGTATCTCAAAGAATTACCCGAGAAGGCACGGCAGACAACCTTCCTGTCCTAACAAATTGAACTTCATATTTAATCTCTGTTTTTTTATCAAACCTGTGTATAGTCATCTCAACACCGCATGTATACTTTTCGTCGCCTTGACAACCAGTTAGCCACACCAATAGAAGCAAGACGTGGGAAAGAGACGCTTCTCTGTCTTAACGTTTTTCATTCGGAAGTTGAACAATACAATTTTAGAGTCTTGTTTGAGTCCTTGAATTCGAGTCTTGCGTTCGTCTGCCGCAGTTCTACATAGAATATTAGCGTAATGGCCGCTATGTGACAGGAGTGGTAGGAGTAAGGGCATAGCTTGAAAGAAAAGGTCATCTCGTGAAACCAGTAGTACTCTCAAGGGGCATGAAGTGGAAGCCAACATGCATTTCAAAAATTAAAATTTAACCGAAAGATTCGGGATGTTCCGGGAGTTTAGAGCTCGCCATCCGGATATCCTACCGTATTGGGCTGGAGAATCCATATTGAAGAAGAAAGAGTCCTTGAACTCGTTGTTCGGCTTGTCTAGCCATCGCTCGCTTCCCTTCGCGGGATCGCTAATGAATATGTTGACAAAATGCCCAGTTATGCCTCGCTCTATGTGATCAATACCTTTGACACCAGAAACACCTTGAATTTGTGTTTCTTTATTGCAATCATTTAGTTCTTTTATTGTCACAAGAATAGTGCGCATTTTAGTTTATTATTTAAAGGCAAGCTATGTGCCTCTGAAGCTAACAAGTGTTAATTTTCACATTTTCCAAGAAATTATTTTATTAATCTTTCTGTTGTATCCAGTGATACACAATTTTAATTAAAACGACAGTTTTCCTTATTTAACTTGTTTTAAAGCGGATCCAGAGTAAGATCTTTTTTAATCCAATTTAGTACGACTTGACTGAATTTGTCAATTACATTTCAAATGATTTATAAAAATAACTTATTTATTCAAGAGAATAATTTTCTAAAACTAACTTAAGATAAAATTAGTTAAGTGAACGTTTTAGTTTCTAAGACTTTTTTTTGTTTTAATGTATTAATTTTAACTGATACAATATATCTTTAGTTATTGGTAAGGCTCAGTTTTATTAATAATATAAATAGTAGTAAGTAGTTCTACAAAAAGGTAAATTAGCCAAACATAGAATCGCACCTATGTTAATACCCGTGCCACGCCCAAAATGACTATTTTTAAACCTTTTTATGATGTTAATTTTCCATAGTTTTAGAGCGTTTTTTAATACTTAGGGGAAATAATATGAATTCGAACGATGCAAAACTGCTTCCGTCTCCAACGATGATCCGAACGCACTAATTTACATTAATTCTATATCAAGCGAACAAGGGCCTGCAGCCTGCAGCAGCAAATTTATGCCGCTCCCATCTCTATTAGGCTTACGGATATTCACCATTCCGTTCCCATAGCAACTGCGTAAACAATTCTAAGCGCGAAAGCCGGCGTGCGCGGGGAGTCTGATGTGGAATTTGTTACTGCGGATTGTGATAAAGTGCGGGACACGAAAGAAAACCGGGCGGAGTCAATCGGTTTAGGAAGGTCGGCGAAGAAATCTTTTTAAACCAGTGGTGTCCCGTCGTTCTTTAAATAATATGGCACTCCTTTTTGACTATACGCACTCCAGATAATTAAAAAATGTAACTATGCTTAATAAACCTTTATCTATAATTGTCTGTTTTCTTTCATGTACCGCACTTCTATATCTCTTTTGTGTTGCAAAAACGGCGAACTTTCGAATTTCAAAATGATTTAATTTTGATTTTTCTTGATCGATTTATCTTTAAATATATATTTTTTCTTGAGTTCTGTCATTAACGGTTCCCGGGCTACTGCCTACGTCCACTATTATTGGACCACCCTGTATAGTGATACACGATTTACAAGTCCAGATTTTACAAGGGCAGCCAGCATCAAATCCAGTGATCGAGATGTATCAAAATTTGAATTTAGGCAGTTCGACTTTGAACTACTCGGGTATGCCAAAAGTGGCCGTCTATCTCCGTTTGTCATATTACTTTATACAGGGGCCGTCATTGTGAAGTACTATACAGGTCGTTTCCTAATTTCGTGCTGATGTTAAAGGGGGTGTTTTTATGTCCTAAAAGTCTTAACTTTTGAGATACAGGATGGTAAAGTTTAAAAAGAAAAAATTGATGCTGATGCTATTGTAGATAACTGCATGAAATTTGATACACGTCTTCTATGCATTAAGGAGCATACGGATTTACCCAGGTTAATTAAACATGCACGCCACTGGTAGAAATATCAAATATTGATTATTAATAAAAAATGCCCTTTTATGCATAAAAGACGTATATCAAATTTCACACAGTTATTTATCTATAATAGCATCAGAATTAGGATTTAAAAAAAATGTTTTTTTAAAACCCTTTATCTCCAAAGTTAGCACTTTTAGGTTCATATTAAACTTTTTTCTTAAAAAGGTCCAAGAATCACCCCTCTTTAACATTAGCCCGCAATTAGGAAACGCTCTATATTACTTCACAATGACCCCCCCCTGTACAAAGTAATATGACAGACGGAGACAAACGGTCACTTTTGGCATACCCGAATAGCCCAAAGTCGAACTGCATAAGTTAAAATTTTGATAAATCTTGTTCACTGGAATCAGTGTTGGCTCCCCTACTATAACTACATTGATGTGTTAATTTTGGAAAAATATGAGTTTTGTAGTTTCTCAAATATTAATTGCAATATTAGATATTTTTTGACACCCCGTTTATTGACAGCTACTTTATGAACAATTTTACAAAATATATGAAAAAAACTAAGCAATTTTTGAGGTTGACGGGTGTGATTTTAATGGTTCGATTTCTTCTAAATCGTTGTCTTCCTCTGAAAATGATGAGGTTTTGTCGTCACTACTTGAAGATCCCAGTGTGATAACTAAATCATCAATAACCGTTTCAATTTTGCCATCAAGTAGATGGCAAAATTGAAGTATTTATCTTCAATGGAACGAACATGTTTAACATACGATTTACAATTTTCAGCCGATATTGAGTCAATCGATTGTAATGTTATTTTATTTAAATCTTTAATTGAAAGTTCACCAATTTTTTTACTCCTGTCCGGGTCACATATTTTTTTACTCCTGCCCATGCACGTTCAATAGGGTTGAGGTGGCACATGTATGGAGGCCGCCTTAAAGGTGTATGACCGAGGTTACGTAAAAGACCGTCAATTTTATACTTTTTTTCTTTAGGCTTGTTGGCTGATATTACTTCATATAATTGATATTTTCTCCATGTTGAAACACATACAAGATTGTTCGATTTAAGCCACAATATCATATGAGCTTTTGTAGAGTATTTAGTTAGCACTTTATCTTCTACGTGAGAATGATAAGACGCATTATCCATTACCACGACTGATTTGGGAGGAATGTTAGGTAGAAGCTTCTCGAGCAACCACTTTTCAAAATTATCTCTATTCATCTGTCCATGATAGTCTCCAGTTGTCCTGTCCTGATCGAAAAACTAAAGCAGCACCTGGAACAAAGCCGGCTTCTGAACCAGCATTAACTATAATAAAGCGACTACTACAGCGGATTCCCTGAACAACACTTGTAACACTTTCACTTTGCCAGCATTTGTTCACTGTCATATCATTATCTCCCCAGGTTTCGTCTATATACACAATATTGCGTCCTTCTTGCATAAATTGCCTTACAGTTGATAGATATTTCACCCGCCAGTGAAAAATATTTGGTCTCTCAATGAGCAATTTTCGTTTATTTTGGCAGTTGCGCCAAACCAAACCATTTGATCGTAAAAGCCGATTTAAGGTTTTATACCCGTACGGAAAATCTATTTTGTTCTTTACAGCACGAAGTAAGGGTTTGCAGGTCGGAACTTTCTTCAAGTTTATTCTTCTATTGTTCGTCGAATTACTTGAAAATCAACATCGTCAATTTTATTTTTGTATCATAATCGGGGTCTTTTTTTTTACCAGAAGATTTTAAAGGTGAAGTAGAACATGGGCGATCATTATGTTCTCTTTGAATTTTTCTTACACTACTTTCCGAAACACCAGTGTAAAATGCAGCGCGTTCTGTTCGATTTTGAATTGGAATAGTCAAACTATTATTTTCAGTTTCTCTAGTACAGGCCTCTATAATGCTCGCAATAACTTCACGTGCACCGCTTCGAATTGTTTTTCCCTTTTGCTCGCCATCTTTACTTCGAAATAATAATTCAAATTCAACGCAACCCATTTATATAGAAATGAAAACAAATGCTCGAAATGTATAGGCTCCACTGGAAATAGCTAGAACCTTCTAGCGGCAAGTGCATGGAGACTCTAGGCACATCCCAATTACAAGTAGACCAGTGCGAAATTTACTAAATCCTCGATTAATTTTCCGTACCGCTTAGCTGGCGCACTTTATAGGTGAAGCGGCAAACTATTACAACAAATAAAATAACATAAAATTTATTTGCGTACACAATTTTTACTTTTCCGCTTGCTTAAGACTATGAACCTTTGTTTTTAAGGACCGTCCGGTTTCATTTCGTGTCCCGCACTTTACCTCAGCGGGTCGCTCTTTCGAAAACGTGTTATTATAATTTTTTGAGTATATAACGCACTAGTTTTTGATAGAAAATAATGGTATAATTAAGTAAATAATGTGAATTTATATAAAACATACTAGATTTTTATAATAGAAATGTAGATTATTATAAAATGCTTAATATTTTAAAAATATATTTATTTTTAAGTAAATTGAATGGAAAATGTAGGTGGAGCGGCGCTTCACCCGCGTCCCCTGGCGAGCCACCATTGCGTAGTACCAACCTATGGTTTGTTTTGTTTAATTATTGATCGAAATAAATAAAGCTACGATTTCATAAACGTGGTACCAATATTAGCTATGCAGGTATCGAAAATACTGTCTGGGCTGTAGCAAAGGTTATGGCCGTCTTTAAACAAACAAGAAATGACCACCTCTAAAAAATTTGAATCGTATATTACGTTTTACCACGATTTTATTACCTTCACTTCTCGGGATTTTTGGTTTTTTGTCTCGTTCAGATCTTTTAATAGATTTTTCACAAATTACCACGTAATAAAAAAATTAAAACTTGGCATACGTATACAGTTCGAGTGACGATACGACTTGACACTGTCGTTTATAAAAATCTGAAGATGGCGGCTCCAATATGGCAAACAAGTACTGTTATTGGTGGTTCGATTCGACAGAGAGTGGGTACCTAGGAGCATTTAAGAGTGCAAATTCTAAATTTTTAGTTAACATACCAGCAAAATCAGCGTGAACGTGAGCGTTTGTGCTCTGGTAAGCAAACCCAATTTCAACATGTTTTGCATACATTGGTTAATGTGTACTATGACATACTAAACTTAATTTAATGACTATATATAGTAAAGAAATGTATATTTTTTACTTTAATACATATTAAAATTTTTAGAGGTAAAAATTTCTAATCAACAATATACATACGCAAGTCCGGATTCTGGGGATAAACAACCCGTCCAGGTGCTCCTAAGGGAGCATATGCCACCACGACTATGCCATTTTGTTGGGCAAATTTCACCAATTCATCATTTTGTAAGTACGCATTTACTTCCACTTGAAGGGAGGCAGGTTTGATCCTCGCAATTTTCAGTATTCTAGAAATTTGCTCGATATTAAAGTTGGATATTCCTATTGTCTTGGTACGTCCAGCGTCCACTTGTTCTTCGAATTTCTGTAATATTGTTTAAAACATATAATACTTAAATAAATAAAATGACATGCAAAGACTTATCGTTGTCATATATTGTTTTAAGATACAAAACTTCTATTAACAAATTTACCGACTATTCCCTTCCTATCAATATTGACAAATCACTGATATAAAAATTGCCTGGCATAACTGTCAGTTTTTTCGAAAAAAAAATCGGAAAAATATCATTCAAGTTTGACAGGCTATATATATATATATATATATATATATATATATATATATATATATATATATATATATATATATATATATATATATATATATATATATATATATATATATATATATATATATATATATATATATATATATTAAATGATACGATTTTTACCTTCCATAGTGCTATATGATCCGTGGGATGGTACATTCGTTCTCCAAACCTTTCTCTAGGATTTACAGATTCCCTCCAAATGGGATCATGAATTAAATATAAGTCTACGTAGTCTAGCTGTAAACTGGTTAAGGATTCCTTTAAATGTTTTTCAACCCTAAAAAATACATATTTTCATTTTATTAATACCTTAAATAATTAGGAATTATATATATTTATATAATTTGTAACGTGGGCTGTGTGCAAAAATAAAGTGAAATATTATAGGCAATAACTTCTTGTATTGTTTGTGCATTTCAAATTAATGTAGACTAACATTAAATTCTTTGTTTGTAAATTTTTGCTTTTATTTGTTAATCAATAAAATCCTGCTGTTAACACAACCAGTTTAAATATATTATATCTCAATTAAAATATGAAACATTTATTCTGCATATAACGTTCTTAAAATTAAATCAATCATTCATAGATACACAACGATTTAATGCTAATGATGAGCAAATAAACGATCTCACTCAAAACACTCCATCATCTGCAAAAGTCTTACTCTTTATCCTTATAATTTGTTTTATTTTTCTTCATGCGGAAATAGATACCAATACCTCATTTTATTTTACCCTAATTGGGCTCTAATGATACATAATAAATCGCTTGTACCTTTTGTACATTTAAAAATTGGTGAAAATGATTTTTTTCTGAAAATTAACAATGCTTGATACGTGAAATAACTGTAAAAAGCCCCAATTGTGTTATATTGTAATGTATGTAATTATACTGAATAAAATGACAAATTATTTATGAACCTCTGAGGGCTTGGTAAGACAGCACTTGTGCTTTCAACTAAAACTTAACCTCATTAAATGTGTGTTAAAATTCACATTGTCTCCCTTCCGGGGATGTCTACCATGACCGTTCATTAAACTGTCGATTGAGCAAAAGTGGGCATAATATTGTTTTCTTAAATGATG
Organism: Kuschelorhynchus macadamiae; assembly: GCA_030620095.1. Classification (NCBI taxonomy): domain Eukaryota; kingdom Metazoa; phylum Arthropoda; class Insecta; order Coleoptera; family Curculionidae; genus Kuschelorhynchus; species Kuschelorhynchus macadamiae. Next base: position 333,336 of record JAUTXW010005054.1, on the reverse strand, counting down.
TGGTGTTATGCGACTTTATAAAGATAGAAAAAAATAAGAACATAGCTGGTCTATATTATAAGTTTGTTATAGGATAAAACATCCTTGGTCAACTAGAATGTAGAACATAAATTTAATTTTAATTTCCATATGCTTGATCCCAAATAAGTTATTTATTTACTGTATTACTCTGATGCCTTAAAACGATGTTCACTCAGAATCCACAAACATCTGTTGACCGCCATTGGTCTCTATTATAAATCTTCCATCGGTAAAGCTAATTTCTCGCTTGGCTTCTAACATAGGTTTCGCATAGCTTTTGATGAGTTCTTCGTTTACTTATTAGTTATTTCCTGAAAGTTATAACTTACATTACTTATTTGATTTTGAACATAATACTTTGCTTGAAGAGCTTAAACTGACGAATAGTTTATCAAATAATTACTGTTCATGTTACTGGGGCATACTGATGACTTGGTTAATTACTTTAGGTCACTTTGGTGGAGGGAGGATGTGTCCTGACTGTCACAGGGGGTTCTAGGTGGTTTTAAGCACCACTGACAGCTAGTAGGAGAAGGTCTGATTTGCCTGATGTGGGCCACTTCGTTTGGAGCCCGCAGGTTTACTACCAGAACCTGCGTTCGAATTATATTTCAAAAATGCTTACTGTTTAGCAGTTTCTATTTCAATGTCAATGTTAATTTATTTATGGTATGTAAATAATAAATAGACAATTAATTAACTTATTAGTCCAGGCAAATTTCAGCAGAGGATACCCATAGTCAGGGTATACGTGACAAAATACGCAAAATACTGCCTGTCAAAGCTTTGTCGGAGTTTAGTTCACCGAACTTGCTGGTAGAAACGTTATAAAACATTACGTTATGAACAGGACATGTTTGGTAAATACCTTGGAGATTGATACTAATGGTTTGAGGAATGCAACAAGTTACCGCTTGTTTGATTTAATATTAGAGAAATAGTTTTAATAATTCTCAGTGAAAGTAACATTTAGTCGGAGTTAGAAATTTATTTAGATTGATTTTTGGTATAGTGGAGGTACATGCAATTATAATAACTACGCTAGGTATTTTTAAGGTGTTTGAGATAAACTTTCTCGGTCGGAGAGTATACACAAGAGTTGAAATTATGCTGATAAGGCTTAAAGTTAACAACGGACCAAAACAGACAAAACTTTAAGTCAATCCGCACTAACTTGAAAAGCACTATGTAAAAATAAGACTCACTTCTGACCTATCCTTAATCTACGATTTGACTTATATTACCTGTCAGGTGAATTAGCAGAAGGTGGTAATTTTGTTACTATAAAAAGCTCTTCTCGTTTGATTTTCCCTGACGATAGCCATCTGTTTAAAACTTTGCCTAAAACTGTCTCATTTCCATAGATGTAGGCAGTGTCGACGTGTCTATATCCACTTTCTAATGCAACTTCTACAGCTTTTTCTAAGTGATTCCCTTCTCTACTTCCCTAAAAGACAACGATAGTTTTAAGCTTAACTAATATAGATTATTTTTAAATGTGTTCAGATTATTTGTTGCGTTTAAATTGACACCTAAAAACTTTTGGCTTTTTCGCAACTGAATGAAAATATCTAATTTTAAATTGATTAAAGCAAATATTTAATAAAAATACTACAAATTTTGCATTTATTTGATTTTTGATATCTAAAAATACAAATTATATCTAAAGATGAGTACGTCTATGCTTAATTAATTCATTAATTAGGTTGACAAATAGCCACAATTTATTAATATCAGATTAAAAATATCGGAAACAAATTACAACTATCTAACGCTTATCGTTTTCGAAACATTAGCCCTTAGAAGGATTGAATTTATTTTATTTTTATTGAAAACTTATACTGCAAAAATTAGGAAGACTATATTACTTGCAAATATATATATATATATATATATATATATATATATATATATATATATATATATATATATATATATATATATATATATATATATATATATATATATATATATATATATATATATATACAGTGAAACCTATCAACAACGGGCAGTAGCCGTGCCACACCATATTTTAAGTAAAAAAATAATATGTTTAGTACAAATTATTAATACAATTGTTACTACGTATACACCAAGATCTTTTACATACCTATATGCATACAATAAAAATGTACTACCTAATATAAAATACTACCTACATATACAGTTTGATACAGTTCTACTTTATAAAAATTTTCTGTTTAAAAAAATTATCAAGTATTGTTTGTCTTAAACTAGTTAATTTATTTTTAATAATTTGAGATTCCATTTTAGACGCAACTTCTGAGATTTTTTTCCCTAAAACAAAATCTCCACATAACATACAAATGATGGCACATCATATTCACTATGGTAGTCAACGTTTTCCTCGAGAATTTCCTCGAATCCAGCTTTGCGGAAGCATTTATTGATGGTCTTGGATTCGACTTTTTTCCATGCATCAACAATCCAAATCAAGGCACTTACAACATTTATGGATTTCTCCAATTGTTCAGTAGATTCAGAATACTTCATGGGTGACAAAAGTCGCTTGATTAAAAACTTATTGTAGTACTTTTTAAAATTTTGAATCACGCTCTGGTCAAATTTTTGCAGAGATGCAGCATTACCCAAAAATGAAAGTACATTTGCATTTTTCGGTCAAATTTCATCAACCAATCTGACATTATATCCCTTGTTATCCATGATTTCTTGTTATAGTACCATTCAATATATTCAATTTTTTCAGGGTTCATCCTTTAAAACGACGGGGTTTTTTACTTTTTCCAATCACCAGTGCATTTTCTTTTTCTCCATTCATAGCGGAGCAAAATAAAATAGTTTGTTTGTTATGAGGAGATACATTTTACTGTTTTTATTAAAAATGTTCCAAATTTTACTGCTCGTATCCGTCGTTGAGAATGTCCGTTGTCAAGAGGGTTTAATACACACGAATACATATACTGACGGTCGGTGACTTCAAAGGTGTCCGTTAAGGGAGGTTTCATAGCTAATAGGTTTACAAGTGGCCGTTCTCCCGTAAACATGCCATGCTCGGTAGTAGTACCTGGGACATTTAATATTTCGTGTCCGTCCATGAAGGACATTTTAAGATTTAATAAATAATTTCGTCCTTATAAATTGAGAGTTGTCCACGAATTAACCGTAGATGACTCAAGCGGCTAGTGTTTTGCGAGATTAAGATAGAGAACACCTTTTTTCTGGATGGAAAAGTCAACACTTAAAATTGTAGAGAGAGAGAGTTATGAAAACCCCCATGCGGTTTCCTCAAAAAATAAATTTTTGGGCGGGCATTTTGGGTGACATATCATAGACTCTATATTTTTGGAAGGAAATTTAAACGGCTCCACATAATTTCGAATGCTGCAGGATATCATTAATCCTCTTATTGATGATGTTGTTGCTCAAAACCCACGTGAGTGCAACTTTGGCATTAGATTTCAATAGGACGGTGCCTCGTCACCTTACTTTAGAGACTCTTAAAAATTACTTCGATGCAACCTATCCGGATAGATGGATTGGTCGCTGAGATCCCACAGAGTGGCCAGCTCTCTCGCCAGATCTTTCACCCCTTGATTAGTTTCTATAAGGCTATGTGAAATCTCAAGTTTTTTAAAAATGGCTCCGGATTCTCTGGACGAATTGCGTGAAGACCTTTAAAACAATGTATCACTCATTTCCTCGCGACTTCCCCTTCCATAAAAAGAAACTTTCGAAACTGTGCTCAGCTGTCTTCTTGACTATTAAAGCTATCATAATGCTTTTCAAAAAATGGAGAATTTGCCCTTACATTATCGTTCCAACTTTCGTTGCAATATACCGAGAGGTTTAAAAGTTAGACGGGGGGCGACGCGACGGACTATGTGAATATCCAAACTGTAAAAGTTTAAGAGTGGAATAATGTTTTAAGTATATTTATTTAATTTTTTAAATAGGAATTTTAATACATACACTGCTTTAAAAACTACTAATTTTAGAATGTTCTGAAAGTACTAAAATACGCTTACCAAAGTACCAAATCCTATGACAGGTATTTTGTAGCCTCCTACGAGATCCAGTGTTGGTATACCCATTTTTGCTGTGTCACTTTATGTACGACCCGATTTGTTTGATAATACTCAAATGTCGGCGATTGTTTTTTGTTATATATCCGGAGTTGTAAAGGGGATAACGTGAAATAGAGATAGTTATTTTTCAATTTTGTAACTTGTAACAATTAAGGTAAATACATTTGATGATCTAGATATACCAGAATTTAAGTGATAATTTCCTTATGAGTTTGCGTTTATCTATTATAACAAATATGCAAAATACTTTAGATAAGCTTCTGTATTATGCAAATGAATGGTGATGTTTACTAATTTCTTTATTGCAAGAATTAGTTATTAATATGAACCTATACTTATTCACAAGGAATTGTCTTAATTACATTTTTTTTTATATTCAAGTAACCAAACCAAACAATAATATTTTTGTTTTCTTCATAATAGGGTAGTATCGTAATTGTGAAAAATCAGTTTCAATCAGATAATAACATATAAAATATGGAACACAAAATTTCGCAAGATATTTTGCATTCTCCTAATGTAGCTACTTTAGAAATTTTATCGAAAAAATCTGTACCTAATTAACTTCAACCTTAAATATACCACATATGACAAATTGTACTTTTAATATAAATAATTATTATAAGTAACCGCACTTGATAGGTAAATAGCTATTTTTTCCTTATATAAGTGAACTCTAAAGCAAGGGTCTTCAACTTTTTTTAGTGCAAGAGCCACAATGGTCCACGTCACTACCACTCACACCATATCAATAAAATAAAAGCCATATAATTTCAAAGTGTATAAATCTTTACTGGTTAAAAAGTTTATTTTTGACAAGTGTGTCAATATTTGGTTTTATTTTTGTAGTTGCAACCCGCAAACTTCCTTCTGGAGGTGGGTCTGTAACTCTCGACCTTGTTTTAGAATTTACATTTTTATATAAGAAAACAGCTACTCGCACACATATGTGCTCCCAAATAGAGACATCATTTTCTGGGCATATTTCCGGATTTCATGAAACGAGTTTTGATCGACATATTTTAAATAAAAATCAAGAAAGACAAATTCGACATATTTGTCTTTCAGTTCCGAATTACACTGCAAGTCGATAAGTTCCATCCATTCCATTGGAAAGCCCCTGGATGTTTTCGGCATTCACTTGTACTTGATACCTTTATAAAAATAAATTGTAATTTATAATAAAAGTTATTTAATAAAAAAAAATTACCTGAAAAAGAAAAGAAAATGTGAGCTAAATAAAACACACTCTAAAACAATAAAATCTATTTAATAAAAGGTTAGTTTTTGCAAATGTCTTTACAAAACAAAAAAAAATACAGTATAGAATACGTGTGAAATAAAAAAAGTTCACCAATTGGGCAAATGTCCCAGCCTGATACGTCAACTGCCCCCGATGGAAAGTGTACCAGTCTGGTCCAATACTCTCTTAGAGAGATTACTTGGAGGTTACAAAATATTATAAAATTCTCAAATACAAAACCCCAAGTAAATTAGTTCGAAGCTGAGGAGAAATCCCACTAACGGTTTCCCAAGAAAAACTTGGATTTTATTTTCACCAGTTCGCGCTGAAGACCTTTCGATGTTACAGGAGACCAGAAAAGTGAAGTGAAAAAGTAGTTCCTTCCTGGAACCAGCTCCATTCTACCTTCTAGAATTTACTCAACTCGGATGCCGAGCTATCATTGGTTAGATTGCCCCAGGTGACATTAGTGTTGTCAAGAGCAACTCGGAATGATTTAAAATAGGGATTCCAGGGCAAGAAAAACGACCACTAATTGGTTTAAAATTCAAACGTCAACCACCTGAGAATAAACTTGGCAACAATTGGGATCTTAGCACGCTCCTACAGAATGAGGGCTTCCAAAACTTAGATAATTAGAATAATAGTTGAATAGGCTATTCCGAAAAATCAACTTGCAACTAAATAGAGAACAAAGCTATGTGGCATTGATTTCAAATGGGGAAGTGGAAAAACTCTGACAACAAAAAAGTACCTAGGCTTAATTTAAATAAAATTTCCCATTAATACAATGTAAATAAGTTTGTTATTTCACCATTAAAAGAGATTTATTTATAACGAAATATTTTAGGCAATTCACAGAAAACAAATAATAGTCGAGTAAGCAATCAGGAGAAAATGATTAAAAAAGGAAATATTTAAGGAAGTAATTTGGATTTCCAAAACACTACACAGAACCGATTTAGTTATACCAATATGCAACTGCTACCCAATCCAAAAAAAAGGTACGAATATTTATTTTAAATGGAGAAATTTGGTGTGTTTATGGGCCAAAGTTAAGTGAAAGAATTTGTACTAATATTGTCCTTATGTGTTAGATATCCAGGTCCAAAAGGAATACAATTAACATAGGGTAAATTTAAAATAAAGTAACAATCATGTATATATATATATATATATATATATATATATATATATATATATATATATATATATATATATATATATATATATATATATATATATATATATATATATATATATATATATATATTTCTCGTTTCCAAGGTACGTACTCTGTATAATATTAATGTTTTAAATGTAATGTTTTTTTGAGTGATGTTTTTTCAATATTGTCTTAACCAATTTAATTACTAACTATACATGTTTTTTTTGATTGTAGAAAATAAATATCTTGAAAAAGCTCAATATAATGAGCGAAACGTCGATTAAATTATAGTTTTACTTCTCAATGAGTTAACCTATGCCCAAGAAAATAATTAATAAAAAAAAATATATATATATATATATATATATATATATATATATATATATATATATATATATATATATATATATATATATATATATATATATACAGGGTCCTGCAGCTCACCTCCCGTCTTTTATTATACCTAAACCATTTATTTTAGAAAAAATATTTAAAAGCCACTATATGCTGTTGATTAGAGAGCACATTTTAAAAATATTCTTGATTGTACAGGGTGTTACAAAAAATAGTGGCGCATAAGAGTTGTATTTTTTTTAAATGGAACACCCTATATTTTTTTACATTTTTGGAACACTCTTTGCTTAGTCTACAGACTCCTAGAATATTATCTCTCTTTTTTTAATAGTTTCGGAGAAAAAAGGTAAAATCGAAGAAAAAAAAAATTATAGTCTACATTTAAAATATTTATAAAAATTAGATAAAACATCTTAAAAGCTAAGGTAACCTAGTAGCTTACTGCAAAAGGTTTATAGTTATTCTGCTACGAGTAGTATAAGTCTTACTTATACAGGGTGACCCAAATTCCATGTCAAACGTTGCAAAATAAAAAATTATTTTTCTCCATTTTTTCAAATGGAACACCCTATATATTTTTTTTCTGTCAGGTACAGAATTAACAGATCAACATTTTTTATTATTACACTTATCTCAAAATTCCTGAAGGTTTTTGAAATATTCTTAAAAAACTAATGTTGTACTTTGTTTTTCAGTACGATAATTGAATAAACTCACTAGTAATGTGAAAAAATGGAACACTCTATATATATTTTTTTTTCTGTCCGATACAGAATTAACAGATCAACATTTATTATTATTACTTATCTCAAAATTCCTGAAGGTTTTTGAAATATTCTTAAAAAACTAATGTTGTACTTTGTTTTTCAGTACGATAATTGAATAACCTCACTAGTAATGTTCATACCTTCGCGATTTTAAATATTAGATAGGTCAGCGTAGTTCTAGCTATGGGGAAAAACCTGAAATCCTAACATTTTTTCTAATTACGTTTGCTGCATAAAATTTAAATTACTGCCAAGAGTTAAGGCTCGACTTAAGGTGTAACAGCTTTATTTAACATTATTAACAAATATCTAATTATTGCTAAAATTAATTTTTACTTAGAACATATGTTCGATATGTCTTCCATTCTCTTCGAGGCATAAACGAAGACGGGTATGAAAAGATCTTCCTACTATTCTTAATATTTCGGGCGTAATACTTTGAAATGCGGTTCTAATCCGTTGCTGCATATTTTCGGGAGTTGTTGGAGGTTTGTTGTAAACAATTTCCTTAACGTAGCCCCATAGAAAAAATCTAATTTCGTTAGATCAGGCGACCGGGGCGGCCACGCACTTGCTCCCTGTCTTCCAATCCATTGATCTGGAAAATTATTATTTAAATGATCCCTAACTGGCAACGAAAAATGTGCTGGAGCACCATCTTGTTGCAACCACATTGTATTTCTCAGATTAACCGGCAAATTTTCGCACAAATTTGGCAAGTGATTTTCTAGGAAGTCGAGATACATGGCTCCAGTTAAATGTCCATTAAAAAAATGAGGACCAATAACATGTTCACCAATAATTCCCCCCACACATTAACTGACCATCTGTGTTGTAGATCAAGCTGCCTAAAAATTCTTGGATTATGGTCGGCGTAGTAATGGTAGTTATGACGATTTACAAATCCATTCTTATGAAATGTGGCCTCATCAGAGAATAAAACTTTATCAAAAAAATCAAAGCTTAACCTAATTTTAGCTTGTGCCCAATTACAAAAGTCAACACGTTTCTCAAAATCTGCTGGAAGGAGTTCTTGATGCAACTGAATATGATATGCATGAAATTTATGGCTCTTTAAAATTCGCTGAACAGTTCTTTCGCTTACTCCTACGGCATCCCCGACTGCTTTTTGGCTAACAGAAGGATTTTCCGTGACAGCTAATAGCACAACTAATTCATTTTCTTCCGTTCGAACGGGCCTATTTCTAACTGGTCTTGTATAATTTACATTTCCCGTTGCCATAAATCTCTCTAATAAGTTCGTCATGCTCCTTCTGTCTGGGTGCCTTCGTTCTGGATAATTTTGCGCATAAATCCTACTGGCCAAAAAGGCATTTCTATGCGATTCTCCTAACACAAAAACCATATCAACCATTTCTTCGCGGGTGTACTCCATGACGATAGAACGTTCAAATAAAACTTCTAAACAGTGACGCTATATGAAAAATCCGATAATTATTTCAATTTGTAAAACTTAAAAAACGAATAAGTAAATTGCCGATATGTTTTAGTTGTTTGACAGTTTCTAGACAATTTGTTTTTCTTGGCCTACTTAAATTCTAGTTAATAATTTGGGCAACACTTGTCAATAATATTAAATAAAGGTTAAGGCCGTTTTACATGCTGCAAGTTTCTTGCAGCAAGGGGTTGCACCTGCAAGATATTGCGCGCAATTTGTCTTGCAGACTGTAAAGCTGCAGTTGTATTTCAATTGCAAGTGTCAGCGTATGCCTTTGTGCAAGTCTCTTGTAACCTGTAGGAAGACCTGCAGCATGTAAAACGTCTTTACGGCTTAACTCTTGGCAGTAATTCAAATTTTATGCGGTAAACGTAATTACAAAAATGTTGGGATTTTAGGCTTTTTCCCATAGCTATAACTACGCTGACCTATTTATTATTCAAAATCGCGAAGGTGCTTACTTATGAACATTACTAGTGAGGTTATTCAATTACCGTACTGAAAAACAAAGTACAACATTAGTTTTTTAAGAATATTTCAAAAACCTTCAGGAATTTTGAGATAAGTGTAATAATAAAAAATGTTGATCTGTTAATTCTGTATCGGACAGAAAAAAAAATATATAGGGTGTTCCATTTTTCCACATTACTATTGAGTTTATTCAATTATCGTACTGAAAAACAAAGTACAACATTAGTTTTTTAAGAATATTTCAAAAACCTTCAGGAATTTTGAGATAAGTGTAATAATGAAAAATGTTGATCTGTTAATTCTGTACCGGACAGAAAAAAAATATATAGGGTGTTCCATTTGAAAAAATGGAGAAAAATTATTTTTTAATTTGCAACGTTTGACATGGAATTTGGGTCACCCTGTATAAGTAAAACTTATAATACTCATAGCAGAATAACTATAAACCTTTTGCAGTAAGCTACTAGGTTACCTTAGCTTTTAAGATGTTTTATCTAATTTTTATAAATATTTTAAATGTAGACTATAATTTTTTTTAAAATAAATGGTTAAGGTATAATAAAAGACGGGAGGTGAGCTGCAGGACCCTGTATATATATATATATATATATATATATATATATATATATATATATATAATATCTATATGTATATATATATATATATATATATATATATATATATATATATATATATATAGAATTAGTTATCAAAATAACCGTTCTTCATAAATATAAATTCCTACATGAATATTATTACAAATATCGACCCTACATACAAAAAAAAATTGGTGCATTAATGCCATTATTTTGCTATTTACAGCAACAGAAAAGATATGTTTGGACCTAAAAATAGAGGTTTGAAGTCGAAAATGCAGCATCCTGATGTTATTTGGGTTTTCGTTTTTTAAATAATTAAAATTTTTAATTGATGAATGATATTGTATGGATATAGGCATCGCCATCCATGTAACAACGTTCGAACTTGCAGTAAAACGTTTCTTTAGAACGGGATGGAGAACTTTAGTTAAACAATACTGATAGTTGTTGATAATAGGTGGCGCTATACATACCGATTCATCATTGTAATATAATCCGGTATAACTAAATTATAAAACCAATATATAATTTAAATAATGCACACATATCAATTAATAAAAATTAACACTAAAATAGTACATTATAAATGTTAAACTTAGAGATTAAACTATATAACAAAATTAGTGTGTTACAAGAGATTGATCTAATTTTCATTTTCTCTGAAGTCAGAAAACCTTGATTGGAACTCTTTTTTGACTAGTGCTGGGACATATTTATCCACATCTGTACATACATACAGCGTAAACTCTTTTTCCAACGACTGATGTTCTATAAATGCAGTTTAAACTCAAATGCCCTCACAGTGTTAAGTAGGTTGTTGATGATATTTTCTGTTCCTTGTAGTTTGATCAAGTCATTGAGGTGGAGCATGATGTCCGTGAGAAATCCAAAGTCGCGCAGTCAGTCGGGAGTCGGTGTCATTAAATTGAGAAACTGGTTTCCCTTTGGTTTTCGTGAAGGAGGAGATTTTCTTCTCGAGTTCAAAAACGCGTTTTAGCATTTTTAGCAAATTTTTGGAATTCTCTGTGGTTGAGGCGTCATCATGTAACGTTCCGTTTTTTGATTTTTCATGCACCAATCAGAAAACATGCTACAAATTAAAATTCGTGTATTTCCAGAATAGCTCATCTCTATTAGAGAGGATTTTATTGATTCATAGATGGCGCTCCAAGTTTTCCTTTAAAATTCCAATTGTGTCTAAATCTTAGACAAGGAAATAGAGGGGACGGATAACGCCAGCTGTTTTACTGAAGGCCAACTGGCACCACGCATGTTTGCTCAGTGGCGTATCACATGATTGATATTAGAAATAAATGTACATTTTTTGTGATGTAACTTATTTAGCGTTTTGGTTCACCGACGCATATATGAAAAGAGGTGATAAGTAAGAGGACTTTAGACGAAAATGCAATTTATTTTCTATCAAAATGAAAACCATGTGCAAAATTAAAATCTGCTTAAACTTTTACCGAGCGCCTGTTAGCTTTAAATTTTTGTAATGTAAATTATCTTGGAAAAATTAGTATTTCGCTATTCTGCTTTTTATGTATTTATGGACCTTCTTAATACTGAAATAAAACTAGGTATATAATTTAATTACGTTATATTTTATTTCATATAGCTGAAATATTTTACAGGGTTTATACATACTAAATACAATTACAAAAAACTTAAAACTAAAAAAATTATATACATTATTATAAATACTAAAGCTAAACCAATACAATAAATGTTATTGTCCCTTAAACAAAATTAGCTTGGTATATTGACTTCTGATGGGATCTACTACTTCAGATTGCCTTTTACTTATAAAATGCAAACGAATATTTAAATACTGTAAAATGATAGATTCCATCAAAAAATATAAGTGGTTTGTAGTACCTTCTGATGCATGTTCTTTTAAATAATTAAAATATTTTGATTGTATGCAGCTAAACATAATTTTGCTTTTTAAGATACTTAAAAAATTCTTCTTTTTGATATCGTGCTCATAAATTCGCAAAAAATGTTCGCTTAATTTACAAATTTCTATTACGTCTTTAGAGGAATATGTTAATCCACCTCGATTTTTTTGGGAAATTAAGGAGTTTAAATAATTTTCTTTTTCCCCAATTAAAGATTGTATGCACATTTCACATTTAATTAATGATTGTAACCTACGTGATACAAAACCCGCTATATAAATAATTTCTTTTGAACATTTACTAATTACATGGGTATTCATTATATATTCATGATCTTCCCAAATGCTTTGCAACATTGGATACTTTTCAGATACCTCTGGGAGAAAATCAGGTGGTGCAATATTGAGTTCTGGTTTTTCAAACCTGCTTGATCCCACTAGTATAGGTATGTCATCTAAGGGAATACAATTCCCCATTCCCCCTTCACGAATTTCTGCTCGGACTAAAAGTCGTTTGTAAGCAGCCGTAAAATGTCTACAGGTAGGATTATTATTCCAACCACCCCTTGATCTTATGGATGAAAAAAATAGTTCAAGATGGTCTTGACTAATTTTATAACATGGAAGGTAAACAAGATAAATTTTTGAAATTGCTTCATCATACATCAGCAAGGCACTTTTTAAAGATATTATAAAACCTAGAAAGCCCGTTTTCCTTTTGGAATGTATTAGTAATTGATTGTAAATTTTAATGTTGAAATATAATCAATTGCTTCAGAAAAAAACTTCCTAGTTTGGAATATATTTTTGTTAAAAATGGGTTTTTTATATCTTGGTGCAGCAAGGGTTCGGCTGTTTAATACATCAAAAATATTATTTAACATTTTAATAAAATTGACTGTAGCCTTACAACCACGAAATTCTTCAAGGCCTAAAGTTTCCTCACAAAAAGTTAGAGCATCTGCTACTGATTCGCTTAATAATTGGACAGCTAATCTAACTTTCATTTTTTGCTTAAAAAACTTGATGTGGGCTTTTCTAAGTTTGTTCCCTAAATGAAGTCCTTCAGATTGTTGTTAATTTTCTAATTTTTCTATGTACTCCCACTTAATTAAATTCCCCTGACCATCTACTAATTGTTTGCTCTCTCCGAATGTATTTCTAACTAGTTTAAGCATATGACATGGATCATAAAAAACAAAAATATTGCTGTTACGAATTGTAAAATATGTTTTCATATTTTGCAGTTCTGTGACACAGCCTAAAAGATTTGCCATTGCGACATTCGAAGGAGCACCGTCAAAAGTTAATGATAATACATGGGCACCAGTTTCTTTAATTAATTCTATGCATTGAGACACAAGGGAACTTTTTTGCATGCCAGTTAACCCGTCTACAAAAAAAATACCTACTGGTATTTTCCATGTACCATTTATGCAAACAGCCATTAAAACAAAAGCTTCTTTTGCTACTGCATTTTGATCATCGTCCAAGTCTACCCCATAGTAAACATATCCATGAAACTTTCTCCCATCCTATTCCACTTGTTTTCGAATTGAAATTTCGTCAATAACAAGTGCAATGAGAGTAGGTCTATCAGATATTTGGACATATTTTCTTAAAGTGTCAAAACACTCTTTGGTAAAACCTGGTTCCGCGTTTATATTTTTAAACCACTTTCCTATGGTACTCCTATGGGGTAAACAAGTATCAAAAACTTTTCGAATGTAATCATAAGCTTTAGGTGAAAAAAAACTGACCGTTATTGCAAACTTTCTTAATTCTGGAGAATATTTAGCATTTTTTTTTCAATTTACGTTTTTGCAGTTCTTTGGTTATTCCAGACATGTTGGAAAGTAATAGAGAATTTTCTGAGCTTATCAAATTTTTACTAGCTAAATGTTTTATGATTTGCTTCAATGACAAAACCTTCTTTTTATACCTTCGTACTTTCTGCGACAAGATTTTTATCTTCTTTGTTTTTTGCTGACTTTTTACCCTTTCCCAGCTATTGACGTAGTTTTTTTTTCCTAGGAGTCTCTGGATGGATATCTTCCAGGGTACTACTTGATGTAGAAGCTACTGCTGATGTGGAGGCAGTATTCTGAATATTTTGTTCATGAGATTTCTTTGTTGTCTGCAACAATTTGATTTGTTAAATTTTTAGTACTGTACAGTCAAATAATATGCAGTATACCAATTAGTAACATTTTTTCCAACCAAAATATATAAAATGGTAATCAAGTCTCATTAATATTTCTTTAAAAAATGTGTGTTATATAAATGTTATAGTAGTTTTTTGTGCCACTTTAACTCAACATTTGGTTTATAATAGGTTTATATCTTGAACATCTATAAATAGTTATGATTTGTAATTACCATACATTATATATCACTTTAGACATAAATAACTAGATGGTTTAGAAATTGTGGTTTAAAGGCATATATATTGTTTTATCAATCAAATATACTCCAATTTCCATATCAGAGAGGTATTACTGTGTAACTGTTTAAACATGAACAATTATTAAATTTTGCCTACCATTAAAGAGAAATTAACTATAGTAATAGTAAATAACAATAAATATTATATTAAATACCTTATAAATTATTTAATAAAGTAAAAAAAATATAGCAATTACTTCTACTAATCAAACAATGTTATTTGGATAGTTACAAAAACTATACTTTACCTTTTTTGGTTGCATATATTTGGGCAGTTCTGGAAATATTGTCGGTACGGCTTCATCCAAAAGACAATTTCTTTCGACAATGCGATAAAAGAATTTTTTTTCAAAATGCTTGGAACAAAGTCTGTGATTCTTTGTTGGAGACCAGTCTGCAAGTTTCAGATTCTGAACCCAAAGTTCTCGCCTTACCAGATTTGTAGGAAATCTTAAAAAAAAACTTATGTGAAACTTCAAAAGAATATGTTTTATTATCAAAATAAACTAATTTTCCTATTGCAGAACTAATAGTAATTAGATAAAATAATATTAAACAAAGTTAATAATAACAATATTAACATTATGGTTCAAAATTATAGTAATAAACAATTTTTCATAAGCGTAATTATTAAAATATATATGAACGCCACCACTGCTCAAATGACATTTACTCGAGGAGATTAACCCAATTATGAATACTTAATTAGGTAATCATGAATGAAAATAGTCATGTTTATGTCCCACACTGCGCAGTATCGTGAAATCAGTCAGCTGTTAGATCATATTCAAATATTATACCAAATAACTACTTAGAACATGAGATAAATGGTTTTTTAAATGCAATTGAGAAATTACTTTATTATTTCTCACCTGTGAAACGTAACTTCAGGTTCCTTTCTGTCACTCCGACTTTTACAGTTGTAAGCACAACAAACCACCATTTTTCTAACACAAAATTTATAGTTTTTAACACACTTTCCGCTGAATAATCCACAAAAGAAACTGTGGTGACACCTCGATTGTCTGGCACCATAAAATGGCGTCCTAATGAATTTCTGCTTCAATTTGCGCCAGCACCGTAAACGGGTGTTACGCGTCCTCTCTCTTTCCTTGTCTAAGGTCTAAATCTTAAGTGAAAACTACAGATCGTAAATTTCATAAGTCTCTTTAATTTTAGGTGTAGCTAGTAATGTTCTTTCTTATAAGTTTTTGTATAAATATAAATTACATAACTTTGGGTTGTTGTTCTTGATTATGTATAAATCTCATTTAAGTGGAATATTGGGGAATTTCGTTTCTATAGTTTCAAAGTAAAAATACAGTCGGTAATACAGAATTCTGGATGTCATTCCTGAACGGTTGAAAATTCAGCGGATAAGACAGCTGACTGAAGGGTTAGGTTACTTACTTTTGTCACTGGGTAGGTCTTTTATAGCCCATCATTTCATTTTTATGGAAATCTTTAATCATCCTTTGATGAAAATAAATGGAATGAAGTGAAATAACATCGTTCGGGTGAGTTTTTAGTAAAATTCTCGTTTTCACTAGTATTTTTCTATTTTTGACAAATTCATGTTTCATAACCTCATCTTCATTTGTATTTGATTCTAGAGTCCTTTTTTTGGTCTCCTTTTTAGGCAACCCAGTTTTATTAATCTGCAGTTTTATTACACGCCAGTTTAATGTTTTATTAAACACCAGTTTTATTCATTTTAAACTGCTTATGAACTAGGTTATTGTTAGAAACATTTTGTTAGTTACTAGCCGCTTGTGGGCTAATTTTAATCTTGCTAGCCACTTGTGGAGCAAGGGCATTGTTTAGTCAAGAAACCGAAGTTTGGAGAACTACATGGAGTATCGGAAATTAATAATCAAACATTTTACCGGCTAGAGTTCAAGGACCTCAAAGAACAACCTCAGGAGGATATTACTAAAAGATAAGTTTTTACATAAATACATTTTTAAAAAGCTAAACGCACAATTGGCGTAATTTTTAGATATATTTTATTTAAAAGAGCACCGCAACCCGTAATGTAAATAATTGTACAATTATAAAAGGGTATTTTACAATTATCTAACTTTTGATTAAAGTTTGCAGGTCAATCTCAATGCAATCCTATTATATTAAACATCTTTAACATCTGATTTTAGAGTTTTATTAAATATTTCAGACTGTATCATATTTAGGGTTATTCATGAGACCTTAGTTGTCAGTTGAATCCAGTAAGTTTTTTTTAATAGATCATGAATGGCGCCCAAATTATAACATTTTAGTGATTTGGATTAACTGACAAGTAATTGCAAACAACACATAAAGGAAAAAGGGTAAGAAAAAGAACCACCCCTATAAGTAGCCACGACAAAGAGCAGCTGAGGCATACATCTTTTTTAGGTCTAATTTTAATATCAACAGTAAAAGATGTTATAATCAAACACTCATAAATATCACATCCTTTTGTAGTTTCTTTAATCGGAAAAAGGACAGCGATCTCTTGAGTGATTTCAAAATTATTATCAATGCCCCGAATAAATATAGCTAATTGAGCGGTATCGGTTAAATCTGTGCTTTCGTTGAGCGCAACAGAATAGTATACGATCTTCGATGCACGTTCTTTTAGCGAATTTTCAATTTCTGCTCCTAACTCTTCAATTCTTCTGAAATTTAGAAAAAGTTATTTCTGAAACGGACACAACACTTCAGCGGCGGCATCCATACTTTCCTCGATAAATTCACCATCAGTAAAAGGTTTTGATTTCAAAGCAATTTTTTCGGATATAATGTAGCTAAGCTTGACGCTTGCTTTATTTTCAGTGTTCTACTTTTGAAAACTATCTTGCTGTCGTTGAGGCTGACTTTTTAGAGCTCTCACTTTATCTTGCAGTAATTGTCCTTTGAAAGTCTCAAACTTTGTAGCATGCTTTGTATCGTAATGTACTTTAAAGCTGTATTCTTTCAAGGCTGAAAGGGATTCTTGACATACCAAATAGACGGGTTTTTGATTAACACTAACGAACAAGTACAAGTAATTTTTCGTTTTTTACCCGAAGTAGAAGACATTTTTAATGTCAAGGTAGAAGAAACAATTTTAATTCTCCGATAAAAATGTCCACGACAAAACTAAACTTGAGCGGCTGCACGCCACAATACAGTATCCACCTTACGCGCGTCAAAACTCACTATACTCGACTCACTATAAACACTTATCACACAGGTAGCAACTACACTGCTAGTTGGCGCTCTTTCGCTTGTATCGGTTCGTTCGCTCTTGGAATTAGAACTGGCCACTGCCGTGACTGGACTAGTAGGTCCCTCTAGCAGTGATAATTTCTAGAATCTATAAAGATTCAATAGACATGCAACGCCATCTAGTGGCCTTGTGGGTAGTCGTGATCCCGAGTTCACAGTGTGAATCTCATCTAACTAGGTGGCGCTAGCGTCCGAGTGTTATTCGCAGACGCGGCGCGATACTCTATAGTTTCTATAGCCCCTGGGGGCCGCAAGAAATTAGAAGGCGGGCCGCGGGTTGAAGACCCCTGCTCTAAAGAGAGTCGATTCCAAGATATACGCATGGTTTTTGCGAGTTTCCGCAGTTTCTTATATAGAAAGGCCTATTACTGTAATAAAATGACATCTAATTTTCTAGGTGAGCATATTGGGGTCTAAAGGCCATCACACACAAATCTGGATACCAATATAGCAAATGCTTTTGAAGATTTCAATCAATCAGGAGCTGTATTCGAAGCCCCATATTGTTTGTCATCCGTACCTGACACACGAATTTTCCAGAAATTCCAATTTCTGGAAAAGTTCTAAGAAATTCTTATACTATGCCACAGATTAACCATCAGATGCAGTATTAATATTTTCCGTAGACTTAAAACTTGCGGTCTAGTTCGGAGCGAGGGCTGCGGTAACACCCACATGCAACGACGTGACATATAAATTGGTCGAGGTAAAAAAAAACGTACATTAACTGGACTCGCCGAAATTGGATGCAACTGAAAGTTTTTTTATTTAATTCTGTTGCATGTAATTAATGTTTTCTATTGTTTAGAGAATTAGTAAAATATTATTTTAACCGCGTAAATAAGTAAATAGTTCAGTGCTATCTGGAAGTACCAATTATCTTATTAAAAAAATATCTTCATTAAAACATAAGTATGTATTGTGGCGCAAGGATGCTTTTAAATTATTTTGAGTCGTGTTGTAAAATGTAAATATGAAACCGATGTCACAAAACAACTAAAAGTTTCTTTTAGTCGCTTTTGAATATAAAAATTTAGTAAATGCAAATTTAAGCAAAACATTTAGATAAAAATTTCCTTTAAGTGTAGTATAAGTTATGAATAAAATTGTACAGGGAGACTCGATAATTTTCTCTTATCTTCACAACTGGAAAACTATAAGAATGACATAAATAAAAGCTGCTATACATAGAGCTTTTATTTTTTTAATGGTATACGTATAAGTTTTCGAAATGTCGCACAAAATTAATTGTCGCATTGACGCCAATGCGTGAAATTATTTTAATAAAACTGAAGCATTGAAATATTAAAAAAAAATTATTTGCTTTTAATAAGGAATTGATAACAATAATGAGCGAAAAGGAGATAATATTTATTTATATAAAAATACAAAAATTACTAATAATAATTCATTAAGAACCTTGAAATAATCTTGAGATAAACATTGACTGTTGCATGTGAATAAGTCTAATATTTTAGGTATCGTATTTTTTTTAATTCTTATAGGTGGATAATAGTTTTAAGAAAACTCTATTCTTCTTTTTTCTATCATAAATTATCTTTTTTGAGGTGTTTTCTTTTTATTCTAATTGGTAAAACAACAAGTAGTATATAATCGAACATGGTTAGGAAATATTTTGGAGAATATGAATCTTAAAATTATTTATAATTTTGATATTTGCCATAAACAAGGGGGAATCTAGAATGTAATCTAGGGGGGGGGGGGGGGCAAAAAGAAATGAAATACATATAAACGAAACAGTTACAAAATGTGAGGACTTTTTTTTTTTTGGTCGTCGATTTTTATATCAAGGTGTTTAAACATATAAAGCCCCTATACGCTCAATTTTGTATATTACTAGTTAAAAATGCTAAAAAGAGTTGATATAAATATCCTGAAAATATAGCGGTACATTTCTAATAGTGTATTCAGTAGAATTTTATCAAAACTAACAAACTGATATATTTTAAACGACTATTAAATAAAAATTGGATTTAAATAAAATAATCTGTTAAATTCGGTACAAGCTCCAGAGTTGCTATAATAACTCTGCAATATGTAAAATCATGGGCAAATGTAACTCTCTTTCTCTTTAATTTTTAGGTACAATTATATTAAATGAAAATCAAATGTTTTCCAGAATGGTGAAGTAATAAATAAAAGAACTAATAAAGGTCCTGCTAGGATATTTTAATTAGTTTCACTCAAATAGCTGTTAAAAATACATTTCTGGACCTTGTGGGGCTAAATAACTCCTTAATATGATACAGATGTCTGGTGAGACTCAGCATATAACACTCCATCTTAAATGAAGATACCAATGATTGCGGGTTATTTTTACTGTCGGGAAGAATCAATTGTATACATCAAAGAAGAAAACACATAACCTAAGGTAACCAACACAGTTCGATATTTAAAACACAATTATGTACAGGGTTTTTTTTTATATATTGCCACCCCCCTTATCTTTTTTATTTGACATTTTTGAAAAATGTGTCCCAAATAAAAGTTTAACGGTTTCAAATGAATTTTTATGAAAACATTTTTTTCATATACAGGGTGTTACAGAAAGTCTGGGCGTGGTCCAAGTTTCTTATTTCAAATAGGTACCCATTTTTTTATTGAATTTTCGGATTCTCCTGAGAATTTTACACATTTTTTATAAGGATATTCTATACTTAAATCTAAAGCCTAAAGAGATATTGTTATTTTTTGAAAACTATTATGTAAAACAGGTAAACATTTTTCTGGTCGTAAACTGGTCATTGACGGTGACTGTTTTACTGTTTGGTAGACTTTCTGTCAATTTCTGGATAAAATGTCACATTTCCGATGAGGAAAAATCCGACAACCTTCGCATAGCTTGTGAGAATAACGAAAATACACAGGCAACCAGAACAGAAATCACCATCTTCCAACGAATCGCCATCTAAACAAACATTTTTTGAAATATCAGACGTGGATTTTTTTCCTTCTACGGGGTATTCCAAAAACATCGAATTTTGGAAATATGCATATGAATCTAATTAAGGCAACACATGTTTTTAAAAAATATATGTATAATATTAACGAAAACAGAAAAGAATATTTTAAAAACTACACACAGCGTCAAAAAACTTGGACCCCTTCATAAGTCGCAATGCAAATAAGCTTTCCTTAAGACCGCGTATCTTCAGTAATAAATGAACCAACGAAGTGATTGAAAAATGATTATGTCAACGAATAGCGGGACTACCACTTTTAGTTAACTGAGCCATGATATTGTAATCAGCAAGCTAATAAGGAGAGTTTAATTTTTTTTAGCCAGACCTCCCATTTAATTTGCATTAGGTCCTGTGTTGAAAAACTTTTAAACACTTTGTAGAGCGTTCTAATTACAATAGAATATTTCATGTGGCTAAAAGTGGCAGCCCTGCTATTCGTTAACATACACTTTTTTTAATCACATGGTTGGATCATTTATTACTCAAGATACAAGGTCTTGAAACAGAGCATTTTTGCATTGCGTCTTATGAAGGGGTCCAAGTTTTTTGACGCTGTGTTTATTACAAAAAACTACATATTATCAAATAATTCAATAATGAAATGAAATATAAATATTATAATTGCTGAATATGTCCACCATTCATTTCAATAAAATTTGTATAATCTGCTTCGATTTTATTAATCGCATTAATAATGAATTGTGCATGATTATTGTTTAAATCCTCAATGGCTTCAATTATTCTCCTTCTTAACACCTCTATATCTTCCGTGGGAGTTTCATATATTTTCATCTGCAAAAATCCCCACAGAAAAGAGTCAAGAGGTGTTAAGTCGGGACTATTGGGCGGCCACCGAATCGGTCCAGTCCGACCAATCCACGTTTCAAAATTTTGATTTAAAAAATTTAGGACCGCAAAAACATTGTGTGGTGGGGCTCCATCTTGTTGCCAAATAATTTGGTTGTATTGACGGAGGGGTAAGTCATCCAAAATAGGTTCCAGATCATTATTTAATAAATTTAGATATTTTTCTCCATTTAAAGATCCATCAATGAAAATCGGTCCAATAATTTTGTTGTGAAGGAGCCCGCACCACACATTTAAAGTTTTCCGACCTTGGGTTTTAATTTCACGCATGGCCCGAGGGTTTTCCGTTGCCCAAAATCTAACATTTTTCCGGTTGTGAATCCCGGCAGTACTAAAGGCGCATTCATCTGACCATAAAACTTTTTGAAAAATATTGTTATCTTCATCTTTCATCAGCAACATTTCCTGGCAAAACATGGTTCGTTGGTTTTTCTGATCTTCAGTTAATTTCTGGACGGGTAAAATTTTGTATGGGAAATATCCATGCTTTTTTAATGTCGAATAAATTTTGAAAATAGATTTATTAAAAAAAATTGATGCGTCTTTTAAGGCTGCATTTGGATTTTCTGAAAATAAATCATATTTGCGTAAGTTACTTTATATCCTGTGGGTAATTTCTATTAACCTACCTTGAAAAAATAATAAAATATTTAATTCCTCCTCCTCATTAATAACCGCAGTACGTTTTTTTCTTTTAACAGTCATTCGATTTCGAAAGCCAAGTTCAATATTTTTGAAAGTTTTTCGAGATGGAATAGCTCGCATGGGGAAAAGCCGCTGATATTCTCTTCTTGCCGCGCAAGCATTATTATTATTCTTGTAGAAAATGCGAAGAATATCACATCTTTCTTCGTCAGTGTAATGCATCTTTTCAATGAATTGACAGAACGACAGATCACCGTCAATGACCAGTTTACGACCAGAAAAATGTTTACCTGTTTTACATAATAGTTTTCAAAAAATAACAATATCTCTTTAGGCTTTAGATTTAAGTATAGAATATCCCTTATAAAAAATGTGTAAAATTCTCAGGAGAATCCGAAAATTCAATAAAAAAATGGGGTACCTATTTGAAATAAGAAACTTGGACCACGCCCAGACTTTCTGTAACACCTTGTATATGAAAAAAAATGTTTTCATAAAAATTCATTTGAAACCATTAAACTTTTATTTGGGACACATTTTTCTAAAATGTCAAATAAAAAAGATAAGGGGGGTGGCAATATATAAAAAAAAACCCTGTACAAAGTTACAAGTTTTGGTAAAAAAACGCTAACTGTTTGGATGCTTTTTGTCAGATCAATATATATTTGTCCTATAAAGCATCAGATGATCAAACTTTTACAGATTGTACAAGTCATATTTTAGGGAAACAAAAAATGTTATTTAAGAATAAATACAATTTAAGTATTATCTTTCAAAAACTAGTTTGTGTCTGTAATTTGAAAATAAGATTCATCATGCAATCCAATTCGTAATATTCAAAATTAATCATTAATTTTGTAACACAGGGCCAAATGCTTTTTAAGTTCCATGCCTGCTTAAAATCTTAATCGTATTATTTATGTGACAAAATGAGTTCACAAAACTTATATACCTCTACACGTCACTAGGAAAACGCAAAACATGCCTTTTTTCAGTTTTTGACGGATATCACACACAAACAGATTCAAATGCAGTCATTTTAATTTGTTCACAAAGTTATCTAAACTTCTACCGCTTCTTTCCTTACATCGCATAGTGGATCGACCCCATGTTACGATTTGAACATTGGGCAATTTCTTAAAATGCAAATTTGGATATTTCTGTTACATATTTGTTTTGTAATCAGATTGGTGTTGTAGAAAAACAACTTAGCAAATCGTTTTATATGTACTCCAGTGAGGGAGACGTGATAATTTTTGTATACATTTTGTATACCTCTCCTCTAATAAATTTTAATAAAATAAGGTTTTTAGCGCCAAAGCGGACTACGCCACAATTATCATTATTTAAGTTTTTAAGACGAGCGCTGACCGCTTTTTATCTTTTGTTTGAAATCTGACAAATCCCCGATATTGCGGTGACAGTGACATTAATCGAGATTTTAAAAATGCTTAATTTGAATTTAATTAAAGTTTTATTGCTGAGAATTTTTATAAATTATTGGAATAATCCGGTAAGTAAAATGTAAGTTATTGTTTAATATGCGTTAATTTTGGTGCGCAGTGTGTGATTTTTTTTTGTAAATAGGTTATGACGAAAATCATATTTCCTATATTTATAGAAACATTTTTCTAATTATACCTAAAAATGGTACTAATCTAAGTAGGATATTTTAATATCCTCTATATATATTTTTTTTGTATTTACCTTTGGTGTCATGTTTTCATTACACTCTGTATGTTTCACTAGTATTTTGATTTACAGATAATTTAATTTCAATTTTGTTGTTCCAAAAGCATATTTTTAAACACCCTGTATATATTTTCTAGGATATTTAACTAGCAATAGTCCAAATATTTAAGATTATATTCATAATAAGTTCATACTGTAGCAATAACAGGTTCTAGTGTTAAAAATGTAAAACAACTATGTAAAAATGGTCTTTATTCTGTATACATTTTTTTTTTAATTTTATATAACTTCGTCGTCATTGTATACATAATGTTCCTCAAAAATCACCAAAAAATACTTTTTGAATTATTTTGTGGCCCATTACATACTAAAATTGACACCGTTTTTTAGACACCCAGTAGGTTCATCAGAATTCCCCATCCAAAAATTTAGAAAAATCTGTTAAAACTCCAAAATAAACCTAGTGTCGTGTCCTTTACTACCCAATCAACTTATGATGTCCCCCATCTTGAATATTTGAAAAATGTCAAATTCAATCTTTGAAAGGCGAAGGCCTCAGCTTTTCAGGAAGTCCAAAATCTTCAAAATCGGATGAATAGTAAAAAAAATATGACCAATGTCCCGAGCTTTCCTATGCTTCGATCCATTGTGCGTCGGTCACATCGCGTGCTAAACTTGTTTTCCATACGCCTGCAACATGTTTCCCTTAAAAACTATGAAAACCGGTCCCGCTCTGTATCGGGAAGATTCGCACCTTATAGGCAATAATCTGTGATGCGTGATGAATTACGCAAATCTGTCTGCGAGAATGAGCACGCCGTTAAAACCAAAACGTCTGCAAATCAAATTTATCTATATCTAACCCTTTCATTGGAAGCAAGTCTCTTACCTAACAACGATAACGTAGAGAAAAAGACTGTCCGCATTTGTATTAATCTGTTAAGTCGTTTAATATTTGCTTTCCAGTTCAAGACATTTGCATTTGATCTGGTTTATATCATAATTGCACTATAAAGGAAATAGGAAGTACGTATTTTCTCAGAATCCTGGACAAAATTAAATGATATTTATTTGCTATGTAAACTTGGGTACGTACCAGAGGTATGGCGGTCAGCTAGAGTCAAATTCATTCCGAAACCGGGAAGAGAGGACTATACGACCGCCAAATCTTTTAGACCGATAAGCCTGACATCCTTCCTAATGAAAGCATTGGAAAGGATCATTGACAGGCATTTAATGGAGGGAGCACTAGCAATCTCACCGATTCATGCTAATCAGCATGCATATAGGGGAGGGCGATCAACGGAGTCGGCTCTCCACAGTTTGAGAGAGCACGGACAAACGTCATCTGCGCCTCGCTCGCAGCCAGGAGCGTTAAAACGAATCTGGTGCGTTGGGTTAAAAGTGCACTGCAAGAGCGCGGCATCCAAGCGAGTCTCTCCCCGCACCTATGGTGTCTAGTCATGGACGGTCTGCTCAACAGACTCGTGGAGGCCGGCTTCTATGCACAAGCTTATGCGGATGATGGATTGATTCTAATATCACGCAAGTACTTGGGCATCATCTGCGAGAGAATGCAGATGGCCTGTAATATATTGGAGGCATGGTGTAATGAGGTAGATCTCACGGTTAATCCGCGGAACACTGAGATGATCCCCTTTACAAGGAGAAGGAATTTAGGAGATTTTCGACCCCCCAACTGACCTTGTCAAAAGAGGTTAAATACCTGGGGGTCACCGTAGATGCAAAGCTGAGCTGGAAGACTAATGCCGATAGGCAGATAAGGAAATCAATAGCGATCTTCTGGCAGCTCCGTAGAGCGATAGGCACAACCTGGGGGCTAAGTCCTAGGCTCATGCACTGGCTGTACCAAGCAGTCATAAGACCCAGGATATCATACGGCTCAATAATATGGTGGCACTCGGTGGAGAGGATTCGTTCGAATCTTGCAAAAGTCCAGAGACTGGCTAGCCTAGCGGTAACTGGAGCAATGAGGACGATGCCGTTAGCAGCATTAGATGTCTTGCTAGGGCTGCCATCATTGTCGACTTTCATTAAGAAAGAGGCTATGGCAGCGCACTTGCGAATGAGAGACGCAGGAGCTTGGCATACCAAAGGTGAGGTTGTGGGTCATGCAAGGATCTCCCACATTGTGGAAAGAGAGATCCCTTTATCTAATTACAGAGTAGCACGACCCTTAGGCAGACTAAGATGGCATAAGGGTTATAGTATCTCAATCCCCGAAAGAGAGGACTGGGAGAGAAACCGGCTGGAGTTCTCCAGAGAGGCAATTGTGTGCTATACGGATGGTTCACGTATGACACAGTTGCAATTCTCTGGTGCTGGAGTTTATATTGAGGCTACACAAACCGGGTCCAGCTTCCCTTTGGGGAAGTCTTCAACAGTGTTTCAGGCTGAGGTATATGCCATTCTAATGGCAATAACGACGAAGGAAGTCATAGAGGGGGCAGAGGGAGAGATTGTCATATGCTCAGTCAAGCAGCACTTAAGGCGCTCGACTCACCCATGGCGGGATCAGTTTTGATTCAGGGATGCGGTGACAGGCTAGAGCAGTTGGCGCGATGAAAAAGAGTAAAGTTGGTTTGGGTGCCAGGACACTGTGGGATTGAGGGCAATGAGAGGGCAGATGAGTTTGCTACACTCGGCGCCACCAGCCCGTATGTAGGACCAGAACCAGCTTTAGGCATCACTAGGCAGCAGATAGGGACAGCACTCGATGAATGGGCACAACATGAACTTGAACGTGAATGGGCCCAGTCCGGGGTCGGGAGGCAAGTTAAAGACTTCATTATGAAGCTCTAAGTTCCATCGTAGGAATAGTAACGGGGCACTGTCGATTGAGAAGACACCTCTTTATGTTAGGAATTGAGGAAGACTCTATCTGCACGGAGTGTCAGGAAGAGGAGGAAACTCCGCTTCACTTCCTGTGCAGATGTGAAGCGCGAGCGAGACTGCGACGAGATATTTTCGGCACTACGGTCTTGCATAGGGACGAAGTTAAGGATCTTGCATGGAAAGATATGCAGACTTACATAGTAAGGACAGGCAGATTCAAGGATGTAGACCTGGTGACGGGTGGTGGTTGAGGGAGGAGCTGGGGTAGACTGAAAAGGTGTTATAGGCCTACCAGTCAGGTCTCTAGACCTCCCCCTAACTACTACTACTACTACTTCTATGTGAACTTGAAAGAAACATTTCGGTCTTATTTATTCCAAATGGGTGTTTATTTCTACATTTATGTTTTTTATAAATGAAGTTATTCTCAAAATTGTGGAGTTTCTAGCCAACCGTTGCTTTTGCAGGAATAGAGCAAGGTATAGTTAATATTTAGTTATTTACACCCGTATTCACTAAATAGGTATGAATTTAGACCAGGTCTAACTTGACAGTTATGGGTTTAAGATGACATCTGCAACAATTAAACAAATAATTTCTCTAAATGTCACAATTACAAAATGACAGTGACATAAGCGAAACATAACTGGCGAGGTAAGTACCATGGCAACTGGACCTGGTCTAACCCTTAGACCTTATTAGTGAATACGGGGGTTAAAGTTTTGTTTTTATTGCCTTCCATATTTTTTTACTTACATACAGTTATTATTTTAGTAGGGTAAGTTACTTACATTCTATATAAATGAGACCCGAATTTAAAACTGTAAGTTTTTTTTTAATATAATGTGTTGGATCTAGAATAATTTAAGAACAATGTCTACTTGCCTAAATTCTAAAAAAGCCTAGTAGCCACTGAATACTAATTTAAAATTTGGAGATATATTCTAATCAGTCATTTTTCGAATTAAAACTGTAAGTAAAATACCTTTTAAAATTTTTTATTTTAAAAGTTTTATAGAGTTTATAGAGTCTCAGGATGTTGATCAGGTGTTAGGTGTGGAATAATAAAAGATCAGCTAGGTCAATACCATTATTTTATTATAAAATATCAATAATATAACAAACAACATAGTTTACTATCAACAGCCTCATAATGCGCAGAAACTATTTCTGTTGTCTATTCGGTGGTGGTCCGCGTTTCACATAATAGGTAATATTCTTCGGGTACGGATACTCTGGATGACTGGAGTTCCTGGAAATTGATTATGAATTAAACTGCAGAAAAAACACAAGATGTTAAAAGAAAATCCATTAGATATATTTGTAAAAGATTTGTTTACATTGTTTCTTATTAAATAATCAATTGTAGTGCCATTTTTTGAGTTAGAGCCATGTAAACAAACGCAAAAGTATATACAGTGCGACTCACTAGTTCCCCTCATTAAATGTCTTAAACAATCAAGGTAAAAATTTGAAATTTCGCATATTTCAGTAGCAGGCTAAATACTACTTTGTACGACTGGGCGCCATTTCATACAAACAAACTGAATAGAAAGAGAGTCTACCCTCGTATTGTTTAAAACGTTTTTCAATTAAAAATATTATTTATTCAAAAGTATTGGTTTTCTAATTGGGTCTTGTGAAGAGTTAATCCAGGGGAAATTGATAATTTTTGAATATGAAATTGAAAATTCTCTATCTTTCAACTATTTCAGAAAAAAATGCATAAACCACTTTTTAGTCTAACCTAATTTTTCCATCCTAGACCTCACAGAAAATAATACAAGTTAATTAATTTATTTGAATGTAGAATAGAGCCTAAGTTACTTTTTTTCTGCCGAAACTTTGCTTTAACTAGTGGCTCTCAGTTTGGACAACTGTTATTTTGGCAAGAACGGATCACTTCAAATTCGAGCTAAATTGAATGTTCCATAACTTATTATTTAGTTATGAACCGATTTGAATATCCTTTTCAACAAAATGTAGGTAAATTAATTTTTTTTATACTCATTTGTCAAGGCATAATGAAAGGTCACTTTGTATCATAGTATACTGTGTGAAGCAAATGTTTGTTTTTAGGTCTAAGTTTAAATCAACCTGTGCAGTTGTTAGGTAGTACAGAAATGATAAAATGCCGCTTGTCATCAGCCACATCTATTCTAAGCATTTTAATAGCTCTTTGTCTTTGGTAGATAAACGCTTTTGAGTAAAAAAATACAAATTATACAGTATTTGATATTATACGTTAACTTTTGCTTTGCATCTTTGTGTAGACTATAATCAGCACGGCTATGGAATTTTGTTTTTTGAAATATGTCACTCACTAGTTACTGTTTTGGTACACAAAATGTCTGTAAGTCCAGAAACTGTTGATCAAAATACAAGAATTCTAACCACACTACACCACAATTTGTTACGTTCTGGACGCGCGTTTCGCTAACCAAGTTAGCATCGTCAGCAGATGATATAAACTAAAGTACCCTATCCAACCATAGCAATAAAGGGGATTATAGGGAATAGGCCCTCTGTGTTTATTTAGTGCTTTCTTACCCCGTTTAACTATTTCTATATGACAATGAAATGAATCGGATTTAAAATATAGCTAAAAGTAATGGATATAACGATAATCTTGTACATAAATTAGTAAATAGACATAAGCATAAGAAAATGTTAAAAAATGCCACTACTCTTCAAGCACCTGAGGCTTCCAATAGGTTCATATGATCCCCGATATACGAGAGGTCTAGAAAATGTATTTAAAAAACGTAGGTTTTAGAGTAGCCTACAAAACAGAGAATAGTTTAAAAAATCTCCTTGGAAACCCTAAAGACAAAGTCGACTTGAAGGAGAGGAGTAGCATCTATGAAATTAGCTGTAAAGACTGCGATCTAAAATATGTTGGGCAAACTAAACGATCCATAAACATTCGTTTTAAAGAACATATGAGACATTTTAAAATACGGAAGAACAGAAAAGTCAAGCGTTGCCCAACATGCTTTGGAAAACAATCACCAAATAGGAATAAATAATCTTAAGTTAATTAAAAATGTATCTAATAATAGATTATTGGATGCATTTGAGAGTATAGAAATAGTTAAATGTGATAAGAAAGCACTAAATAAAGAGAGAGGACCTACTCTCTATAGTCCCCTCTATTGCTTACTTGACAACGGTGCGGTCTCGGTTAGGATAAGTTACTTTAGTTAAATATGATCTGCTGATGGTGTGGTGTAGTGTGGTTAGAACTCTTGTATTTTGTTCTATATTCCACCACAGGTTAGGACCGTCCAGAAACTGTGTCGACAATTGTCGCTTTATTTGCAGACGATAGAAATCAACTCTATGTTTTCGATATACTTAGGATTCCGCAAAGCACAGTGCAACGTATTTATGTCCGCTTCAGAGAGATAACCTAATATACCAGACGCCCCGAAACAAATCCAGGCCCTTAAAAAAACTTTTAATCGAGACGATCGTTTCGTGGTGACCTTATGGTTAAGAAATCACTATTTACCTGCAGTAAAAATTAGGAACATATTAGTAAAACATAAAACTGCTCGTAAAACATTAAATTAAGCAGCTCTTAAACCGAGAAGACCTGATACAAGACCGGAATTAACCAGAGAACATTGATTAACACGGCTGTAATTCGCCAGATAACATCAAAATTGGGTGGGCAATGACTGGAGACCAATATTGTTTACCGACGAATCAAGATTTTACTTAAGATCTCCTGACGGTAGGAAAACAGTATGGCAAAGAATAGGAGAACGTTATGCTGAATGCTTTTTTAGCCCTAGGGTAGTTTTCAACGAGGTTTAATAATTGTGTGGACAGGAGTTTCATTAGCTGCACGTACCGACTTGTATATTGTTCCCAGGGGTCAATAACTGTTGAAAGATGCATTCAGGAAAGATTAGCTGATTTTGCAGTGCCATATGAAGGATTAGTCAGTGATAACTTCATCTTGATGCACGATAATGCGGGAACACGTGTTGCCCGGATAGTAAGAGAATACCTAATTGACGTTAATATCCCACAAATAGACTGGACCCCGCACACCCCAGATTTAAATCCTATTGCGTATGTTTGGGATATGCTAAGATGTACTAAGATGAGCGATTTTAGAATAATGGGCAGCTATCCCTCAAGAAGAAATGATCCATTTAATGCAAGGCATGCCAACAAGAATGAATGTTGTAATTCAAGATCGAGGAAGCAATACCCGATATTAGTTTGAATTTAAAGTATTTTTATTTTTTTTGAGGAATGACATTTTTTGTATGGTTTGTTGTTAAAAGTTTGTTTCTTAAATGTTTATCTAACAAAGAAAACGAGATGCTGAGACAAATAAAAGAAAAAACAAAATATTGCTTGACAACACGTGACATTTCTGCACTATTTAACAACTCCACAGGGTGATTCAGACTTGGACCTAAAAAAACACGACTTTTGTTTCCCACGATATAATATGATGCTAATTAATCTTTCATTACACCTTGACAAACACAAAAATCTGTTTGTAAATGAATTTGTTTCGAGGAAATTTAGCCAATTTACCGACTTTTTTTTAATTAAAAATGCACCTGCAAAGCGAATATTAATAAACTTACTTATCTGCTCCAAAATTGGAGAGTCTTGCTTTCTCTCCAACCTCAAGTCCATACAGGGATTTCATATCATCTCCGTCTAGACTAAAATCGAAAAGGTCAAAGTTCTCCTTTATTCTGCTGGGAGTGACGCTTTTGGGAATGACCACAATATTCCGCTGAAGAAGGAATTTTAGTAAAATTTGTCCTGCAGACTTTTTATATTTGGCGGCTATTTTGGCGACGGTTGGATCCTGTATTAGCATGGGGCTGGAAAATGAAATTGTCTAAATGTAATAAAAGCACAAAACATTAAAAGTGTAAAATGCAAAAACAACAAATCAAATGAAGAGTAAGACATCGTATTTTGGCATTCACATCTGGGGCTTACAGTAAAAGAAGTTTACCCAAAACTCAGGTTTTGGGTAAACCTGAGTTTATAGTTGAGTATTTATAATGTAAGTCGATTAGGCCTGAATCTGGGTCAAATTAATTTACTATGTTTTTGTAACAAACAGAAAAGTTAAATTATAGAGGCTATTTTTGTTAAATGTTTTAAAGTAATTAACTATTGCCATAGGCGTAATTTCAGCTATGTGGTATGGTTATTTTATCGCTTTAAATGCCGAGACAGCCAAATGTATTTTGGTTGCGGCGTACCGACGTTGCCACATAATTTGTTTGATTAAGCACAGATTAAAAACATAACTGAAGAACATAGATCCATCCCACCCCATCGCCTACCCCATTTCTTTGTCTAACCATGCGCCACACTATGTATCTGGCTTAAGTTTGTTGACAACCTGGCGTCCCTAGTCTCTTCTTCTATTATTGTGATAGAAGCAGATAAAATTTCATTCTTAGAAGTTACTATGGAGATTAATAATTACTAAATTTGATAGATTTGTACTATTAGTTTTAAAAAATGATTTAAAAACATTGGAATAAAATGAACAAATAAATAGAGGGTGGTTCATTTTTACCTTTTAAAGGTTTAAAGTGAGTTGTGCTAAAGAAAGAAATCACTTGGGATGAAATTGAGGACAAGTACATTTTTTTATTAAGTTTATTTAAATAGTGATTCTGTTAATGAAAATGAGCTTTTTGATGAAGTGTTTGCAGTCTTTGTCCAAGGAAAAGGTCACTTTATTATACTTACGCAAGACCAGATTCTGGGACATAAGTTCCACTCTTTCCAGGTGCTCCCAAAGGAGAGTATGCGACTACGACAATGCCATTTTGTTGAGAAAATTTAACTAATTCATCATTCTGTAGATATGCATGTATTTCTACTTGGAGGGAAGCAGGTTTGATCCTCGCGATTTTTAGTATTCTGGAAATTTGTTCAATATTAAAGTTAGATATTCCTATTGTCTTAGTATGACCGGCATCCACTTGTTCTTCCATTTTCTAGAATAAAAAACAACTATGTGTCATTAAGCAATTTCAAAAGCGATTAAATATCGAACAAATCCGTGACAGTGGCGCCACTCCCGGTGATTTGCTAAAATTGACAACACATATCGGAATATAAACAAAGTTCACTATGCAGTGTTGCCAAATTAGTAGAAATTCTACCAGATCTAGTAGAATTTTGGTTGGCCCTACTGGAAAAAAAATCTGTCTAGTGGCTAGTAGATTTTTTAGTAGAAAATTTTTAAGTGGCCATATAAAGTAAGAAATTGCTAATATTAATAAAAAATTATTAATTAAATGTTTTTATGTCAACAATATTAGAATATTCCGAGCGGGCAATATTTTTCACAGTGTAGACACGGTTTTTAAAACGACGCGCGACCGTCAAAGGAAGAAGTGGATAATACGCCACGCCGGTCGTCGGTCGTGCTGCGCGGTTACGAATGAAATAGGCTCGTAAATTTATGGGAATCCCCGAATATCGAATGCCGCGAAATAAATTTTTACACGTGTTTATTTGTTTTCAATTGGTGAATTATAATTGATATTCTGTGTGTTAGTTTTAGTAGTGTGTGTTTTCTTATAGGATAAAGGTAAGCGAATTTTGCGATTCATTGTCAAAATAAACACTGTTTTTGAATATTCTATATAGATGTCTAAGCAATATGAACAAAAATTTAGAGATGCCTGGCTAAAGGATTCAGCACTGAAAAATTGGTTGACATCTGTGGAAAGCACATCTGGCACAGTGGCTAAATGTAAGTTTTGTGGGATACAACTGACAAGCCGGTATGCCGATTTAAAAAATCACGGCAACTCAAAAAAACACAAAAAAAATGAAAATGTGTTTTTGGGGCCTACGCGTCAGCCAACGATTTCTTTTCCCACAAGAACAAATTTGTCGGAGGCCAAGAGGGCTGAAGCCAATTTAGCGCTATTTATATCTCAGCACACCGCAATTAATTTATCAGACCATTTAGTAGATGTTTGCAAATCTAGTTTTCCCAAGGGCACAGAGAACGTACAAATGCACAGGACAAAATGTTCTAATATAATAAAAAATATTTTAAGTCCCCATTTTATGCAAGATCTAAGAGATGATGTAGGCGAAAATAAATATAGTCTACTACTAGACGAATCGACAGATATCTCGGTCCAAAAGTACCTTGGTATTGTTATCATATATTTTAGTTCTAGGCAAAATAAAATTGTGACTTCATTTTTAGAATTAGCCCCATTAGTGGGTAGCACCGCTGATGATATAGTAGAGAGCATTAAGGAAAGTCTAAGAAAATATAGGTTTAATTTACAGAATTTGGTAGGCATAGGTACTGATAATGCTTCAGTTATGACAGGAGTTAATAATGGAGTACATAAAAAGTTAAAAGATCAAAAATTCCGAATTTGATTTTAATTAGATGCGTCTGTCATTCACTGCAATTGGCCGTGTCTTTTGCTGCGAAAGAATGTTTGCCTAGAAATTTCGAGTTTCTTATACAAGAAACATATAACTGGTTCAGTAAATCGTCGTCTCGGCAAGCTGCATATAACCAAATTTATAAATTACTGAATGACAACCATGATCCCCTAAAAATAGTTCAGTCTTGTAACACACGTTGGTTATCAATTGAAACTGCTGTAAGCAGAATTTTTGATCAGTGGTTAGAGTTAAAAACTCACTTTTCAATTGCAAAAGCGAATGAAAAATGTTATAAAGCTGATCTTTTATATCAGATGTATGATGATGATGTAAATTACGCCTTTATTTCATTTATTCGCCCCATATTAGTTGATGTACAAAGGTAAATAAATCTTTTGAGTCAAATGATGTCGACCAAACAAAACTTTTAAATTCTTTAATGTTTTTGTTAGAGTCTCTTGTAAACAAAATTTGCATTCCGGGTTCAATGAGAAATAAAAATATTTTAGAAACAAATGTTAAAAATTACGTTGATAAGTTTTGTTATTTGGGTTATAACTTTGAAAAAAAAGTACGAGAAATGAAGGAAAAAGGGTTTTCAGAGGAGCAACAGTTAAGGGAGCGGTGTGTTAATTTTTTATTAATTTTAATAGAGCAAATAAAAATCAGATTGCCTGATAATCTTAAAATATTACAAAATATTTCGAGTATTAGTGTCGATGAAGCATGTAAGCCTATTAAAGGAAATTTAATCAGTTTATTGGAAAGTTTTGGAAAAAGTGCAGATTTGATAGAAAAAATTCAAAGCCAGTGGCAGTCAATACATTTGTGTAAATGGTCCGAACTTCAGGATACCAAAAAATTTTGGTATGAAGTACATAATTTTAAAAATGATATACGTGAAAATCCGTTTAAAGAGTTAGCAGATTTTGCCTTGGAACTGCTAATAATACCTCACTCTAATGCGGAGGTTGAGCGATTATTCAGCGTAATGAATTTAGTCAAAAGCAAGTTGAGAAATAGAATGCAACTTTCAATGCTCTCTGCTATTTTATCAATAAGAGCAGGTTTAAGTAGATACAAATCGTGTTGTAATTCATACAAAATTCCAGACAATGTAATAGAAAAAATAAAAACAACAGAAACTTATTCCGCCGATCCTAATGATGAACATATTTTTAATGTTGTCATTTACTTTGTTTTTTCAAAAAGTGTTTTTGGTTTTTTTTTTAATACTATTAGGTATAATATGTTTATTTGTTGCGTTTTACGACCATTTTCCGAGTCATTTTCGTTTACGTATTACATTATATAATATGTTAATATATGAAAATATAATAATAATATATTAATGTATTAATAAAGACGTTAAAAATAAAATATGTGTATTAGTTCCATATTAATATTAACGTGTATTTTTTCACAATATTTTAGTAGAAAAAAAAATCTAGTGGAATTTTTTAGTGGTGAAAAAGAAATCTAGTGGAATTTTTAGTAGAAAAATGTGTCGAGTCTAGTGGATTTTTCAAAATCGTGTTGGCAACACTGTCACTATGTCTTTGATGTGAGCTCTGATAGCTTGTCAGTAGCCCAGTTGGATTTTATTGCAGATGCATTTTTTTTTTGGGTTATATAAAAAAGTATATCTATTATCAAACGATAGACCGGAAAAAGCTGACGTCATTTTTTAAACCATTTTGGTAATTTAAACATTACGATTAGTACAATTCTTGTATAATATGTTTTATGATTTACCTTCCACAGAGATACATGGTCCGTAGGATGATTAATTCGTTCTCCAAACCGGGGACCATTAGGATCTTTGGGTTCCGACCAAATCGGCTGATGAATTAAATATAAGTCTACGT
Organism: Kuschelorhynchus macadamiae; assembly: GCA_030620095.1. Taxonomy (NCBI): domain Eukaryota; kingdom Metazoa; phylum Arthropoda; class Insecta; order Coleoptera; family Curculionidae; genus Kuschelorhynchus; species Kuschelorhynchus macadamiae. The sequence continues at coordinate 297,247 of JAUTXW010005054.1, read as the reverse complement.
AGTCAAGCTGCAGACGCGACAAAGACTCCAGGAGATGTTTTTCCACTCTAAAAAAATTGTTTGTTTTGTTTATCTCTCTAAAATTAAAATACTGTACACCCTGAATGGAAAATCATCAATATTAGATAAAATAAAAATGTAAATGTTGTATTAATAAAGTTGCTTTGTATTGATATAGAAATACTTCGGTTGGAGAGGATGCTTTTTGAATAGTTAAATTGGTGTTTTTAAGAAAAACTCTTTCCAAATATTTAATAAATACCTAAAGTATTTAATCTATTTACATGTACACCCAATATATTTAAAATCAATCCAAATACATTTCTAATTCCGTCTAAAATGCTGTTTTTGCATCATATATTAAACCTTTTTCCTATAATATTACAGCGAATTAGCTTTAACTTGTCGCACTTCTCAATCTATTGATTTCAGTGCGTCAAGTAATGCCGTGAAACATCATTTACTTAAAATAAATTTTTATAACAATAAGTTCAAAAAAATAACGTCGACAAACTTTGTAGGAAATAGACTACCTATAAAACGAAAAAACTTTTTTCTTTATCGAAAAATAAGAATTATTAATCATTTCTTCCCAAAATAATAACCTATTAATTCACTTATTTGGCAATAGCTTTAAAACCAATACCGAAGTGCGGTTTTTCCCAAAACTCATAGCGTAAGAGAAGTATAACCTTCAATTTAAACATTTTAAGAAAATTGGAAAGGACTGAAATCGTTATAAGCAGCGACATCTAACAAATTTGTGAAAAACTAATGAGTGGAACTTGTCCGAATCCCATAAGAGCTTAAAATTGTTTTTTAAATAATTCTAAGCTCACTCAGTTTAGATGAGGAGTTCAGAAAATATAGCGATTTATTTCTAAGATAACACCTGCCCCATCCTTATTAATGACAATAACTTTAGAACCAAATTAATAGGAAATTAACTCTGCTTTCCAAGGAGGTATTAAAAGTTATATCTAGTTCTGGGAGTTTTTGTAATCTATTGTTCTCCCTAGCAACTGCGCCTCCTTGCGGTCAATTTAGGACTTTAAAGATATTTTTAGTGAATTGCTCTTAGCCACTTTTGCTTTAATACTTTTTTTCAGAGCGTTAACATGAAAAATTTCTGAAATATGGATAGTGAATGCTTTTAATTGAACAGCCATTTTTCGTCTTCTTTAAGATAATGAACCAAGAATAAAAATCCGATGTTTCGTCCTTTAGGTCTCATCAGCAACTTCATTTTTTAAATACGGACCTGGATTTTTTTTTAGTTTTAGTTTTTAGCAAGCGGGTGTCCAAAAACTAAAGATGTATCACAATTAATGTTTGAACAGAAGATTTAAGATATTCCCATAAAATAATAATGTGTTAGAGGGAGGCGGAAAACCAATTATACCAAATTCACGAATGATAATTTTAAATGCTCTAAATGAAGGAGTTCATTATATTATTGGTTTTGAGTGGTGAAATGCAGCCAGAAAAAAAATAAAAGGAAAATGGGGATTTTCCGTTTTTACAGATATCTTCGAGAGCTCTAGTTTAACCATTTTCGGATCTCTTACAGTTTTTAAAATACCAACGCTGTCTCATCGAATTTGTGACATCCTGTATATTGTTGAAATCGGGATATTATGAGGATTCCAGTTGAAAAAATTACAAATGGGGTGTTCCATTAAAAAAAAAAAGCAAGTTGGTATTTTTTAAAAGATTTGCGATGTTCATTTATTTATTCTGATAAAAAATCCAGGCGATCTCTAAAAATAAAACCTCTAGTGGGGAGAGGTACAATATTGTCCTAAGAGTAAGAGTAAATAGTAAATTTATTTTATTCTATATGATATTGTCTTTGCTATGTAATTTATTTAAATACCTTTCAGCTGTATTAGCGGAGGGTGGTAATTTTGTTACTATAAAAAGCTCTTCTCTTTTAACCTTTCCCGATGACAGCCATTTGTGTAAAACTTTGCCTACAATTTCTTCATTCTCATAAACATAGGCAGTATCGATATGTCTGTATCCAGTTTCGAGAGCTACTTCCAGAGCCTTTTCTAATTGATCTCCTTCATTTCTTCCCTAAAAAAAATATGTTAAACTTAATAAAAGATGTTTGTTTAAAATTTATGAAAAATCGATATATTTTTGGGAGAACTTGCTTAAGTTATACCTGTGTTTCTTTTAGCCTTTTAAAAAATGGACTTTGGAGAAAAAGACGATAAAGAAAAGACAGCACATATGAGAAATATCGGTGAAGCTTATCCTTACCGATTTTATCAGGTTTTAGTATATTAGACTGTATATTCGGAGATTTTTGGATGTTTGGTTTTTGTGTTATCCATAGTTACGATAGTTTATGCGCGTTTCTAAAAGCATCCAATGATTTAAAAAAATATATATCATATATGTTTTGTTGTTTATATTTTATAATGTTATTTAGGTCAAAAAGTAGCAAGGAAAACGTTTTTTTTTTTGGTCAAGAGAAATTAACAATTTTCTACGTTTTAATATGTATTATGTAAGTTTATCATACCCCTATACCTCTCTGCCTTATTTTGTTTATAAAGTCTTACATTTTGAAAGAAAATTAGGTGTGATTGTATTGGTAACACAATACTGAAGTTAAGTTTATTGGCTTTTCTTGTACAAATTATGGATCACTTTGAGATATAAAAGTAAATAAATTAAAACCGAATTAACTATAAGATCGTCGTTAGTCATAATTTGTATAAAAATAACTGCATTGCACCATCAAAAGTTATTAATTATGCAATACATAGGTTAATGCAATCTTCGGATACATTTTTTTTTAGAAAATATTATAATAATTTTATGTTGCTTACCGCTGTACCAAATCCCACAACAGGTATTTTATACCCTCCTACCAATTCTAATGTTGGTATACCCATGTTTACTGTCACTCAGTTAGTTTCACGCGGATTTATTTGCTAATACCGAATGAAGCATGCGAAATAATCTTTTAATATATATTTTAAATTGTAAAAGTGCTTGAGTGAAACAGATATACAAATTATCTAGATTCATAAACTAGAACAATTAAAATAAATACCTTTGATTGTTTAGAGATACCTGGTCTGAAGTGATAATTTCATTATGAATCGCATTTGAATTAATATTGTGGTAAATATACAAAATACTTTAGATAAGCTTTTGAATTATCGAAGAGAATGCAAGATGTTTATTATTTAGCTATTGTAATGAGTAATTGATACAATCTATAATTATTCAGGAGAAATTGTTTAAATACATTCAAGCGACCAACCCAAACACAATAGTGTTTATCTGGCAATAATATTGCGTGTTTTGTAACATGCTTCAACGACAGGATTGAACCTAATATTTTGTTGGAAGAAGCATGGTCTAATTATATAGCTTCTATTGTGCACTGCTTAAACTGCTGCTGTCCATGCAAAACATAAAATTTAAGTAATAAAAATAACAAACAGTCATTTAGTTGGTATAATGATAGTCTTTATAAAATAAAAACAGAATTAAATAGGCTACATTATCTGCAAAAACATACCAAAGACGACAATTTAACAATAGAATACAAGGTCTGGAAAATCGTTAATAAGAAATTAAATAGAGGTAAAAGTAATTCACAACTTATAAAATTAAACCTAAATAATAGCGTTATTTCTGAACCTAACCGTATAGTAACTGAATTTGTAAATCATTTTAGTTCTATTTCGGCTAATAAATTAAAAAATAAGTATGGCAGTGTAAAAGTGGACTTAATTAAATCTCTGACTTCTCTTACTAACTCAATTGTACTTAAACCTGTCTCTGTGGACCAAGTAATAAAAGTATTTTCGAATTTGGAAAGCACAATGCTGCTGGTTCTGATGATATAAATGTAAAACTTGTTAAGGCTGCCTGGGATTACATTAGTTAACCACTTACACATTTAATAAATGTAAGATTACACAAATGATTTTTTCTACAAATTCTAAAAACTGCAAATGTGATACCATTACCCAAAAGAAACGACCGTGACGACACAAAAAATTATCGTCAAATTTCAATTCTTGTCATTTTTTCTAAAATTTTAAACAAAATACTTAATTTTGTTAAAAAATACAATATTTTAAGTGAGTGTCAGCTCGGTTTGGATTGAAGCCTTTCTGACTGGTTTTTATGATGAGCAGTCCACGTAGGTGAAGCGTAGGTTAGAATTGGTCTAATATAGAGTTTAAAAAGTGTGATCTTGTTTTTAATATTAATACTACTTTTTTGGTGCAATAATGAATATAATTGAGCTAGAACACCTCTAGCTTTCTTAATATAACTCCCAAATATTTAATTTCCTTAGACCAATTAATCCCCTGTCCTTGAATTTTGACTTTTTTAGCAGTAGGGATTCTACTATTTTTTGTGAAAATAATAGCTTGAGTTTTTGAGGGATTAAGATCCAATTTCTAGTGATTCATCCAGACTTGAATGTCACCAATGTGCCTTTGAAGCCTGGATGATAATATGTTTAAGCTTTTGTTTGTAGACATTAGAGCGGTATCATCTGCAAAAAGATAGAGATTGGTGTAACTGTTGAATGTCAGAAATAAACACGTTAAATAATAGAGGAGAGAGGGGAGAACCTTGTGGGACTCCCGCCCTTATTGGCCTAGGAGTGGAGGTGAAGCCATCTATATGTACCACAAATGTTTTATTGAGTAAAAAAGAGTGAACTGCTTTAACCAAATAGTTTGAGATACCCGCTCTAAAGAGTTTTAGCACAGGGCCTGAGTGGCATATTTTGTCAAAGCTTTTTTTATGTCATTTTTGGCCGGTAATAGGTACGTAGTTTCTGAATGCACTCCTTTTATTCAAAACACAGCTTACAGGTAATACAGGTTTTTTTACTTTTGAAAGGCTTTATTAATTCCAAGAAGATACAAAAAAAAATCTTTTGCTAGGAATTAAAGCTACAGAAAAAAAAACACTATATATTATCAGCAAATAACACCTTAGAAACTAATTTATCTTGTGATTACACCATATTTTGCCTAAGGAAAAAAAACACTATATTCTTTTCCTGAACTGGGAAAAAATATGAAAGTGATTGTAAAAAAATACATAATACATTTTCATACAAGCATCGTTGTCAGATTTCAAGAGTAAACATAATATAAACATTTAATAAGTAGAACTTGTGTTTTATTCCAGGGTGATTAGTGTCCTTAAAAACTTACATTTTAAGTTTCTTCCTTTAGTTTTTCTTGTTATTTTATATAATATATGCTTATCCTTTTTGTTGAATGTTGATAATTCTATATTTAACATGATTTATAAAAATTTTTTGTTCAACATATTTAATTTTTTTTTTAAAATCCTTTTCTACAAACTCAATTAAATTTTTTACATATATTTTTTATCCAAAGTACATATTAACCTAAGTCTAAGATATATTTTTTAAATTTAGTTTTAAATAGGGATGTACTATTTGTATTTCTAAGTGTACTTGGAAGTGTATTAAATAATTTCAGACCATTGTGATATATTGATTTTAAACCTGTATTTGTGAAGTATCTTGGAAGATGCAAATGTTCACACTGCTCATTTTTTTGAAACTCAATAACAGATCGCTTACTTCCATGAATTATATAATATATATAAAGTATTATTTTAAATTTATATATCCCTGAAATATCCATTAGTCTATTAGGCTTATACAGCAAATGGGTGGAAAAGCGTAAGGGAAGTTTAAAAACATTTTTGACTGCCTTGTTCTGCAAGACCCTTAGTGGGTTCAACACGACACAACTAGCTGTAGCCCACACTGATAGCAAGTAGTGCAAATGACTATATATATGGGAAAAGTACAGTTGTTTACGAACTCTTAGACTTAACAGGTAACCAAGGCGATATAACAACCCAACAACTGATGCTACCTTTGATCTGATACGTCGCACATGCCTCTCCCAAGAGAGCCCATCATCAATTAACAACCCAAGGTACTTTATAACATTTTTATATTGAAGATCATAATCTCCAAACTTAATTGATTGGTCATTATAGGAGACACCTCTTCCAACAAACATGTACGATGAGTTGTCTATATTTAAAGTTAGTTTGTGGGAAGACAACCAGGTTGCTATTATCTCTAAATCATGTTTTATAAGTATTTTAATGTCATTTTTATTGTTGCCGCTATACATGAGTGTTGTGTCATCTGCATACAATTTAATTTTACCATGTAATTTTAAACTGAATATTGAATTTATATAAATTAGAAACAGTGTTGGTCCTATAATTGAGCCTTGAGGCACACCACAATGAATCAGTTCTTGTTGACTTAGTGCGTTTTTCACCGAAACAGACTGTTTCCTATTTTTGAGGTAGTTAACAAACCATACATGTGGGGTGCCCCTTATGCCCATATTCCCTAGTTTCCTTAACAATATTGAGTGGTCAACCGTATCGAATGCCTTTCGCAGGTCCACACAAGAGCGCATATGCATCCCTGATCAATTTTTATTTGTAACTCTGAAATGAGATCAATAACAGCTATCTCTGTGTCACTGAACTTACGAAAGCCATATTGGCCAACTCCAAGGAAATTGATTCTTTTTAGGTATGACTGTAACCTAACATTTACACAATGCTCAATAATCTTGGACAGAACAGGAAGAACTGACACCGGCCAATAGTTAGAGACTGACTCACTGTCACTTCCTTTAAATAAAGGATGCACTTTAGCCACTTTTATTTTGTCTGGTACATCTCCACTTTGAAAGGAGAGGTTGATTAATTTACTTATGATTGGGGCACATTGTACCTTCATACACTTCACATTTCTGACACTGATGCCATCTAAACCACTAGCTTTGTGAGTCTCCATATCACTGATGACCCGCTCTACTTCTTGGGGAGTTGTTGGCAAAAAAAAGAAAGACCCCTGCTGTTTTCCCGCAGAATCATTCAATGGAATATTGGGTATTTTCTGAGACAGCTCAGTGCCCACACTGGTAAAATAGTCATTGAAAGGCTGAGCTATCTGTCTTGAATGTGTCAGCTCTGCTCCATCCACATCGAAAATATGAACAAAGTTGTCATTATTCCCTTTATTGTACATAACCTCATTAGCTAGCTTCCATGTTTTTCTTTCATTTCCTATTACTTGACCAAATCTATTGCTGTAATACAACTTTTTAGCTTTTTTAATACACTTCACCACCTTTTTGCTGTATTCTTTGTGTTTATTACTATAAAAGTTATTATTAACATCCCTTTTATGTTTTTTGTAATAAAGGTCCCTTCTTTTAATTAATGTTAGTATTTCTTCATTAATCCATTCCTTACCTTTTATTTCCTGGACAAGTTTTACCACTACTTGATAAGAATCGGTGAAGACAGATTCCAAATCATCGTATAACTGAGAAACATCTCTACAAAAAACAAGCCTTTCATTCAATAACCTCAGTCGTCGCATTGCCAGATCTTCCCTTAATTTTTTTGTAACAGTATACTTGACCTCTGGTTTCTTGGCAGGGTCGATAAACATGGGCACTGATACTACCTGCAGCCTGTGGTCTGATAAAGTGTGATCAAGTAGACCGACTTTCAATGGTCTATTCATATTCGAGATCACATGATCAATTAAAGTTGGATTGTCTGACAGCCTCGTAGCGTATTGAGTATTACAGCACAAGAACCCAGAAGACACCAACATTTCACTATACAGTCCAGATGCATCAATATGAGTCAGCAGATTTAAGTTGATATCTCCTATTAGAACAGATGTATGCCTCATCTCTCTTCCGAGGACAGTGCCAAAGTCAATTAAAAAGTCATTGATATTGTAGTTAGGTGGTCTATATATTGCTGTAATGTGAATGTCAGGCTTTTGTATTTTTAGAGTTAGAATAGATAAATTAGTATTAATTTGATGTACTCTTTGATATCTCAAAGATGTAGTCACAGATATGCCAATCCCTCCACCCCTCTTATCTCGGCTGACAAAATTGCTATTAAATCCAGGCAGGTTGAAATAGCTTTCCTCAACTGGATCAAGCCAGGTTTCGGCAACTATCAATACATGTATTTTAATTTTAAATTGTTGTATCAAAATTATCAATTGATCTAATTTATTTCTTAAAGATCTAATATTAAGGTAAAGTATATTAAGGTTTTTGCACTGAAGGTTATTTGTTTGGTTTTCATATTGCACATTATAGGTATTTATGCTGTTTGCTATAAATAAGTCTTCGTTTTACACTACTGTTGAAGTAAGAAATCGACATGTTTTTCATCCTCGATTCTGATCACCTCTGAGTTATCTTCCTTTCTTGCAAAAACCTTTGAGTACTTACTCCATATATATTTGTAATTTTTGCCTCTCAGTCTTCTGGCACTTTGAAGCAGGGTTCTCATTTCTAACGGTAGGTCTTCATTCACATAAATTTTACTATCATCTGTTCCCAGTCCACAATCAGTAATTGTCAACGTTCCCACTTGTTTTCTACTTTCCAGTACTCTATCCCTTGCCGTTTTGTCTGCAAAAGTGATTAAAATTGGTTTTTCTAACTTTTGCGTTGGCAAAATTCTGATCTGATAGTTTTCTAGTGAGATATTGACACCCATTTTGTAAAGTACTTTATGAACATCTCCATTACATTTATCTTTTTCAGTCTTCAATCCAATAACAACAATATTCTTTTCACGTTCATGGGAGATCTCCTTATCATTCTTGTGGGTAATTTTCTTTATATCTCTCTCCAACTTTTGTATCCTCTTCTCCAAGTTTTCATTGTCTTTTCGAAGGCTCTTGTTTTCTCTGCTCAACTCCCTTAAAGATGACTGCAAGTCCCCCAGAGAGTCACTCTGAAAGTTTAATGATTGCTCAAATGAGCTAAATCTCTCTATCAGAAATTTCATGATATCACTGTTTGAAGGATTCTTTTTTGATGCCAAGAATTCCATCCCCCCCGTCATCTTGAAATTCTCATTCACAGGTGTATGTGGAGACCTGTGATTTTACATAACTATGGGAGTCCTCTGCCTACTTTGCTCCTCATTGCTGTCCAGTGAGGAGATACTACAGGTGCTGCTCTTCCTAGTGCAGTCGTTGCAGACCCATTTTTGCTTCGTTCTACAATGCTGGAAATCACTAAATTCAGCATTGGTTAGACCACAACAGTCTTTGTGAAAATACTTATTACAGTCTCCAGTGCAGCTAATGCTATAGTCACTTTTCGTAATGTTTTTATGGCACTTTGGACATGAGGTCTTATTTTTTTGCGCGGCCCATTCTTCATGCATTTCTGTTAAGACTGGTTATACCTAACACTCGTAACTAACTATCATAGTCGTTACATGGATAAAAATTAATGTAAGTCTACTTCATTTAAATAACAAATAATTAATAAATTCAACTAAAACTTAAAAAATCTATAATTAGGGCTAAATTTGCAACAATATGTTTGCGTAATAATTCTGGATTTGAAAGACCTAGATATGAGGCTAATTCTGATAAACATATTCACACTACGCATTGAATAGTAGATACTCGTTTTTTGTAATTGACCAAAAATCTATTATGTGGAGTGGTAGATTTACAAAAGTTAACATATTTGCTGAAAGAAAATTGATTTTATGGAATATTTCATATTAACGGACTTCTCAATAGCAGTACCTGTTAAAACGACCACCGGTCACTTCAAAAAGTATATTTTTGCCAAAAACATATGGAATTTGTGTTCTTTATAGCGGCCTTAAACCGAGCAGCCTCGACCCTTTCCAATGTAACAAGGGGCTGTTTGACTTGGAAGTTCCCGACTATAATCGAATGAAATTATGAAGAATGTTTGGGTACATACTTGTACATGTGTGTGTTAAACCATATCTAATTGTTAAAATACAATGACAATTATTTGGAAACAGTGTTTTTCTACAACCGTCCTTAAAATCCTATTTTACACACTGATTGCAGTAGCTAAAGCTTGTTTTCAAGCACCGATGCATGAAATACAATGCTTTCCCTAAAGGATTTACTTCACGCACCGGCTCAATAAGAAATGCATGGGGCGCCATTAATTTTAGGCACCGGGCCCGCACTGGTAATAATTTTATTAGGCGGGCGTGCCTCGCAATTTGTATCGTTGTCATGGTAACGAGTTGTCAAATTGCCAATGCAAACAGTTTAAAATAGACACTTTAAGTTCGAATAGTAATTTGAACAGTTTATTATTTTAAGTTATAATAAGCAATAATTATGGACTCTGATATAGAAATGTGTACTCCACCAGATATTACGGAAGCAGCGAAAACAGCTAGTAATTCTCTGTTACCTCAGAAGTCAAAGGAAATTTATGAAAACACGTACAATAAATTTATGACCTGGCGCAGTAAGAACAATATTAAAACCTTTTCTGAAAATGTTTTACTCCCATATTTATCAGAATTGTCAAAAAATGTGAAATCATCAACACTATGGAGTCATTATTCAATGCTAAAAAGTACTATTAGCATTAAAAATAACATTGACATTGGTAAATATCCAAAAGTTCATGCATTTTTAAAACGGAAGAATGAAGGATATATTCCACAAAAATCTCGAATATTGGAGAAAGAACAAATTTTCAAGTTCATAAATAAGGCTCCTGACGAAGTTTTTTTATTAACCAAAGTGATATTAATATTTGGGATTGCTGGTGCTCTAAGAAGAAGCGAAATTTATAAGCTAAAAATGTGCGATATTCAAGATTTAGGAAGTGTTCTTGTTGTACCCGTCGCTGATACAAAAACCAAAATAACAAGAAAATTTACCATTACCGAGCATTTAGAATTATACAGAAAATATGCCGCCCTTCGTCCCCAAAATTATCAAGAAAACAAATTCTTCATCAAGTATCAAGGAGGAAAATGTACTCGCCAAGTCGTCGGGATAAACAAATTTGGAAAATTGCCTAGTGAAATAGCAAAATTTTTAAAACTACCACATCCAGAAAAATATACAGGCCATTGTTTCAGACGATCATCTGCTTCCTTGCTAGTTGAAACCGGTGCAGATTTACTAATGTTAAAACAACACGGCGGTTGGAAATCTTCAACGGTAGCTGAGGGTTACGTAGAAAATTCCCTTAACAAGAAAAATGATATTTCAAATAGACTTTTGTCAGTTCAAAATCCAAATATGACCTCGATCACAAGCAGCAATATTATTAACAAATCATCATCAAAGGAGGCTACAGAAGTTAAATTTAGTAATCTAACAAATTGCAACATTACTATTAATAATTACAATAATTATAAAGAAGAAAATTAAATAATTTAACTATAATTTCTATTAAAAAGTTACAATTATTATAAAGTAGAAAATTAAATAATTTAACTATAAGTTCTACTAAAAAGTTACAATTATTATAAAACAGAAAATTAAATAAATAGTTCATTAGTTTAATTTGTATTATATAAAGGAGAAAATTAAATAATTTAATTTTATTTCGTACTTGTATTATTTACGGTTGTAAAAAAGTATAGTGTGCAATACGTGCGTGAAGACTTTTATACCCTTGTGTGATATAAACATCACACTCGTGTATAAAAGTTAACTTCACGCATTTGTTACACAATATACTATTTCTTTGGATGGAATTTACAATTGTAAACTCCATCCGAAGTAGGCTCTGTCTGCCGAAACAATTGTCAATGCATAATGTAATATAGTGGAAATTAGAGGTATAGACGTTTTATTCAGTTTATAAAGGATTTCCATCAAGTATCGGCCAACTCAATTGAATTTAGATTTAATACCCTTGCAAAAAAATCCATAGTGGTCTTTATATAAACAACCAAAATATAGAGCAGGCAGAACAATACAAATATCTTGGTGTTATAGTGGATGGAAATTTATCTTTTCTCATGTTTCTCATAGTTTTTATGGGCTTTGTTGCTTTATAAAAAATAATATGGTTTTATGTTTTATTGTAACTTTACTGTAATGGGGTACGTATTGAGAATTATTGATTTACTGATGGGTATTAACTTATTGTATACGTATATGGCTGGGTTGTTTTGTTTATGTTTATATTGTACTAAATGAATATCGTTTTGTACAGGGTGTTCCAGCGAGGACTGAACAGGGACCTATTTTCGACCTTCCTTGTATTTTGGAAAAATTCAAAATAGCCAATCGATGTATTTTTTCTTGGAGAATCCAAAAATGTCATCGAAAAAATATTTGAACCAGAAACAAAAGAGTTACGCTATGCATCAGGTGTTTTTTAAATGGAATGTATCGTTTTTTATACGATTTTTGGAAAGAGTGATTTTTTTTATGTCCGTTCTGATTAAAAGATTTGATTTTTCGATAGCTGTTTATATTACATTTTAATGTTTTACAAACTAAAATTTTAGCTTCACCTGTTTAAAATATACGATAGGTTGGTATAGGTGATCAAGGTAAAATGACGTTTGAATGCTTTGTCAATAAAAATTGACATTATTTTAATTATTGTCGAAGTCTTCACCTAAAAAATATATATTTGACTCTGATCGAAATGAAATACTCTTTCGACGAGAGACTACAGTTGTTATGCTATTTTACAAGTGCCAAGAAAATGCAAGAGAAGCAAGAAGAAGATTTATTGCAAATTTTCATAGAAATATATCCATCAATACAATTCTAAGGATAAAAAACCTATTTGAGGAAAATAAAACTTTACATGATAGAAAAAGAAATTCAATAAAAAATAATTATTAAATAATAAAATAAAACTACTAATAACATAAGTTTTCAATGTGACCGCCGTTTTTCTCGAAACAACATCGATAACCCCTTTGTAGCCTTTCTAAACTTGCTGTTACAATATGATTTTCCTGGTTAAGGCGGTTTATTTCATCGACAATTTTTCCCATGATCTCTTGAATATTTTCGTTTCGTTGTCTGTATACGACGTTCTTCAAATGGCCCCAAAGAAATGTATCCAAAACTGAGAGGTCGGGGCTATTGGGCGGCCAAGCATATGTTCCATTTCGCCCTATCCATTCGTTATGGCGCCGATTTAAAAATGGAGCCACATCATGCACGGCATGAGGAGGCGCCCATCATGTTGCCAAATTAAATTCTGATATTCTGCCAATGGTAAGTCTTCCAAAAAATTTTCAATTTCGTTTTCTAAAAACTCATAATATCTGTGCCCATTTAAAGTCCCGTTAAAAAATATTGGTCCCAAAATTTTATTGTTTTTTATCCCACACCAAACATGAATAGAATTCCTCCCTTGAAATTTAATAGTCTGGAACTTTTTTGGATTTTCAACGGCCCAGTGGTGACTATTATGTCTGTTGAATATTCCCGATGTTGTGAAAGTAGCTTCGTCGGTCCACACAATATTTTTGTATAAATCAGGGTCTTCGTTTTCTTGCCGAATTACCATTTGAGAAACAAATTGGAAGCGAAGTTCTTTTTGTGCCGGTGTTAGGTGCTGAAGTGGAAGGATACGAAAAGGCCTAAATTTATGAATTTTCAGAGTCCTGTGAACAGTCCCTCGGGTAACTCTTCTGCGCCTTACACCGCCACCGTACTGAACTTCCCGAACTGCATCCGAAATAGATTTGGTTGGATTAACTTGAAAATAATTTATAATGGCCTGGTCTCGATTTCTTCTTCTTTGTATATTTCTTTTTCTATCATGTAAAGTTTTATTTTCCTCAAATAGGTTTTTTATCCTTAGAATTGTATTGATGGATATATTTCTATGAAAATTTGCAATAAATCTTCTTCTTGCTTCTCTTGCATTTTCTTGGCACTTGTAAAATAGCATAACAATCTGTAGTCTCTCGTCCAAAGAGTATTTCATTTCGATCAGAGTCAAATATATATTTTTTAGGTGAAGACTTCGACAATAATTAAAATAATGTCAATTTTTATTGACAAAGCATTCAAACGTCATTTTACCTTGATCACCTATACCAACCTATCGTATATTTTAAACAGGTGAAGCTAAAATTTTAGTTTGTAAAACATTAACATGTAATATAAACAGCTATCGCAAAATCAAATCTTTTAATCAGAACGGACATAAAAAAAATCACGCTTTCCAAAAATCGTATAAAAAACGATACATTCCATTTAAAAAACACCTGATGCATAGCGTAACTCTTTTGTTTCTGGTTCAAATATTTTTTCGATAATATTTTTGGATTCTACAAGAAAAAATACATCGATTGGCTATTTTGAATTTTTCCAAAATACAAGGAAGGTCGAAAATAGGTCCCTGTTCAGTCCTCGCTGGAACACCCTGTACATATTGGTACTTCGGTTTGCTAATGGTACAATCTTTTTATATTTAATTTATAGAATGTGTCTGAATTTTAAATTACAACATTTACACTACCTATAATACTTATTTTTACGCATTTGAATGTGGATCGCGTGATCGAGTATTATGGTTAAGAATGATGAGTTCTCATTTGTTCATTTTAATGTTCGTTCATTGTGTACAACTTTTCACGAATTTCAGGATTTTGTTACGGAGGAAAAATTTCAGGTTGTAGGTTTGTCTGAAACTTGGCTGAGTAACACCATATCTGACCTGGGTTTAAATATTCCAGACTACAACCTTGTTAGAAAGGATAGGGATGGCCGCGGTGATGGAGTGGCATTGTATATACATAACTCACTTCAATTCAAAGTTTTAAAAGCACCAGATCAGCAAAGCCGCCTTGAGCAAGTGTGGGTAAGTGTTAAACTTCAAGGAAAGACAGTACATTTCGGATCTTTATATCGACCTCCCAATATCAATGTCAATGAATGTTTGGAGGATCTGGAAAATGCTTTAGTTAGTTTTTTGCCTGCCAGCAGTAATATTTTCTTTGGTACTGATTTTAATATAGACGTTTCACAGGCGCATAATGCCGCCTGTAAACAATTTTCTCGTTTATTAAATAAATATAATTTAACACAACTTATTCATGTCCCTACTCGGATTTCTGTAAATAGTAGTTCAATCATTGACTTATTAATCACTAATTCACCTGAGCTGTGTACTAAAGTAGCGGTTATTAATATGGAGGATAGCTCAGATCATCATTTAGTGTACTCAGTTCTGAATTTGGAAAAGCCACGTAAACCAATTGCATTTCGAACATATCGTGACTTTTCTGGCTTCGATTTAAATAATTTTTTATTCGATTTGAACTCTGTTTATTGGGATTTTATCTATAATCTAACCGATGTAAATGAAATGGTCTCTTTTCTAAATACCAATATTATTCAAGTTTTTGATGCGCATGCTCCAATAAAAACATCCCGATTTACAAAGGCACCGGCCCCTTGGATTACCTCTACCATTAAATCCATGATGAAACTACGACAAAAAGCCCTTACTAAATATAAAAAATTAAAAACAGATGCAGCATTTAAAGAATATAAGCAACTTCGAAATTTTGTAACATCCGCTGTTCGAAGTGAAAAAAAGGCCTTTCTTAAACACAAATTTAAAACTGTCCCCAAGTTATTTTGGAAAACTTTAAAATCATTAAATATTGGCAGTTCTTCTAATACATGTAATAAAATACATGAAAAGGCACCTTTTGACTTTAATAAGTTCTTTGTTGATAGTGTGCTGAAAATAAACTCTAACCCTGGCACTGGTATCTTCCAGCAATATGCAGATAATGTTGCTCTACAACCCGAAAGCCAATTCAAGTTTAAGAAAGTAAGTGAAGACCAAGTGAATAGGGTAATATCTCAGATCAGGAGCACTGCTATGGGGTCTGACTGCATGATGACAAATGATTAATCTCGTGACTCCTTGTATTTCCCCGCATATTACATTTATAATAAATCACTGTCTTATGTCTGGTATTTTTCCAGAAGCCTGGAAACAGGCTGATATAATACCTGTTCCTAAAATTAACAACCCAATTGAATTGTCGCACTATCGTCCTATAAGTATACTCCCTACTATGTCTAAAGTTATTGAAAAACTAATTAAGGTGCAACTTGATGATTTTATTTCAAGTAATCATTTGCTTCCTATAACACAGTCAGGTTTCCGAGCAGGACATAGCACTTGTACAGCTCTTCTTCATGTATATGATGATATATTTGTAGCTCTTGATCAGGGCAAAACAACGGTTTTGGTTTTATTAGATTTTAGTCGAGCCTTTGACACTCTAGACCATTCTATTTTGTTAGCCAAACTTAAGTACTTTGGACTTCATACCTCTAGCCTTAACCTAATAAAAAACTATCTTTTAAATAGGTGTCAAAGGGTAAGGCTGAATTCTGCTCTATCTGAGTATGTGGAGTTGCAACAGGGGGTTCCACAGGGTAGTGTTCTTGGTCCGTTACTTTTCTCCCTGTATACATGTGACTTCCATGAACACCTCCGAACTTGTCGCTCGCACCAGTACGCTGACGATACGCAAATTTATCTTTCATTTGATTACACTGATGTCGCCGAATCTATTAATACCATTAACTTAGATCTTTCCACCATATCCAATTTAAGTAAAGATCATAAACTTGTTTTAAACGATGCCAAGTCCAAACTGCTCGTTTTCGGGAAACCTCTTCCTAATTGGTATAGATGGTTCTTTTTTAGCTCCTTCCAATAACCAGAGAAATTTGGGAATTGTCATGGACACTGATCTTAGGTTTGAGGAACATGTATCAAAATTAGTACAGGCATGTTTTTATAAATTAAAAATACTCTATATGAATAAAAACTTTCTTACAACCGATATTAAACTACATCTATGCGATTCCTTAATATTATCAATTGTTGGTTATTCTAATGTACTGTTTTGGCCAGCTTTGTATCAACGGGAAAAAAGAAGTCTTCAGAAAATCCAAAATACTTGTTTGAAATTTTGCTTTGACATGAGAAAATATGATCATGTTACTCCGCTTTTGGATAGATCAAAATGGCTCACCTTGGACGAGCGATTTGTGTTACAGATGGCAACGCTTGTACATAGGGTGGCGCTGTCTGGAAAACCTGCATATCTGTACAGTAAATTAAGGTCAAATTTTAGTGTTCACGGTAGAAATACGCGAAACGGTCAAAGTTTTGTCATTCCTAAGCATAAATCTGCCAAATTTCATATAATGCACCCAAAATATACAGCACATTGCCATTTGAGGTAAGAGGCCTCTCGGTCGTGACAACCTTTAAAGAAAAAGTAAAAAAGATTATTTTAGATAAACGAAATGTTTAGGTTTTTTCTTTTCTCCTGACATCCTCTAGTTTGCATTTTTATTTCTCTTCCTAATTCAATTTTTTTTTATTTTCTTATCAGACAATGATTTTTTATTTACCCATATGGGCTATTATATGTACTGGAAAATATGTATTCTTTTTTTTTATTTTTAGTTGTTATTAGTTACAATGAATGTGGTAATTATAAATATTGTATACATATTTTATGATTAGGATTACTTTAGGTAAGATGGTTAGATAGAGTAGCCATAGGCTAGATCTCGCCATCTTTTGTATGTATCTATTTGTATTTATGTATATGAAAGAAATAAAAGACATTTATTATTATTATTATTATTATTTTTGAATGATGCAGAATATGTTACGAAGAAAGTTGTCAAGAAAGTTAATCTTTTGGGAAGAGTAAACTACTATCTTGGAGATTGGACAAAGTTGACCATATATAAAACTATAATTATTATTACTCCTACTTTAATTATTGTATATTAGTCCTATTGTTCTTAAACAACTCACAAATAAATCTACTCCAGGAAAAAACAAAATGGTATTCTTAGATGTTAATCGATACATAAGTATTGATGTTATGATGAGGAGTATTGAGTGTTAGACAAATCATATTTGTAAACACAACGACTGTAATGTATAAATAAAAGCATAATGTATTTCCAAATGATTTATAGAGCCATACAAGGATTGTAGAAGATATAAATACATATCAGATTAGTGCAAGACAGAACTTCTATGTAAACACACTTTCAACTACGTATAGTCAAAACAATCTATTCCAGAATTGACTTAACCCATACAATCCCTTCCTACAATACATAAAAGACTCTAAAACAGTTAAACTATTTTTTAATACTTGTACCAAATATTGTAAAAAAAATTATTTATTAATATAATTTTTTACTTTTAATTGTTATCTGAATTTGAATATGTACTATATACATTCATTTTTGCTAAATGCTAGCTTTTACTATTAAATGAGCTTTATAATTATAATTTTTTTGTAGGCTTTTCCTGGAAATGGGTCGTATCCAGAACCAAGGATTTTTTTTAATCGGTAAGTATTGTTTGGTATACCAAGTTATTTAATCCCATGTTTAATTTGCTTAGGTATTAGTCCCATAGAAAACACAACAAGTGGTACAACCTTGACACTCTGGAGCCCCACCATTCGGATTTTCCTGGCTAGGTGAGTATACTTTACTGTTTTCTCCGTGTGTTTTAAGTGGATGTTATTATGTGGGTTCTCCTTCTTCTAAACTATTATTATAAATTTTAAAATTAAATTTAAAATTTGTTTATCCCAATAAATCTTCACATCTTCAGGTTCAACAACCGGCGGTGGTTTATATCGGTAATAAGGCTCTCCATTTTCTGGGTCGATACTGTCTACTTTAACAATTCGTGGTGTACAATCACTGCTACTTTGTTGTGTCTACCCAGGTATTTGGTACTTGCCAATTTTTTGCATCCTGATAAGATGTGCTCAATAGTTTCCGTGTCGCTGTGACAATGTCTACATTGATCATTTTCTAGTTGTTCGTTGAGTATGTGTTTTTTATAGTTCTTAGTGTGTATAACGTTGTCGAATCCCTATCATGAATCCCTCTGTTTCTGGAAATAGTGTTGCGCTTTTTAACCATTTCAATTTCTTCTTTATGCAAGTCCGTATAAAATCATCCGTGGAGCCCCTCGAAAAACATTGTCGCATTTTTTCGTCACTTGAAACCATACGTTAAACGATGTAAATTCACTATCTCTCATATTAAGTGGTGTTTAATCGCTGTCCACTAGTTATTAATTAAGGTAGGTTGCTGTTAATATTGTAGAAATAGGTTCGGAGTTCATTTATTTGTTCTTAACATACCATAACAACATACCGAATGCCTCGTCCACCCTGATCTCGGGGTAGTGATACACTTTGCTTCTATGGCCTTGAGCGGTGCACGCATTGTTTTGTCATCATTACTCTCATTTTTGTGTTTATTTGATCCAGATCTGTATGTTTGTATACAGGGATGGCAAAGCTGTTAATGGCCTTGACCAGGCTATCGAAGTTAAGTCTGGTCATAAATTTGTTGATAAGTATTTCCTTAATTTTGTTGTGTTCTATTTTACTAGTTTGTAAGAATCCTAGGTATTCATAGAGGTCATCATCATCATCACGATCATTATTATTATTACTGTCAAAATTGACAATCAACTTTTCAACAAATGTTGTGTTTGAAGGCTATTCGGAAGCATTAATCAAAAGGAGTGGGCTGGTTTCTATTAGTTCTATGTGTTGTCCTGTAAGAATTTGTGGAAATGTGGAAAGTACTGAGCAGGACTGCCTTCTGAATGTCGATGAAAGTGTTAGTATGCAGTTCTATGATTTTCAGGTTCTGTTCTAGTATTTCTGGAACTAGTCTAGTTGATGACACGATGATCGGTATCACAGGAACCTTAATCAGTCACCACGTCTGCTGTATTTCGATGGCCAGCTCCACATATTTGGCTTTTGATATTTATCGAACACGTTGTTATTGTTTGGTACAGCGACATCTACCAAATATGCTGTCTTTGTTTCCTTGTTTAATAGTACCACATCAGGCCTATTATTCGTCACCCCTCTGTCGGTGATAATTGCCCGGTCGTAGTACAGTTTAAATGCATTATTTTCAAGCACTAAACTTGGTTGATATTTATAATAGGGCACAAATGTGTTCAGGAGCCCGTATTTATTGGCAAGCTGCTGGTGAATGATATTACACACCTGGTTATGACGCCGTAGGTAGTCCCTGTTTACTAGGTAAGGGGAGCCAGATGTTATATGCTGTATAGTCTCTGATCTGTTGTTACATTTTCGACACTTACCGGATTCAACGAACCGGTCTTTGATGATGAATTTCGTGTGTCTTGGTCCTGTATTGCCATCACAAATCCTTCTGTCTCTGAGAACAGTTGTCCATCCTTCAGCCACTTGTTGGATGCCTGTGGCTGATTCAAGTCATTGTGATGTCGGCCGTGCAGTTCCATTTGAGCCCACTCTTCTTGTTTGTCTGGTACTGGAAGTGACTTTATGATGATGTTGTCACTTACGAGATTGATTGGAGAGTACGAGTTGTCACTATGCGGTGGAGGCTTGATGTTTGAACCTTGTTGGTGAACAAATCTCTCAATTTTTACAGCTGTCAGAAGTGCGAATTGGTCAAGTCAACAAGGGATCTTCGTGGTAAGTTCATTCGGAGAGTTGATGAACTTGGGTGGTGTGACTTATACTGGGTCATCATTGGGCGAGTAGTTCGTTCTAGTTCCTATAGCTCCGTGTTAATCCATATCCATTTCAAGATGGGGAAACTGTAGGTCAACACGGACACAGCATGTTAATTGCTATTCATCTTGGGCTTTCCTTGCTTATTATGGAGCAGTCTAACTTGTTGGAATCCTAGGTATTTGTAGGTCTCTCGTTTGTTCATATTTGATTTGATATAAGGTGGGATATGGTTCGGGAATTATCTCTATTTGCTTTGATGTTAAAACCATGTCCTGTATTGTTGAACAACATGGAGAGGGGGTTCGTGGCTAAGCAGAACCAAAGTGGTCTTAACGAGTCTCCTTGGTAAATTCCCCTATTGATGTTTATCTCATCGGTGTTGAGATTGATCGCCATTATAGAACCTCCGGATCATTCTCCACTGCTGCTTGATAATTGCCAGAAAATTGATGATCATAGGGCGAATTTTGTATATTCCTAGTACGTCTGTGAGCCAGGAACGTGATACACTGTCAAACGCCTTTTTATAATCTATAAAAGCAGTGTGTATGTTGCGTTGTTTCTTCTGTACCTGCTTAAGTACCACAGAGTCGATAATAAGCGGTTGATCCTTGATAGTTCCGAATGTATCCCTTTCGTTCATCGGCTAATAGGTTATGACTGTCAATATGGTAATAGATACGATTTGCAATTCATCCTGTTAGGATTTTGTACATGGTGGGCAAACAGGTGATGTGCCTGTACTGGGACGGGTTATTATTAGGATTGTTATTATTATTATTATTATTATTATTATTATTATATAGTATATTAATATTAGAATATAAAGGTTGTTATACGGGGAAGTCAAAATTGTTAGTGCCAGGAAAGTAATATAGATTCATAAATAAGCAGAAAATTAAAATAAAATGTTTGTATAATAGAGGAATATTAATACAACAAATAACACTTTAAATATTTATTATTAACATCATTATAATAAATAAAAAATGAACTAACTAATTCTATTTTTTGTTCGGAGGTGGAACACGTTGAGCCAAATAGGTAACATTCTTCGGGAGTGGATATTCTGGATGACTCATTTTTCTGAAAATTGATTATAAATTAACTCACAGAAATCATCAACTAGACATAAAGGAACACACATTTATTTATTTGATAATATTCAGGAAGATTTTTCTAGTTTCTTTTTACTAAATTATTGCTCATGTAAAGTGAAATTTTGAAAATCATTTTTTGAGTCGTCCCAAAAGACTCCTATTTAAATAATGCGTGTGTCTCCTTAGACCGTAGAATATCACACTTAAAGTTATAATTACGCTCCTAGCTGTTATTGTAATTAAAGAAAAAAAATTTTTTATTGACAGGGCATCTAAAGACCTATAACTTAAGGCATCCTCTCCACAGCTTATCAGAGTTTCGATATATTCTTTGGCTGTTTTAATCTCTTAATATGTAAATTTAAATAAACTTACTTTGCATCATTATGAACGTAGAGTCTCGCCTTCTCTCCAACCTCAAGTCCATACAGAGCTTTCATGTCACCTTCGTCAAGAGTAAAATCGAATAAAGCGAAATTTTCTTTTATCCTGTTGGGAGTGATGCTTTTGGGAATGACCACAATATTCCGCTGAAGAAGGAATTTCAGTAAAATTTGTCCAACTGCCTTTTTATGCTTGGCGGCTATTTTGGCGACTGTTGGATCTTGTAATAACAGGGGGCTGAAAATAAAATATATTTATATGTACGGCCTTGTTTTAAGACTATGACTTCAATATGCTGCAATTGTTATTTTTACAAATTTTTAATAAAAAACATTTTAAAATCTAATATTAAGTGTTTTTTTTTGTAGAATCCATTTTAATATTGATTGCCAGACGCTCGTGATTTTCGGGATGGTCCCTGAATTTGCCAACTTGTCTCGAATCCCGGAATGTGAGTAAATTGTCTTGGAAGTACAGGATTTTAAGTCATTTTTACCGCCCCCCTCCTAATTAATTTTTTTGTGGTACTTGGTTGCTTTTTAAGGGGTGAAAAAGACAAGCACGCAAAATCTCCAGCCGGCTCTGGCACCCAGTAGTGGCAACCCTACACGCGTTTGATAGATGAGTGTTGAAAATGCATTTTTGAGACGAATTTATAACATCCAGTCGCCATTTAGAAAATCGAAACGTATATAACGACCATGCTTTTATTATTTTATTGCCCTCACTTCTCGTTTTTTTTTTTTTGGTTGTTTGCCTCGTTTAAATATTTTAGTCGATTTTTCACAAATAATAATAATAAACTGTCTTTGTTAAGGCCGGGGTCTGCTTTAATCTAACCTGCAAATACTAATTCCATTACAAAAATTAATAACAGAAATTACAGTATTTATATACTAAGTTTATACGTTAATTTATACCTAAAACTAAAATATTCGCAAATGTATAGCATTTCATACCAGTACATCGGAATGATCAATATTGGTTTTTAATGTATTTCTTACTTTTACGTTTAGAACGAGCAATACTGGATATAGACTTCAATTCCACTGTCAATGAGTTATATGTCATTGCAGAATAGTTATTTTCCTAACAAGTGCGTAAAGTGTTACTTTTTCGCACGCAAAAGCAGTTCGGATATGCTCTAAGTGCGGAAAAGAGACTTTGCACACGTGTTAGGGACAATATTTTTTTCTACGAGCGTCTAAATTATAACAATTGTTTTGCCACCAGTTTTCAAAATTCTTATATTGTTTCTCATATTTTTGTTGACATTTCGTTGGCACAAAAATTTAAACTTGTAATATTTGCAGCCTTCAGGATAGAGTCTGGTAACTCATTATATGAGCTGTTCATTTTAAAATTACATTTATTTGAATGATGAAAAAACGGTACGCGACGTCGGCGTTTTACAGTGTTGTTTCTTGTTGGCATAAAAACTGAAGTAAAAGTTTGACATTACGTATCAAATTCAACAATGCATCTATTGTTGCTTGACGTTTTAATTATAGTAATTAAGTTGCATGACGTCTTAATTATAAAAATTTTAAATATAATTAATTATAAACTTTTAATCAACATTTAAAATTTCATTTCAAGGGCAGCGTCAACATGACGGATGAATTTTGTCATCTGTGTAGATTCGACGGAAAATCGGTATCTGCCGGTATTTATGAGAGCAAATTATAAATTTATAAATAACATTTCAAAATTCTAAATGCCGCTGTTAAGACGGCGGACAAAATTTGTCATTTATATTTGTACACAATACACATTAATTTTTCTGCACAAAATACTTACGGAAGTCCAGATTCTGGGGGATAAACAGCCCATGCAGGTGCGCCCAATGGAGCGTATGCCACCACTACTATACCATTTTGTTGAGCAAATTTCACCAATGCGTCATTTTGTAAGTACGCATGTATTTCCACTTGAAGGGAAGCTGGTTTGATCCTCGCGATTTTCAGTATTCTAGAAACTTGTTCGATATTAAAGTTAGATACTCCTATTGCCTTAGTACGACCAGAGTCCACTTGTTCTTCGAATTTCTGTAAATGTATTAAAAGCATATAATACTTAAATAAATAAATTGACATGTAATGATCTATCGTTTTAAGACAGAAAAGTCCGATTAACAATTTCACAAAAAATTTCAGATCAGAAATCCATGACCAATAAGATGCATTTATTTTTATTCAGTTGAAATTTTTTGACGTATGTCATACTCATAACATAATAACATAATAGAATAATAACCTATTACTTCATTACACATCATCACAATTATTATGTCAAACGCTTTGGCGCAATCGCAAAACAGAGCCGTTGCTTTGTGGTCTTTGTCGAATGAATCAAAAATTCACTCATAAAAGGAAAGGATAGCATCATGTGTAGACAAACAATTTCAATTCAAATTCAAATATGCTTTATTGTACAAAGAACAGTGTTCTCATTTACAAAGCTAGGGGAAAAATTCTATAGTACAAAATATAATAGCAAACAATAATTACAATTAAAAACAAGATAGTTTAAATAATTGAATTTAAAAACCGTCAATAAATACAGGTACTAAAAAATAAAACAAAACAACGTCAATATTAAAATTAAGAACTAGTCAATATAAAATTATCACCATGAAATTCAATATAAAAAATGTATATTATTAATTTTTTAATGACAAATCAATAATATGCATAAAGGTACTAAAAAAACAATCAAACAGAAAAAATAACTTTCCTTAAACCTTTCGTAAACCCAAATGGTCTAACTGCCATATCATTTTTTACCTTTAAAAATGATATTAATCTAATTTGAAAAGCCTTTTCATTATATAGAAGACTGATAGAAGTGCTATAAGTCTGTAATTTTTTATAAGATGCGGATCGTCCTTTTTAAAGATAGATGTAATGATGCCAGATTTTAACTGGGTTGAGAAAAGCCCTGCAGTAAATGAAGCATTAATTACCCATTTAAGAATAAACAAGATAGACTTTAATAATTTACAGAATCTTTTCTTATAAGATTTATTTGTAGTTGTAGATGCAACAAAGAAAGATAGTTCACCAGACAACTTTCGGGGTTCGTGATCAGATATGGTCGCAAAAAACACTGAGGATCTGCTTGTTTACGTGAATATTATAGCCATCCCGGAATGTGTATCTATTGGTTCATAAATAAATAATATAATATACCTTCCAGAGTGCTATATGATCCGTGGGATGGACTACTTGTTCTCCAAATCTCTCTGCAGGATTTTTGGGTTCCGACCAAATGGGACTATGAATTAAATATAAGTCTACGTAGTCTAGCTGCAAACTTTTTAAGGATTTCTTTAAATACTCTTCAACCCTAAAAAACAACATATAATTCTCATTTTATTCGTTACTTTAGGTTAAGAAATGCATATTTTTATAATTTGTAACGTGGGCTGTGTATGCAAAAACATAGTCAAATATTTTGAGGGATAATTATTTCTATCGCCAAGAAAAACAAAACAATTGCAAAAGCTTTAAAAGTTTCAGATAATAAAATGTCTACTATCTTCTCGAAATTTTAAAATAGTTGCCAAAGATTCATTTCCCCATTAAACTAGTGCTTTTCATTATACTTTGTCGTTGGTCTTATATTTAACCACGTTTTTTAAAGTAAACTCCACAAAGCTGTTATAGAGCAGTCGACAGTTTGTTTCCTTCTTATCTCTCTCTTCATAGTGTCCAAAAATGGATAATTTCTGTAAGCCCCACATTTTTTATATCATTTTTTTTTTATGTTATGTTATTTTATGATAGGGCTAATGTCACAATCGTTCTGGATGTTTTGATAAAGAATATTTTTTCATAATCTGCCTTATATATTTTTTCGATAGCCCTACATAAACTTGAAAATATATTATTTTCATTAATTTTTTCACTCGCTCTTACAGCGATATATTCCAGTTACTCTCATAAACTTGAAAATATATTATTTTCATTAATTTTTTCTCTCGCTCTTGCAGCGATATATTCCAAATGTAAGTTTTTCACAGTCTTGAAATCTTAGTGTCATTTCCATTATAATATGGTTTAATATTTCATTAAAAAAGGTTCTATACTTAGCCCTAATTTCTTCAGGTGAAAGCTTAGCAAGCTCAGGTTTGTAACGATTTATTTCTGTAATAGAATTTTCTTTATCAACCATTGTATTAAAAAAATGTTCATTTCTTTTTTTACAGACCTCCTCACGACAGTGTTTTATATTGGATATGCAAAAATGAATGTCAAGTGATTTTTTTTGAAGAACGTCAAATAGTATGTCCGTGATTGAGAAAATGTCATTAAAAACTAATGTCAGAAATGTGAATTAAAATCGTTCATCTCACCTAAAAATCCTTTCGCAAGGCGGATTAATTTTTCATCAGATTTGTCACAGTTTGTAATAAATTCAAAGACGTCTTTTAATTTATTCCAGTCTTGAACAATTACATTTACTAACTTCGAATTTGAAGTTGTAACAACACAATAAATAAATATAACACAAAACAGTCAAGCAAACTGCAACCGGTTGTAGCGGAATCCACGAAAATAAAAGTAAAGAACCACCGCAAACTGAACGGCACGTGGGTGTAGTGTACTGCGCCTGCAATTCACGGAGAGCATTGTATGGCGCTGGTTAATATTATTCTTCCATGCGCTCGATGTCATCGCGTACGCGTTGTCATGTCAACATAGTAGGAAAATCGTAAACTAAACATAGCACCTCCAGCAAAGTCGAAGCCGTTTGCGCCACTGTTATAGTTGCTATAATAAAGTTCGATTAAAGGTTTTAAAAGGACATGCCGCCAACGGCCAACTAAAATATTTATTCGAGATGTACAGTTCATTTTTACTAATTAGGTGAATAAATAAATGTAAAAACTAAGATTTTAAGAGATATATAATAAATATAGTTAGATGTTTGCTTCTTTATTTTTCCTGGTGAAGTAGCACTTCACCTACTTCACTTGAATAGCCGCCACTGCTACATGTCCTGGGTGTACAATCAAGAAAGGAGGCTGGCTGTATCTCGGAAATCGTTTATCCTAGGATGTTTAGAAAAATTTTTCTCATAATAAAAGTGGCCAAGAGAAAACGCTGGAAATTATTTTTAAATTTCTAAGCGGGCCACTAGAGGGCGTAACACCAGTGAAGGTATATCAAAATTATTTGACTTTATATTAATCTCTGCTAAATTACGAATAATTTTTATTAAGGGTTTTTTCTCTAGCTGTTCAAATAAAGAGTGAGGGAAATGGTAAATGAAAACGAACATTACTTAAGTAATAACTAACGGATCTTGACGATTTTGGTCTTGTCGAAAAGGACATTTATTAGGCTTTTAAATAACGAATGAATCATAATATTTTAAGTTTCGTTCCGATCGCCAGATGGTTCTTTCTGGCAATATCTTAAATTTAACGTGTTTTCTTAAAAATTTCAAATGGATTGATATATTTATTATTACAGTGTTACTGAGAACAAAAAAAAACAAGAAGATAGCGCAAACTGCAAGTTGATATCTTTTTTATTTACGGAGATATAAGCAAAAGAAAATATTACTTGACACTCTTATAAGCAACTCAAGCATTTCTAAGCGAATTTTTACGTGATATCTAATTATCCATTTTTAACACTTAATCTTATTCTTATACTACAAACATTTTAAGGATTCTTTACCTTCTTTAATTCAATTTTAACTTATTTGCTTTAATTAACACACCCCTTTCATAAAGAATGTATCTCAAACGCGTTACTATTCAATTATGCGACGTGCTAAAAGAATAGTAGGCTTTGGTAAAAATTAAGTGCGAGCGTCAAAATAAAACACAAAATGAGCTGTCAAATTATTATTAAG
This sequence comes from Kuschelorhynchus macadamiae, assembly GCA_030620095.1. NCBI lineage: Eukaryota > Metazoa > Arthropoda > Insecta > Coleoptera > Curculionidae > Kuschelorhynchus > Kuschelorhynchus macadamiae. The sequence continues at coordinate 269,444 of JAUTXW010005054.1, read as the reverse complement.
TTTAGTGTTTGTAGTAAATGTGTATTACGAAAGCAAAATGCCTCTTTCTAATGAAAAAAGGGATGATATGCTTGTAGTTTACTTTAAATGCTTTCAAAATGCTAACATTGCAGCAAGAATATATGCTACTAGATACCCGGTAGACGCAGATATAAGCAAAGAGTTTTTACACGATTAGCAGGACGTCTTCATGTTACCGGTAGTTTTCATCGCCCTCTCCATCGAAGGCAAAGAAGAGGTCTGTACAGAAACAAACATTATAAATGTGTTGGCGAATATTGTAATTAACCCACCTATCAGTATTAAAGTTACATCTAGAGATTTAGGTATAGCTCATGGATCTGTGCAAAATATATTAGAAGAGTACAGGTAAGTGTAAATGAAAAAAAATCAAGAATTTGATAAAAGTTATTATTTAATATCAAAGTAGTTTCGCAGAAATGCGTAATCCTTAAAGTAACACAGTCGTCTTAAATACTAGATCGGCTGATATTTTTACTTCCCCATGTATTAAAAATACGCTACAGAGAGTAAGTATTGGCAGTAAAAAGGTTTCCGAAAAATATAAGTTGCTATTATTTCATGTTCACTCTAAACTAACAAAGATATATTTTTAGAAAAAAAAATTATGATGCTTCTAATGAATTTGTGTTTATCAAAATTTCCGAGAACGATAACTTAAGAATGGTCAAATCGATATTAAATTTGCATAAAAAAGAGTGTAGCGTCTCATGGCGTAATATCTTTGACATTTTTTAGATGAAAAATAATAAATTAATCATATTTTTAGTACCTACTCACAAGCCTATAATAACCAAATTGAAAATAGAAGTAATCGGGATAAATCTAGCCCCAGAATATTTCTAAAGTCAAACCTACATATTTGATTTTTTCGAACATATAAAATATTTTTTCCACTATCCGCACTAAAAATTCAAATGTTTTTATTTCCATAACAGTATTCTTAAAAAAAGGGCAAAACATAAACGATATTTACATTTATATAAAGTAAATCTACGGAAGTTAAATGATTCCTTAAAAGTTTTTATAGTATAAAATAGTAGAGTTTAGTAAAAAAACTTTTAATATTTTTAAAAACGGCAAACAATAAATTTATTATATATTTTACATATATAATAAATTTGTCAACTTGAGAAAACTATTGAAGTAACAAAATTAGAAAGTATATTTTGCTTAACAAAACACATTTTTTTATCTTGACTCGCGGCAACACTGTTCAATCTTTTATTCATGGGAAACGGTGATCCAATCATTCATTTTTTAATTTTCAGGCTGCATCCGTACCATATGGTATTGCACCAGGCTTTAACGCCTCAAGACTACGATCAGAGGCTGGACCATTGTCACTGGCTTCTTGGTATAATAGATGAGGATCCCCAGATCCTTTCAAGAATTTTATGGATCGATGAATCCACGATTCGTTCCGATGCCGATGGCGGGGTAAATTTACATAACTTACATTATTGGTCGGAACATAATCCTCATCGGATGCAAGAATTTCAAATTCAAGGCCGCTGGAGCAGCAATGTTTGGTGTGACATAATAGGTGGTAGAATTTTAGGTCCAAAAACACTGGTCGACAAGATTTTTCGAATACAGGCCAGCTCATTATTTTAACAATGGAAATACCCTCCCAATAATAAAAAAAATACTTGGAAAGCCCTAATACGTACCATTTTTAATACCCTAATTAGAACCTTTTATATTGGCAGGTAAACAATTTTATTGTGGGGCAGCTAAAATGGGTCCATTTTACAACGGAAAAATTACCTAGACTGGGTTAATACAACATTAGACATAAAATAAACGTTAAACATCACTCTTGTATCGATAAGCAAATGTATGTGAAGACGAGAATGTCGAGTCAAACGCGCCGAAGTTGCAAAATTTCTCCTGACAAATTTTATTATATTTGTGGAGAATTTCTGGTGAAATCACAAGCCAGACCATTTTCCGAAAACGTAAAAAAAGCCTACTTTAAATATTTTGGTGTGTTAATTGGGGATCAAGATAAGCGGTGAGCTCCCCATGTGTGCTGTGTTAGTTGTAGTGTATCATTGGTGCAGTGAATGAAGGAAAAGAGAAAAAGTATGTCTTTTGCAGTTCCAATGGCACGGCGAGAACCCACCAATCATTCTGACGATTGTTATTTTTGCCTGACAAACACTGAAGGTTAGTCCAAAAAGGGAAAGCACAATATAGAATATCCAAATTGAAAAAATAATGGAAATTTGACAGTGCCGATTTCGCCTTTAAATTGGCAAGCTATTGATTTGGGAGATAATGGAGATAACGCATCATCAGGCAGCTCAGAAGAACAGTGCACCGATCCCACTTTTACCACAGGTCCCAGTTCCGGCGAGCCACATTTGATTGTTCAAAGTGAATTAAATGATTTAGAACATGATTTGGGGTTATCCAAGCAACCGTCAGAACTTCTGGGTTCCCGTCTTAAGGAATGGAAATCTATTGGCCAAAGAAACAAAAATTACGAATTTCAGAAAAAAGAAATGTTTTCTGAATTCTACAGTATGGAAAATTCATTGTGCGCGTGTACTGATATAGACAGTTTAATGCAGGAACTTGATATTGAACATTCTCCCCGTGAGTGGCGCTTGTTCATAGACTCATCTAAATATAGCTTAAAAGCTATGTTATTGCATAATGGAAATTTAAAATCCTCTATACCGGTTGCCCATTCAGTTGCAATGAAAGAAAATTATGAAAATATGCGCACGATTTTGGATAAAATAAACTACAATAGGTATAAATGGCAGATATGTGGGGACTTAAAAGTTATAGCGATTTTAGTGAGCCTTCAGGGGGGATTTACAAAATATTGCTGTTTTCTTTGTTTACAGTCGTGCAATAAATCAGCATTATGTAACAAAAATTTGGCCAGAAAGAAGCAAATTACAACCGGGATCTCAAAGTGTTAAATTTATACCTCTTGTTGATCCCAAAAATGTCCTTTTGCCTCCTCTTCACATTAAACTTGGGCTGATGAAAAACTTTGTGAAAGCTTTGAATAAATATGGTGATGGATTTAAATACCTAAGACAAGTCATTCCCCAGTTAAGTGATGCCAAATTAAAAGAAGGCATTTTTGTTGGGCCACAAATCAGAAAATTGCTGGACGATGTCAATTTTACGGAAAAGCTTACCAGGCAGGAACTCAGAGCATGGAATTCATTTGTTAATGTAGTAAAATGATTTTTAGGCAACAATATGGATGAAAATTATGAACAATTAGTTAATGAACTCTTAGATGCCTATAAAGCGCTTGGTGCTAGAATGTCATTTAAAATTCACTTCCTCCATTCCCATCTGTTATTTTTTCCTACAAATTTGGGAGCTGTTAGTGACGAGCAAGGTGACAGGTTTCACCAAGATATCAGAACAATGGAAATTGGGTACCAAGGACGATGGGATCCAGCTATGATGGGTGACTACTTTTGGTTTTTGAAGAGAGAAGATAGGACACCTCATAAACCGAAAAAATAAACTTTAATTAGTGTTTTAAGTTAATATTTTTCTTGTTTGCTTTTCTTTTAGATGTAGGGTATGTTTAATAGGCGAAAACTGTAAACATAGCCAATAAACAGGGTTAAGAATTTTCTGAAATCATTTTTTCTATAGATATTAAGTATCGTAACATTCGATATGGTTCTACAACTTACGTGCTACAACTTTCTATTTGTCATTTTCGTATTTGGATAGGTCGATTCTATTAGATTATGCTATTCTGATTTGTGTTACAACAAAAATTTTTTTGTCGGCCAGCGTAATTTTCGATGAACCTTTTTAAATGGAAGAATTTATTTAAACTTTTCTCCAAAATCAGCTACCAGATTTTCTGGAAGACATTGATATACAGACGAGACAGAGCATGATTTATCAACATGATGGCTGTCTGGCTCATTTCTCTGTCAATGTTAGACAGTTCCTGATCGGTTTCCAGGAAGGTGGGTAAGTAGAAGTAGTTTATTCCCCTGGCCCCCTTGTTCCCCAGATTTAACTTGTCTGGATTTTTATTTGTGGGGACGACTAAAAGACGACATGGTGTTTAATATCAGACAACGAGAGAGAACCTTATCAACCGAATTCAAAACGCTATCGAGATTATTCCTGCGATTGAAATAGAAGCAGCAGTTCAATCTAGTTTTATGCAAAGATTAAATTAGTGCAAGAACTGAAGCTAGCTGACCAACAGATGCATCAAAATTTCTGGAATGGGCTGAAAAACAAACTGGAACTCATTAAAAGCCATTGCATCCAAAAAAATACACTTTTTGTGTGCACTATTTACAGGCCAGGGTCATTTTATTTCTTCAAAGATGAAGAGGACCTTTTACGGTCAATTACATTCTCCAATTAGAACCCCTGGATGTTAATTTTATTGTGGATATATGGCCACAAATGCTTGAGAGAGTGCTCCAAAGTTTTGTCAACCGTCAACCCGAAAGGATTCATAAGTGTCATACTTGTTGGAGGTATGCCCAATGTATTTTTGTTAAAATCTATGTTGGGACTACCTTAAAAAAACCCTACAAACACCCTTTATAAGTAATTTGTGGCAATTATACTTTAGCTAAAAAAACTTCATTTCATCTCCAGCATTTTTAATGTAGTCTCTTATCAAACTTTTAGGAAGTTGATTTATCAAATGATATTTAAGAAAAAAATGTTGTAAGAAAATATTATGTTTTCAGACATATTTAGTAATAAGTGGTAGTGAATAAATGGAAATATGGGTAATTAGACATATAATAAATCTAAAATAAATCAAGAAATATGTCTGTATCAGAATTATGTAAACAAAAAATTAGGTAGTCAAGGGTAGTTAAATAAGGAAGTTGTAAGTAAAACAAGGTTTCAACACTTACTCAAAGAAAATCAAATTTATACAAGATAATAAATTTCATTTATAATCAATATGATATAGAGAAGAATTTCCTAGTTGGTCCAAATCACATGTCCAGTATATTTAGAACCTTTGTGGTATGCCCAACAACCTTCCACTGATTTTTTTGTCTGTTTTAATACAGAGAGAGGCTCCGTTTGTGAATTCAAAATGACGGTAGGCACTTTGAGCAGTGCACTTGATACTAATTATTAGTTAGCATAATATTTTTGATGCACTTTCGCTATTTGTTTTATAACCTTTTCCGCTTCATATTATTTCTCAGAAAAATTCATTGTTATATTTTCATTTATTAGTTTTTTGCAAATAGCTATTCTGGTTCCTCCGTTAGTTATCTAATGGCAAAATGAAAAAATACTATGCCACATCTTTTGTTAATCTACTCTTATTTAATGCGTTTTTTAACAACATGCTCCGAAATTAAACTAAAAAATTACAATTTTCTTCATATCTCAGTTAAAAAAAAAAGATATCAACTCGCTTTTTATGCCGTTTTGTTGATTTTTTTGTGGCCCATAACACTGACCTATAATAAATATATCAATCCATTTCAAATTTTTAAGAAAACACGTTAAATTTAAGAAATTGCCAGAAAACGCCATCTGGCGATCGGAACGAAATTTAAAATAATATAATTCATTCCCCATTTGAAAGCCTAATAAATGCCCTTTTCAACAAGATTAAAATCGTCAAAATCCGTTAGTTATTACTTAAGTTATGCCAGTTTTAAAAAACATTTTCCCTTTCCCCCACTTTTTATTTCACCAGCTAGAGAAAAATCCCTTAATGCAAATGATACATAATTTAGCAGGGATTAATATAAAGTCAATTTTGACACACCTTCAATGGGTGAATTTCTGGGAAAATCTGCCTCTTCTAATTGACTAGGCGTATTACGCCTTCTAGCGGCCAACTTGGAAACTTAAAAGTAATTTACAGCCGACCTCATTTCTTAGTTGTACACTCGGTACAGTAGTAGTAAATGGAAATTTGTAATACTTTACCTACTACCACACATATTCTATCAATCAATGGAATTTGGGAGTAGTTAAAATATAAGTGGTTGTAATTAACGGAACGTGGTAGTAATTAATAAGTATTAATAAATGGAAGGTGGTAGTAGTTACAATATATATGATACTAATTAATTAAATGTCGTAATAGTTAAAATACGATTGGTAGTAATCAACAAAAGCTGGTAGTAGTTGAAATGCATATGATAGTAATCAATGAGAGGTGATAGAAGTTGAATTTTGTATAGGAGTAATTGATGGAAAGTAGTAACGAACGAAATAAGTTCAACATATGGAAAAAAGAACATATAAACCTTTTTATGGTAGGTTTTTCGTCCACTAATCCTAATCTTTGAAATGAAACAATAACAGCTTCCTTGGACAATAGGGTTGAACGTTTATTACTAAGCCAACGTTTTGGCACCAATTTGTGCCATCATCAGGGCTAGTAAATTCTAATTACTTTTGTAGTCTAAATAGACATACATATTGTTGTTACTTCACAAACACAAAATAAAACAACGAACGAGCAGAGAAATTTTATGCCGCTGAGAAGAATAAAGGTTTTAAACTATATACTAATAAACTATAAACATGTCAAAAAATGAAAACTCGTATAGATGTATGCCTATAAATATAAATAGTTCAGTATTCTAAAATTATAACAAATGTATGAGAGGACACTATATGCTATTTTGATATATTTGTGTAATGGGGTATCATCAACTGTCTTGTTATTGACTCTAATTAAATTTTAAACTTAGTAATTATAGAATCCAGTCTAGTACGGCCCTGTACGATAGCTTGCCTTTAAGTAGTCGAATTATTTTTGTGGTTTAGGTAAATTAGAGGTAACATTCTTAGATCGTGAAAAATACTATAACCACGTACCAGAAGGAACAAACATTATTTTTTGGCTATAAGACAGTTCATCTTAATTTGTAATGCACTATACAAAATTAAGTGGCACTTTTAACCCATCTTTAATTTATTATTTTACTTTTTAATTTATTACCTGTCAGGTGAATTAGCAGAACCTGGTAATTTTGTTACTATGAAAAGCTCCTCTCGTTTGACTTTCCCTGACGAAAGCCATTTGTGTAAAACTTTGCCTATAATGTCCTCATTCCGGTAGACATAAGCAGTGTCGATATGTCTGTATCCACTTTCTAATGCAACTTCTAAAGCTTTTTCTAATTTATCACCTTCCTCTCTTCCCTAAAAGATATCGATTATTTTAAACATAAAAAAAAAGAAAGTCATATTTTTAGTAAGCCATTACAGGACTGTCCAACAAATTTTGACAGTTAAAGGATAAATTATATGAAAAAAATCAATATAAGCTCTTGAGAAAGCAAGTTTAAAGTTTATGGATTCGTTATGTGGATGACATAACTCACATAAATTCAATCCATCCCAGAATACAATTTACTCTAGAGTTAGGGGAAAACAATAAACTTCCATCTTTAGATGTTCTGGTCACAAAATTGCATAACGGACATTTCGAATACACCATGTATAGACCATCATCACCCAGCATAAATGCAAGCTGTGGCCAATACCTTAATATCCCGATCCGTGCGATTTACTGAAACACAGACGAGACAAAACAAACTTATAAAATACTTTAAAGAAAAATGGCTAGACAAATCGCACCATAGAGAAAGCTATTAATGCACAGGATTCCCGAAGAACGAACAACAAAAATTATGAACCGGGAAAGCAAGTAGTCTTACCATATGTAAAAGGCATAACAGAGAGAATCGGAAGAATTCTTAGGAAACACAACATACAAATAATAATAAATCCAAAAGATAAAATCAAACTGGAAAACCACGTAGTATATGGGATTCCGTACCAGGACTGATAGAAGTTGAACGTGGGGTAAACTAACACGTGAATATCAGCAAGAGTGGGAGAGCATAAACTCAGCATCAGAAACAAACAAACAACCTCAGCTCTATTTCTACATCATCAGGAAACCGGCTACAAAATAAATTTTGTTGGGTGTAGAGAGATTGCTAATATAAATCATATAGAACCAGAATAATCCGAGAATAGAAATTGAAAAACAAGGTGATTTGAATAAAAGTTTTAAAAATTAAAATGTTTAAACAACAACAACAACACCATCAGGAAAACACAATAACACCAACCATCGCTCAGATATAACCTTCGGCCAAATGTGACTTTGACGAAACACCAGCAAAGCTGTTCTTTTCAGAAAGACTGTAGTGAACGGACGTACACCCGGAATGAAAACAAATTATATATACAGGGTTATTCACGCAACCCATTCATTAAAAGTTTTAGATGATGCCATTTAGATAAAAATTTCAAATTTTGGGATTAAGGTAAGGTCAAGGTGTGTTTCTTTTTTGAAATATTTTCAACTTCCAGTCACTTCCGATTTAACCGGAAGTTAGTATCAACTTGCTTATTTTAAATGGAACACCCTGTATTTTATGATATTTTTGGATTTTAAGGAGAATTTTAATGCTATTTTATGTAGCATGTCCTATACCTAGGTTCAAGCGTTTTTAAGATATTTGACCTTGAACCGAAAATGAGCCTTCGGGGTACCAAATTTTAAAATCTCATATTTTTGTAAGTTTTGAAGATATAATCTTCATATTTTGCAGACGATCGGTAAATAATCTTCTATTCTTTTATTGAATTTGTCTATTTTTATACAGGGTGTCCTAAATTCAGCGGCATACTTTCACATTTTCAAAGCCGCTAAAAACCATTTTTTTAAATGGGACACTCTATAACTTTATGCACTATCAAATGTAGAATTTAATTGTATTAAGGTTCCCTATACCTATTCGTAACCATTTTCGAAATAATTGGGTTTTATAAAAATATCGTATGTATTTGCTTAAATGTTTACATGTTCCAATGGTGAACCACGGAAAAACAATTAAGATCCAATATCCAATATGACAGATGATTAGTATGCGTTATTTATCGAAAGCTGTCAGTGATAAACTAAATCTTCTAAATCGAAATGGAAGAATACTCAAACGCTGATATTCTCAATCTATTTTATATTCATGGAGAATGTTATAAAATTTTGGAGAGAACGTGTTGTGTTTATCTGTCCGCCAAGGATTGAATTTTGCTTGAGCAAACGAATAACGTAATAAACACATAGCTTATTTTCACGCAAACCCGCAAAGTTCAATACCGTCCTTCCAAAACGTCCAAAACGCCTTTGAGACCTGGCGATGACGTCCAACGAAAAGAATTTTGCGAATTCATGTTTTTGAAAATTCAAGAGGACCCTTAATTCCTTTCAAAAATATTTTTTTTTGACCGATGAAGCGAAATTTTCTAGAGAAAGAATAACAAATAGAAGAAACGAACATTTCTGGGCAGCAGAAAATCCGCACAACGCAAACGCGTTCTCAAGAGAGGTTTAGCTTCAATGTTTTCGGTATAGTATTAAATGATCAGGTGCGGTACTGTATTTATGAAGACAATTTAAACAGTGATAAGTATTTGGAAATTCTACGAGGGACGGTTTCTGAATTTATAGAAGAAATTGCTATTGGTGAGCGGCAAAATTATTGGTATCAATTAGATGGGGCACCAGCACATAATTCCGCTGCAATTTATCTCCAATTATCTCGAATTTTTGAAGATCGCTGGATTGGTCCCAATAGCCCCCGCGATCGCCTGATTTAACACCCCTAGACTTTTATCTATGGGGATTTATCAAAGGTAAAGTCTATGTTTCCCCAGTAAATAACCAACAAGATTTACTGGACAGGACACTAACAGCTTTTGCCGAATTAGAAAACGGACAAATTCAACGGGCCACAGCACCTGTACAAAGAAGAATTGAAATGTGTTTTCAAATGAACGGACAGCATATAGAACATTTGTTATAATTCAATTTTATTATTTTATTTATTTATTGTTGATTGTTAAATTGCTATAATTTTTAAGTTCACTAAAACAAGTTTAGAACAGTCTCGAACTTAGTAGATATGGTTAAAAATAATGTAAACAATTTATTACATTTTTTATAACTTTAACTTTTCCGAAACGAAAAAATTTCCTTTCAATCCTCTTCAATTTTCTCTTGTTCATTGGCGATAAATGAGGATGTTTTTCATTAAAAACATGGCACGTTCTCTCCAATATTTTGTAACATTCTCCGAGAATGTAAAATAAATTGAGAATATCAGTTTTTGAGTGTTATTTTATTTTAATTTAAAAGTTTCAAATCAGCTGTCATGTTGAATAGAAAAGCACAACAATTTTTTTTCCATGGCTTACTACGGGAAGGTGTAAGCATTTAGCAAATACATATGATAGTTTAATAAAAACCTGATTATTTCGAAAAAGGTTACGAATAGGTATAGGGAACCTTAATACAGTTTGATAGAAAATGAAATTCTACATTTGATAGTGCATAAAGTCACATGGTGTCCCATTTAAAAAAACGGACTTTAGCGGCTTTGAAAATGTGAATGTTTGCCGCTGAATTTAGGACACCCTGTATAAAAATAGACAAATTCAATAAAAAAAAAAAAAATAGAAACCTAAGATTATTTACCGATTGTCTGCAAAATATGAAGATTATATCTTCAAAACTTACAAAAATATGAAATTTTAAAATTTGGTACCCCGAAGGCTCATTTTTGTTTCAAGGTCAAGTATCTTAAGAACGCTTGAACCTAGGTATAGGACATGCTACATAATATAGCATTAAAATTCTCCGTAAAATTCAAAAATATCATAAAATACAGGGTGTTCCATTTAAAATAAGCAAGTTGATACCAACTTCCGGTTAAACCGGAAGTGACAGGAAGTTGAAAATATTTCAAAAAAGAAGTACCCCTTGACTTTACCTTAATCCCAAAATTTGAAATTTTTATCTAAATGGCATCATCAAAAACTTTTAATGAAGGGGTTGCGTGAATAACCCTATATATATATATATATATATATATATATATATATATATATATATATATATATATATATATATATATATATATATATATATATATATATATATATAGTTGGCGCATTACCTTTCTGGAACTTTCTTAACTGACAGTGACAAAAACATTTTGAAAAAACTCATTGTCGTTTCTTGACAACAGTCAATTTTTGGTTATGTGTCTTTCAACAAAATTGACATTGATTTGTTGTGATTCTTTTTAAACTTTTGCAAGATGCCGCGAAGATATAATCAGCAATCACAGCTAATAGTTTTGAATATCTTGGCTTTTTTTCAATTGGAAAAAGAGCAAGCTAAAAATGGAATCCTTCCGCATTTATAATTGAACGAGCTTCAAATGCAACAAAACTTAGCCATACAACAATCATAAATATTAAGAAAAAATAACGAGCCTGTCTCAAAAGCAAAAAGAGGTAAAAACAAAAATATATTACTTAAAGAACAAAATAAGAGATACGATCTACTGCATGTATGCGAAAAATGAATATGTTACAATGCAGACTTTGCTTAAAAAACTAAAAGAGATTTATTTTAATTTTTCCATCACCTCGCTAAGAAAAAGAATTGGTTTTAAGTGGAAGAAATCAAATAATAGAAAATACCTGATGGATTTGCCCCACATCGTCCACAAGAATCAATTTCTTGAGAATATGTCAAAAATCAAAATCTAGGACAAGATGCTTATAAATTTATTGATGAGACTTGGATTTTTATAAAGGTTCGTTTAGAAACAGCTGGCAGGATAACACTATGTCTACAAGTTCTAAAAAAGCTAGTGAAGGTCATCGATATATTGTAGTTCACGCTGGATCAAAGGAAGGATTTATTAAGGGGGCCAGTTTAATATTTAAAAGTGGACTAAAAAGCGGAGATTATCATGACAATATGAACAAGCAAAATTTTGAAAATTGGTTTAAAAATCAGCTGGTACCAAATCTTCCTCCAAAAAGTTTGATAGTGATGGACAACGCAAGCTATCATTCCGGCCTTTTAGAGGATATTCCAAGAAAATCATGGACAAAGCAGAGATTGATTGGATGGTTAAAAGAAAAGAACATTGACTTCCCAGAGAGGGCCATGAAGGATGAAATATGGAGCATTGTAGAAAAAAATTGTAACATTGAAAAAACATTCTACCTTGACGAATTTGAAACCTTTGGGCCACAAAATACTTTTCCTCCATACCATTGACAATTTAATGCTATTGAAATGGTATGGTTTTGTAAGAGGAAATACGACCAATACATTGCTAGTCTGAAGGGGACACCATCGGAAGTTTTGGCCATGTGGGAAAAAGCGATAAATGAAGTATCTTCAGAGCATTGGAAAAATTATGTCAGCCACACAGAAAGGGTAATCCAAGAAGCTTGGAAGACAATACAGATATGTGATGCTTCAGACATTGCGCCACTTGTAATTAATACCGAAAACAGCAGTGACGATGAAGAATTTAGTTCTGATTCTGAAGACAGTGAAGGGGAGTTTTTTATTTTTAAAGTATATTATACATTAATTTCTCTCTTTTAGTTTTTAAAGCAAAGTCTGCATTGTAACATATTCATTTTTAGCATACACGCAATAGATCATATCTCTTATTTTGTTCTTTAAGTAATCTGTGATTTTTGTTTTTACCTCTTTTTGTTTTTGAAACATTCTGGAGGTAAAGGATTCATCGTTCGTTATTCCCCTTTTCTTAATATTTTTTCAGTATTGTCTGTAATTGAGAATTAAAATGATTTTGATGAAAATGGGTAACTGGCGTCAATTTATTACATTGCAAACAAAGAATAAGACTAAGATGAAAGAATTTATATTGGTAAAGTCTTATTTGCAAAATAATTTTAGTTTTTGAAGTTATAATAGTTATTTTTGTATTAAGTGTGCAAAATATTTTTTTATGGCAATGAGAGTGTTAATTTTTTTGCCAGCCATTTTCGACAAGTTGCAGCGCTTTCTGTACAGAAAATGCCAATTTTAAATTCGCTTTAGCCAGTGCTGAACGCACCCCTCCTATCTACATCACTGCATACGTTTAGGTTAGGAATCATCGCTAAATATAAATAGTATAAGAAATACGTTATTTGAAACCAGCGTGACGTCATTCCAGAAAGGTAATGCGCCAACTATATATAAAGCGTTAATTTTAGAAACGGAAAGCAATTTTTATTAACAGCTGTCAACTGTGAAAACCGTATTAAGGAAAAACACGATTTTTTGACAGTTGTGAAAATACTAAAAGTAAAAAAAATGCCATTAGAGGTTATATAAGTCTGTGAAACCGTTTTTTCTGCTGTAATGATAAAAATAGTACAACTCCAAATTTGATTGAGAATTTATAAAATTATAAGGAGAATGTGAGAAATGTATGCAGACTTTTCTTTAAACCAGATTTTCGAGTATTTATGTCAGTAGTACATTTTAAATATGCTCTTTTATGAAAAAAGTTAATAACCTTGGTTATATTTAGCTTCAAAGTAAAGGAATTAATGTCAATTTTAAAAAGTTATAAATTTTTTAGTTTCTATCAGATATGGTTGGTTTTTTGGCAAGACCTCGAAGCGTCGATGTTCTATTAGAAAAAAAAAGTATCCAGAACTTCAAAGGGTTCGGCGGATTTATAATATATTTAATGTTAATCAGTGGCAATGAAAACCATCAAACGGAAAAAAAATTAATGTTTTGTGGGCAAGTAGTTTTTCTCCTAAAGCATTTAGCTGTTAACTTGAAGCGTAGTTTTGTACCTTTTTGCTTCCTTATTAATTTGTCTTATAGTACTTTTCAATAAAATAAAACTGTTTTAAAGGCGCGCCAATAAATCTAATTTGCTAACACTTTTTTGAAGAAATCTTTTTTTTTTTTCTCTAATCTATGCTCTTTCAGAACCTGTTTTGTTTTTATCAAAAACTTGAACTGTTTGTCACCAGAGAGAGAGAGAGAGAGATAATTTTGACAAAAAATAGGTTTAAAAGTTAAAAAAATACACATTCCTAATTTCCATCCCGCTCATTTATAATAGGGTTCATGGCTGTATGAATTTACTGGTCTGAGGCGCATCAGTTGCTTAAACCATTTAGCGCCATCTATATTGTGTTAATTTCCATACTAGTAGAATTTTATATAAACTATCAAATTCTATTAATGTACACTTGTGATTGAGAGAGATCAAGTGACTAGAGAAATTATATATGGTTCAATAGTGTGATCCTATCTCAAAAATCGAGAATTGAGCCAGCTTTTTGAGGATCTGGCTGCATGTCATCTAGAAGATTACCAGAAACATTTGAGCATTTTGTCTGCAAATGTTGAAAGTAGGACATTCGGATATGATGTGCTTTACTGAAAGTGGACATTGACAAGCCTGACAATACAGTTGATTTTCACACTTCAGTAAATATGAATGGGTTAGTCTCGTGTATCCAATTGCTAGTCGTTTCTATTTGACATTTTCTCTCCGAGAAAATTGTTTAATGTGGAATAGATTAGAGAATCTAGCTTGAATTTCAAACAAATTGTTACTGCCTTCGTGTAATTCTCATTAATTCTGAATTAGTGGTTTTATAAAGGAATACATATACGGATTAAATTCTTTGGCAATAATTATGTTATTTATAGATGTCATTTCCTTCAATTCTAGAGAATGAGAATGAAAGAGAGTATTATGTTTCTTTGAAAGCTTGTTGATATTAATTCATTGATTTTTGTAATTATTGGGTGGGTGTACTAAAATTCTTTTAAAGAAAGAAGAGAGGTCTTAGATATTGTGATTATTAAGTACTTGCCTTGGATATTTTTGGAAATAATAAATTTAGTTCCTTGGAAAATGGCTCTTAGTTCAGCTGAATATAGAGGCTTTAATTTAAAAAGAAGGGATTTCTCTTCAGTGATAAATGCTGCGCCCATTTCATCTATGGTCTTGGATCTGTCAGTATAGATACGTTTGTGATGCTTATATTTTTGGCTGATGATATATTAAAAGTTATTTGAGATGATTGTGTTCAAGATTAATCTCTAAAAAAGGAGAACGCGAAGGTGAGAATATGTGGAAGCGAAAAGGTTCAATAGAAGGAACCAACAAATTATGGTTCTGAGTTAGTTCTAAAAAACGAGAGTTAAAACATTTTGTTTGCCTGGAGTTTTCGGGGATATTCGGAGGGACAAAAAAAGTATCGGAATCCGGAATCAAAGATCTGGATTTTAGTGATAATGCATATTTCAAGAGTGATGAAATTCGTTTGTATGAAAGAGAGGACAAGTACAAGTTAGACCCTGAAAACTTATTACTGCTGTAAAAAGAAATCTTTCCTAAATGTTTCAAATCGATATTACTCAAATATTATTATTATAATATTTATATTCAAATACTAAAAAACTAGAAAAAAAATCTTCTTTTTTTATTAATAGATGGAATACCAAAAACGATACGAAGGTCCGTTTCTTACTTTTCGAGAAGTTTGATGGCTCTTTAACTTTTGCCAAAACTTTACACAATATAACAAATAAATCCTGACAAACTATTAAGAGAGAAATAGTAACTCACATACGTTATACGTATGTTATAAATCCAGACTACAGCGAAACTGAAGACTCCATAATAGTTCCTTGCGGTGAACTGCTTAGATTCAGTGTTCCGACCTCGTGACGTAAAGATCCCTGAGGATGCCTCGTGAAATCGAAGGCGAAACGTCGGAAAGTTATTTTATTTTGACACGATCTAATCCCAAGATCAATAATTTCTTGATGTGCTTAAGGCAACAAATTCAGAGAAACCATGTTCTCAAACAAAAAAGTAATTATATCTATATTTGTCTAAAAGAGCACAAAAGTAAAGAAGACAAGCGTCTTATTTACTATATTGTACTGAAATGATTTTATAATGTTAACTGATGTTTATTTATTTCCATACGTTAAGGTAAATTTAGTTATTTCGCCTGTGTTCTAAATGTAAAATTTCATAATCTTCATCTATCTAACCAAAATTAAATAATTTAGGCTTCATTTTCTTTCTGTAATTAAATTTGCATTAAATTATTTATTAATTCATCCAGTATAAAATTAAGACCCAGCTCACAATTTATTCTTCAAATATCACATTAATTATGTTTTTTTAATTTCTGTTGTTATTTTTCTGCTGTAGAAAGTATTTACATAGCCCTCCATCCATAGAGATTAATTTTGCAGTCCAAATTTAATAAAACGAATTCTGTTTTCAAGTCAAAATATTGACGTTTTTGATGTTTTTTTTTAGTAATGCCCGTTTAAAAAAATATATATTACGGAAAAACCAAAAACTTTTTTTTAAAAGGCTTAATTTTAAAGCGTTTTGATTTTGATTTTTTGTTATTTATTTTTATTTTTCCTAATTCAAGTTCATTAGTTTTATACATAAACTGTAAAAGTTTAAGAATGGAATTATGTTTTAAGTATATATATATTTAATATATTGTATTTTAAATAAAAATTTTACGACTACGAAACTACTTTCTCCTTAACTTTAAAAAACGCTAATTGTAGAAAGTTCTAAAAATAATAAAATACACTTACAAAAGTACCAAATCCGACGACAGGTATTTTGTAGCCGCCTACGACCTCCAGTGTTGGTATACCCATTTTTGCTGTCACTTTATGTTTCTAATATCGTTCCGCGGTGATTTGTTTACTAATACTAAAGTGTGTGCAACTATTTTCTGTTATATACCTGCAATTGTAAAGGTGCTTATGAGAAACGGAGATAAACATTTTTTAGTTTTATAAATTAAACAACTGAGATAAATACATTTGACGGTTTAGATATTCAAAAATTGAAGTGATAATATCCTTATGACTTTGCATTTATATATTATAGCAAATATACAAAATACTTTAGAAAGCTTTTTTATTTCCGACAAAATTAGTAATTAATTATAACATATTATTCATAGAATAATAATGGAGTTGTTTATACAATTGAGAATAATTTAAATTACACATCTCGTGCCGATTCAAGGAACCAAACCTAACATAAAAATATTATTACTTCCGTTATAAAAGGGAATTAAAAGTATTTTAATCGTGAAAAATAACCCCTCGATATTTTTTCCGTCAATCTGTCTGTCTGTCTGCCTATTCGCGGCATAACTAAAAACTACTTATTTTTTGTCTTCAAATCTGGCACAAAAATAAAGGCTCGCATAGAGATAAACTGTTAACAATTTGGTGGAAATCTAAAATGGCAGAACAAAATGGCGGGTCTATAAAATGTTTTTATTATAACTTATTTCAAATCAATTTTTTCACAAAAATCAAATGGGCTTTAGTGATGAACTGGTAAGATTTTGGTACGTATCCTATAAGACAGAATAAAATCTCGGGCTAATAAAAAGTTTTAAAAATCAATATATAAAAAAATCACATACAAAAATACACAATAACGAAAACTAAATAATAATATACTACATGACTAATTAACTTTTTGCAAATAACACGGTGCACTATAATGTCTTTCATGGCGGCAAAAAAAAAAATAGGATAATTGGTTTGCTGAAATTACGTTTCCTGTTTCTCGTACCTATTGATAGTAAAAATAATATGTCGTTTTTTCATCTAAAAATTTTTCGCTATAGATTGTTGCAGCTACTTACGCAGGAATATCTCTAAAACAGATCACACATTTTAGCATCCGAACAAGTAGATACATTTTATCTGTTTATATTTTAAACGGGGTCCACAAGCTTAACTTTTGAAAAAATCAAAAATAGTGTATATGAAAGTTTTATGATTCTCTCTGAACCATCACAATTTGTTAAAAAAATATACCAATGACAATTGGAAAGCAAAAAAATGAGCATCGACGATGATATTTTAAAAGGAACACTCTGTACAATATTATTTCAATAAATGGTCATCTTCTTGTTGTTTATAAAAATACATTGAGATTGCTAATATAGATCATAGAACACAATAACACCAACGACCGCTCAGATTTAACCTTCGGCCAAATGTGATTTTGACGACAATATTATTTCAATAAATGGTCATCTTCTTGTTGTTTATAAAAATACATTTATCTTTAGAGATAAACGAGAAAAATGAAAAGAACCATGCTATAAGAGCCAGTGCATTCCTTTCTAATGTTTTCTTTTTTTCTAACACATTGCCCTCTTATGGCAGAGTTTTTGTCAAATTTCCCTGTTTTCTTTAAAGACAAAAGTATCAAACCTGACATTTTTCTAACCACCAAAAGATGCCCTTTTATTGAAATGATATTATACAGGGAGTTCCATTTAAAATAACATAGTTAATGCACATTTTTTAGTTTCCGATTTTAATTTGTTTACTTTATCAGCAAATCCTGAAGTTTCAGAGAAAACCAACATACTTCTGTATACAAAAAAAATAAAATAGTTCTTTTTGCCTAACAATATTTTGCCGTTTATAGATGCAAAAACAATTTATGTGGCAAGTAAAATTTATTCCGTGTTGCCGGATTGTAGGTTTTGAAATAACCAATAATTCAAAGGTTAAATATATTTTTATAAATATTGCAACTATTTTAAACAAAAACTTTAATTATTAAATTAATAATTATGCAATAAATATTTAGCACATTTTTTAAATTAGACGGTTATATAAGATTTTTTGCCTTAAGTGATCCGTACTTTTCCGCGTTAAAATATCTGTATTCATTTTCCTTGTAACAGTTTTATTATAAAATGGTGTTTTTGAATAGTCTATTGGACCGCCATTTTGTTTTCACGTTCAGGATTCGCTGTAAAATTTTACCTTTATCTTTTTGCCACATCTGGTTTCTATGCAAAATTTTAAGTCATTTGGATATGTAGTTTCTTGACACTGATTTTTTAAACATTTCAATATGCTTGTCCCTACATTACACTTAATTCTTGTGCAAAATTTGAGCTCAATAGGATAAGTGATTTTTTAAACATTTTATATGGCCTCCATTTTAGATTTTTCCAAAATGTTACCATTTAATCCTCATATGACAGACGGAAATAATAGAACCAGTTTTTTGGGGTTCAGGGACCTAAAAACGCAAAAATCTTTAAAAATGACGGAAGGTGATTTTTTTACGGTTACTTTAGTTCCCGTTTATGAAAAAATTACTTTCTTCCCCAACTTCGATTTTTGTGAAAAAAAATAAGTGTAAAATAAAAATAAGCCTGTATCATTTAGGCGCAGGGTCTTCCATTGAGGAGGAAAAAAGGATTTTTTTTACTGCAAGAAATTCAAAATAGCCAAACAATTGAATGAGAAACAAAAGACGTGCGCCAAGAATGTTGCCTCTTTTAAACGGAATTACATTTTTGGATTCTATGGTCAGTTCTAAGTGTTTTTTAATAAGGGTACTAGATGTCCATCTTCAACTGTTTTTGATTTATTGATGTTTGAAAATTGACATTTTTGCTTCTTTCAGCCGTCACAGCGCCTGAACGGTTGGACCTAGAGCAAAACAACTTTCACATTCCTATCCTAGTGTTTGATAAGTTATCTTATGATGGCAGCCAAACAAAAAAACGGAAATTATTATTTTGCTACCTATTTAATTGAGTATATTCATATGAAATGCAGGTGATGCAGGTGATCACCTTACTTCAAAATCACTGTAATTTTGCGATATTAGTATGCTGTATTTTAAGTGTTAAGAAAACGCCAGTGAAGCAAGAAGAACATATATTGCCAATTTTCATAACAATATATCCGTAAAACACAATTATAAGGATTAAAAACCTATTTGAAGAAACCAAATCATTACATAACAAAAAAAAGATACTCAGGACGAAAGGTATATCGAGACACAACTATTTTAAATTATTTTAAATCCCACCAAGTCTATTTCGGATGCAGTACGGGACATTCGGTATAGCTGTCTACCTCTACGCCGAAGTGTTGTGTCTCAAATTATAATACGAATCCAAGATGGCGAAACAAAATGGCCGATTAATAAAATATTTTTAATTGTCAGCCAGAAAAACTACTTAACGAAATGATTTCAAAATGTGTGCTATAACTAATTGTAGTATAGAGATGAACTAGTAAAACTGTGGTATTAATTCAAAATGGCGTTTGTAACCTGAAAAAATCACCCTTCAAGGTTTTACATATCTCTGCGTTTTAGCGTCCCTAGATGCCAAAAACATGTTTTATAAATTCCGTAGGTCCATCTGTCGGTTTGTCTGGCTGTCTGCCAGTTCGCAGTATAGCTTAAAAACTACTCATCAAATTTACTTAAAATTTAAGTCAAAAATTAAGGCTCATATGGGGATGACTTGGTAATAATTCAATATGCCGGAACAAGATGGCGGCCTAGTAAAACGTTAAAAAATTATTACTAGAAAAACTAATTATCCAATTTACCTCAAATTTTGCAAAAATATAAAGTGTTACATAAGAATGAACTTGTAACATGTTGATATAAATATAAGATAGCAAAACAAAATGGCGTCCAAATAAAATATTTAAAAAAACCACTCTGAAAAACTACTTATTAGATTAATTTCAAACTTTGTGCAAGCATTAAGTGTAATAATGAGATAGGCTGGTTAAGTTGTGTTATGAATTCAAGATAGCAGAACAAAATGGCAGCCAAATAACATGCAAAAAAATTCTCTTGTTAAATGGACTGTACATTTTGGAGAAAAATGAAATATGATATAAGGACAAACTAGTGCGAATTCAACACGACATAACAAAATTGCGATGTGTGTCAATCTAAAAACTACTTCTTGAATTCGTTTTAAATTATGCCCAACAAGTGTGGTATAGGTAGAAACTAATAAAACATTGTAGGGATCTAATATATTGGAACAAAATGGGGGTCCAATAAAAGGGCTTGATAAGACAGTGGTATATTTGTTCCTAAATAACTATCTACTGAACTAAACTGGATCACACTTCACTATTCTTAATAAAAGCAAATGTTCATAATGTGGGGAGTTCCGAAGAAAATCGATTTTTTTTGTTTGTGCAATATGGTAAATTAGGGTATTTCTCTAATATATAAATTTTCATCAATATTTAAACACAAAAATGTAATGCAGTTGCTATAATAATTAATATTATAGTATAATATTATGAAAATAAAAAAATCGATGGCGCGATGAGATCCCAGTTGAAATATAAGAATATAGGCGCATCCGCCACATCGTCCAGAAATGTTATTGAAGAAAAACATACTGGCTTTATAAAAAAATACGAAATAAAATAATACAAAAAATAATGTTGAAAGATCTCGGTAACCGGAGGATCAAATAAAAAAAATCATATAAATTGGTGCAGTAGAACCCTCCCACGAACTTGCTAAAAAATGTAGCTTAGTGTTTTAAATATATAGATAATTGCTAAATCTTCTGTAATGCAATATCTAATATCTGAAAGGGTATTTCCCTAATAAAAGATAGTTGTATCATTCGCCAATAGTTGTTTAGTTCCATTAAGTTTTAATTTAGAAAGTGAATTAATGCATGTTAAGAATAAAATATGTCCAAATATTGAACCTTGATAGTAAATTTTTATAAATATTATAACAAATGCACCGAAAGCTTTGCACAAGTCTCCTAGTGTTCTAGAATTTTTGGTTGAATTTGTAATATATATATATATCGGTACTTAGTTATTTGGGGTAGTATTTTATTTTTCCTTCTTTATACAAGGTGTTCCTTTATCTCGTGTAAATATTAAAAGGGGGTGATTCCTTACATTATATTATCTTAGACTTATTTTATGGCGTGTAATGCTGCAGCTAAACTAAAATAATTAATAAATGCTTTGTTACAATTTAATCAAATTATATAGTTTAAAATCAGTAGAGAATGGCGTTTAATAAAAATACAGAATATACAGAATATTAGCCTACACTTTTTGTATTTACACTTTCTCTCTATCTTGGTTAAAAAATAACCCTGTAAGTTGGTGTCATAATATAATAAATCACCCCGTGCATACAGATATATTAAAAAGCAAAAACTGTTCCTCTTCCTGTATAAGTTAATAGGTTTAAAACTGCTTTTTGATTAAAATAATATTTACCGTTGTTTCTTTGATTTAGTAATTCATGTTTTGGTAGGAATAGGTTTGTTTTCAATTAAAACGCATGCTTACTCCTAGAAACTTTATTTTAAATTAACCTGTATCAAATTTCAACCCGAACCATTAACAGCCAAATTCAATATTCATCTTTTAACTAAAAGATTTCTTCTAATATTTAGTGATAGCTGCCCCAGACTAACTGGAATATGGCAACTACAGTAATCACTGATGATAGCGTCACTTGGGCCATCAATGAATTCAGCCCTTACAAGGCCGCAGGGCCGGATAACATCTTCCCGGCCCTATTGCAAAGGGGCCTCAACATATTGAGGCCTTTCATTAAGGAACTCTACAGGTCAAGTATCGTCCTTAGGTACGTACCAGAGGTATGGCGGTCAGCTAGAGTCAAATTCGTTCCGAAACCGGGAAGAGAGGACTATACGACCGCCAAATCTTTTAGACCGATAAGCCTGACATCCTTCCTAATGAAAGCATTGGAAAGGATCATTGACAGGCATCTAATGGAGGGAGCACCAGCAGTCTCACCGATTGATGCTAATCAGCATGCATATAGGGGAGGGCGATCAACGGAGTCGGCTCTCCACAGTATGGTGCAAAGGATTGAGAAGGCTTTACAATTTAAGGAAGCAGCTTTAGCTGTGTTTTTCGATGTTGAAGGAGCGTTTGATAGAGCACGCACAAACGTCATCTGCGACTCGTTCGCAGCCAGGAGCGTTAAAACGTTTTCAACTCCCTAGGTAGAGGTAGCAAGGAAAACATGTATTGGTACGACAACCAACAATATTCAATTATCTGGCAATAGATGGCATGCAAGCTGTAAAATGTCCAAATAAAGGCCGAGATTTTAATGTGTTAAAAACATCGTTCGGAATCCTTCGATGTATTACAACATCGACCGGCATTACATCGATTTAGAAACATCGATATTTAAGGCCCGATGTATCGCGAAACATCGTACATCCCTAGATTCAAGGCGTCGTGTTTAAATGAATTATCTATTGCGTAAGCTATAATGGATCTTTGGAATGGGTAACCATCCTTAATTTTGTTAGTAAAAAATGGCACGCCACTGATTTTTTTAAAAAAATTTTAGCTTCATGGTTTAGGGCAAGTAATAATATAAAAAAAATGCTTTGATGCACGCCTCTGGCATCTCTGGGTTCTGTTTTAGTTGGAGACATAATTGCTACAAAAACAATTCCTTAGATCGTTTTAATAAATATATGTCTGCATATGCCCTATTTTTGAGATACAGGATGCTAAAGTTAATTTTATTTAAATTTAACTGCCTCTCATAAAAAAAATCAGCGGTGCACTATTTTTTTTTATTATGAAAGTCAGGGATAGTTACCAATACTTACGCCCATGTTTGAAATAAAAAGCGTTGAATAATGTCAAAATATGGATTTTGCGAGGCGATATAGATAACTCTCTCTTTTCTGTCTAAACTTTTTTCTTAAAGAGATTCAAGGACTCACCTTCTCCTAATATTCATACGACAATTAGGAACACCCTGTATATTGACAAAATTTTCGATACTTTATTTTTTTAATACTTTAAAAGATAAAAGAAATAGGTATTAAACTCCTCAAACAACTGTGATTTTCTAAGAGCCTGTTTGCTCGCACACCTGTGGAAATCAAATGTCATTCTAGTATTTCATAAATATAATATCATAATGCCAATTTGACAGCCATTAAATAGAAAATTGCGATAATTGAATATATTATGTTTCGGCGTACATTCTTATGGTCCGAAAAAAACCTTGTGCGTTGTATTAATTACAATATTTCCTCATAATTATTGTTAATATTGATTTTAGACTAAAAAATGTTTATCAACGGAAGCTAAAAAGAAACCAGATAAGCCAGAGGATGCCAAGGAAGCAAAGCCAGAGGATGCCAAGCCATCAGAAACCCAAAAGAAACAACCAATACTTAAAAAACTAAAAATATATCGGTTTAATCCTGAGAGTAAACAAGGGAAAAAACCATATATGCAAGAGTATACCATCGATGCCAACGAGTATGTATTGAATAATTTAAGCTTGGTTCATGTAGCAAATGTAAAAACTCTAGTAATTAAGAATAAGCATTTCGATTCGTTCATTCAGTCACATGAATACAAACACCCTATAACAGCATGAGTTCTTATTACTGAAGTTTAAGAAAAAACTAAAATATGTTACATGAAACCCTTTACACAATATATCTCTTAATATAGGCTAATTTTCGTTTAAATCTAATCCTTAAGAACAAAAAAAATTGTTTATGACAAAAAAGCGTAATTTAATAAATCACCCTGCAGGTTTTCTCTTGTAATATTGTCAAAAAGAGTTACCTTATTTTTTAACGAATTTGTGGAAATTATGTACACACTGTATAATATTGCATTGCAATTATTTATATAAATCTTCTTTTTTTCTTTTACGAACATTGCTTTTTCACAAACTAATAATATCGGTTAAGTTTACCGGAGCTGATTTTGACTCGACTTTTGACACCCTAGTAAAATCTAAAAAGTTACGCAAGAACCTGAAGTCAATTTTTTTTTTCGATATTTCGCTCCATATTTCTAATTTTTAAATGATTACCTTACAGTCTAAAGTCAAATATCACTTATCATAACCGCTTTTTTTGTACAAAAAGATGTAACACATTCATAAATATGTGTAACTTCTCATATAGTCGATTGCGGTCTTATCGTGCGGGTCTAAAGATCACCAACGTTATGAATCAAATCAGAAAACACAGTGAATACCAAAATGTTGTGTGCTTCCTTTATTGACCTATTAAATCTCGATGGGCTATTTACAAATATACAGGGAGAAAGAAAATAGTTTTTTTTTTATTATATTACGCAATATTATTAAGATAGCCACTTATTTTATATATTAAATACCGAGAGACTAAATAAGAAAATTCGCTAAATATGTATTTGGTTAACATTTTTTGGTGGGCAAAAACAAAATACACAAAATGGCAAGCGCCTTAATAAAGTCGGAAGGCAGTTCGAATCAGTGGAACAATCAGGATAGGTTCTGTTTATACAGCCACTTAATGAAAGTGGGATTTTTTTTATCAATCACCAAAAATTATGAGGCCCGCTTGACCTAAAAATCTAATCACTTATACAGTGTCATTTATTTAAATGCGGGCCACTCCTGTGCAAAGAAAACTTGTTTTTTTTGTATTGTGATAAAAGAAAATTTTATTTTGCAAAAATATTATACACTTTTGTTAAAAACACAAGATAATTAGTTATTACTACCCTCGTGAGATTTTTTCGGATCTTTACGTTTAAGGATCCCTAGATGCCGGAAAACATGTTTTCTCACTTCCGTCTGTCTGTAGGTATGTCCGTCAGTCTGTCTGTTCGCGGCATAACTAAAAAACTACTTATACGATTTCTTCAAATTTCAGTCTAAAATTAAGAGCCATGCATGCGAAAAATACAGGCTATGGTTAAAATAATGTTTTTCTTGGACCTCTTTGTATATTGTTAAATTGTGTATTCTTGGGATATGGTCCTTTGGGGGTCCTTGGTTAAAAAATAACTACATTAAGGGAGTAGCACAAATCTTTATTACTGACGTTTCGGCCGTACGTTCAGGAATTTTTCAAAATATAAATAGTAAAAAGAAACTTGAGGAAATCTCTGTGTTTCGGTTATAGTAATCCATTTAGTCACGTCACAAACATTACACACATATAGTACTAAAATTCATTTTATTAAAAATCACAGATAAAAGGAATGGTAACACATTGGAAGACAAGACAAGACGTTTACCTTTACATGTCAGGAGTACGTCATAAATATCACTTTTCTTCCAGGATGAAGTCGGTTGTTTATTTAAGATTCTTGAATGATAAGATGCATTGTCCAGAATGATTAAAGATGGATCATCTAAATTTGGAATCAGTTGTTCTTTTAACCACTTTTCAAACAGTTCAACATTTTTTGTCTATTTCTTTAAAAACTGGATACGCCGACTTGCTATATGTGGCAATTCGCATAAAAATCTTCGATTACAGTCCTTTTTATATCGAAAACCCAACATGTTTATTAATTTTGACGATTTTAGTCCAATTTCCAATCGGACTAAAATCGTACATATTAGCTTTTGATGTGTATAAATCGTAAATTGCATTACGAACATCCATTTTTACATTATCACTTAAGTCTTCTGTCTTTGGCTTTTTTCGGTACATTTCTTAATCCTCTTCGGTAGTAAATTATGCTTTTTTTCATGCACAATTTTCTGCACAGTCCTTATACCGATTCCCAGAGCTTTTGCTACTGTCTCCTGGCTATTGGCAGGTGAATTTTCATTTTCGTAATATTTTATTAGATTTAATACCATTTTTTTCACTTGTGGATACAAAAAACCCGAAAATTGTTTTCTATTGCTCGTTTTGTCACTGATTTGTTAATCTGACTTTGAAGTGGCTGGTATTTATATGTTTATCCTCTTTTTTCATATGAAAATATCATAGGTCTATCTAATTGATCTTCCGGATTTTATGCGGAGGATATGATTACACGTAATAAAAGAAAGACAAACTTAAAAAGTTTGTCGTTGATAAATCGTATGACCCGTACGATAAAACTGCTTTTGATTATATTTCATTCTTTAATTTCTTCTCTCTCGATTTTAAATAACATTTATCCAAGTATTTGTAAATATAGTAGAGAAATAGTTGAAATCTATTATACTTTGATGAGGAATAACTCAAAAATAATCAGATTTATCATTAGCGTTTTAGAATTATCTACTAGTGTGCCAAAAATTGTTAAAATCGGCCATGTTTGAATGAAATTTTACTATAATCTCTTTCTCTCTCTTCACACCATTCCCTTACCGAGGCGGCTCGCTCTTCTAATGAAAAAGGCATCTTGCAACAGTCACATGAAGTGTAAGATTGCTTTGTCTTATGTCATACAAACCACAAAACGAACTTGTTAATAAATATTGTGATTATTTCATAGAAACATATGTAGAACAACATGCTTTCCTGCCCCTTTTTGTCTGGGCAGAACAAAGTGCATCAGTTACTCGAACAACTTATGCTTGTAAGTCGTTTTATGCAAATTCTCTATTTTTCTCTATGCATCCATCTATATATTTTTTAATTGAGAAGCTTAAAATATAAAGTTTGCTTCTATAAAAGGATAAAACTGTAAAAGCGAAACTGGAATCACCTAAGAAAACTTGTTCGAATCTATAATTTAGGTGAAATAAGTAGATTAGATTATGAAAATGTACATCATATTTATCTTTACATATATAACATATTTGCCTATAATTATTTTTTAAATGGATTCACATAAAAAACGTGTTTGTAACTATAGTTTATGTGAAATAAGTAGAATAGATTATGTAAAATATACATAATATTTAAAGAACTTAATTAAATTTATTCTGCATATATAATTTGCGCCAAATTTACCTCTGAAACTAATTCTCTTAGTGGCGTCTCGCCCAGTTTACCTACGTCCATTTCGGCGTTGGGCGCTGGTTGGCTCATTATTGCAATTAATCTAACCTTAAACTTATTTTACTCTACTCAAGCTCAGTCCTGTCCTCACAGTGTTAAAACTGTTGTACATATTTTAGTTGTGGACCCATGGTACTTGACGCACTGGAGAAGATCAAAACGGAGCAAGACAGTACTCTGACGTTTAAAAGATCTTGCCGAGAAGGCATTTGTGGGTCTTGTGGCATGAATATTAATGGGGTGAATAAGCTTGCATGTACAACGTGAGTATAGTTTATCACATTAAATAATAAACGGGAACCAAAATATTGTTAAACGGTCCGAAAATCTATTTGTGTTTTAATAGTCTAACTATTCCATTTTTCATAACTTAACAAAATGTACATTTTTTAAACATTTATACGTAAGCAATGTTGCTAGTTACTAGTTGAAACAAGGCAATGTTACGAAAATGAAAGAAACTTTTTTGGTTTTTTGACAACACAGATAAAACTTTCTAATGTTTTTCTTTTATTGAAGCAAATTTTTTTACGTTTATTTTTAAACGATTTGTTAAACGGTCATTTTGTTTCGTTCTGCTATAGTAAAATTTTTTCCAAATTGCTGTCAGTTTATTTTAACGTCGTCACCTTTGATTTTTGTACATCATTAGGAGTCAACTGGATAAGTAGTGTTTTATCTGTCACAAATAGACAAACAGATCTACTAAATCGGTAAAACACATTTTTGGGCCTCTAGGGACTCCGAAACATAAAGATCTGAAAACATTTCGCAAGGTTATTTTCTCGCGATTAAAACACTCCCCTCTTATGAAGGAAGTGAAGCTCCCATGTTATCGAAGAGTTTAGTAAAAAGTATTCGTTTGAGGTGAGTTTTAACCTTCATAATATGAGTTTTACTTTGATTCATGTAGTGAGTAATATTTAACCCAAGTAGCCCAAATTTGCTGATGAGCTTTTTGATCTAACAGTTAACCATAAAAGTCACATAAAAACTACAGATTTGTCAAATTTTGGCAAAGCAGTGGCGGCTTGTCATGAGGGGCAGAAAGACTGTGGCACGCCCATTCCTAGTCAGCACCAATTCAATACTTGAAACACCCGACTTGAAGTATGTTACATTTTTAAATGCACCATTCAGCCAGCACATGGCATAAGTTATCGCAATAATGATGTCAGTACAAGAGTTTTGTAATGGCTCAAAATGTATTTACTACTTAATTCTTAAATATAATTAAAAAAAAACAGTCAGACTTCAATTTAATGGAACAGACGCAGTCAGCAGTCGTTCGAAGTGCAGACATCGAGTGCACACTACCGCATCTCACTACTTGACCCTACGAGTGGGTGCTGGCTAATGTATGTCCTTAATACTACATCATATTAAAATATGAACCATTACAAAACTCTTGCAGTTTCTTATCTATACCTGTCCGGCTATTATCCAAAATTTATAACCCCATGCCCGGTAAGGCTCCTTACAAACGTCCTATATAACGAGCTACTGTGAGATGAAGATATCTAGGGGATGTGGAAGTTCAAAGGGAGTGCGCAAGTCTGGCGCTGCTTGAAAGAAAGAGTTATATTTGTCGAAAACAGTGGAACTCCTAGGA
Organism: Kuschelorhynchus macadamiae; assembly: GCA_030620095.1. NCBI lineage: Eukaryota > Metazoa > Arthropoda > Insecta > Coleoptera > Curculionidae > Kuschelorhynchus > Kuschelorhynchus macadamiae. The sequence continues at coordinate 240,355 of JAUTXW010005054.1, read as the reverse complement.
AATAGCTCTTTGTTAAGGGAAACTCTGTTCCTTTACTAGAAACATAGTTATTTAGAGTAATCGGGCTGAATGAGAACTTTAAGCTCGCCAACCGGACATTCTACAAATAACGTCTCCAAACTGGAATAAGGTGTAAATCATCTTCAAGGGTTGCCCAAGCTCTGACCAAGCCCCAGACGGAGAGCAAACTGGGTTAATGCACAACTTTGCGAGCCCAAAATCCTAAAAACGAATGAATAACTAGATTTGAATATTTTGAAGATAGATAGATAGATAGATATTCAGAGAAGATAATAAATCACCAAAATATGTCTGGTTTTTTTATTTCAAAATTAATTTTTGACCCATCTCATGGAGGTAATAAATAATAAATGACTGAGTTTATAAAATAAATTTGAATTTTTTACCTTCAACATAACATGAACTCTATTTAAGTATATTTACAAATGTTTTGGCTTTCCATAAGAGAAATTGTTCTAAAACAATAATATAAACATAATCTTTAATTTAGGTATTTTCAGTTTAATTAATCAGGCAATGTTTTCTAGGAAAATTAGTTCATACCGAACGAAAATATATCCCCTTCCACATATGTATGTTATCAAGGATCTGGTTGTCGACTACACTCAGTTTCTTCAACAGCATAACAAAATTAAACCCTATCTAATTCGTAATGAGGAGAAGTTTGAAGAGGGAGAAGAGTATTACTTACAAAGTGTTAAAGATCGCGATAAAATGGTGAGTTAATACAAATTAGAAATGTTTGTGAATGGGTTGAAGGTATTCGGAAAAACCAGGCGAATACCATTAAACTAAAAAACTACGTAAACTTTTATTGTAATGTATAACTAGCATTTGAAAAGAACGGATATCTAAGTATTTATTTACTGGCATTTTACATTCCTATAAAACTAAAACCTTTGACTAACTTAATAAACAAATGTTAAAATTGTTTGTACGAAGGCATACACATCTCGCAATTTGACATCTTTCCTCTATTTGAAAATACACAGAAATCTAAATATAAATTTTCGATGTGCTTCCATGTTAATTCTAAAAACCAGAGCTAAACACAGGGTAGTTTTCGTTTACTAAATGAACAACGGTTTTATGCATATTTATGTTATTGTTAAAGTTAAAGCGTTATGGATTCCAGGGTAACTGCTACAACTGGTTCGAGTCATATTTTACAAATCGAAATCAATTAGTTAGCTACGGAGAAAAAATGTTTATTTCAACTACAATTTCTTGTGATAATAATAATGATCTGTCTTGGGTCCCATTTTATTTCTACTCTACATTAACGACTTAACTAACCTTAATATAAACGGAACTTTTACATTGCTTGCGAACGACACTACCATTGTCTGACGAAATATAAATGAAAACCTATTGAATGAAAATATCTCAAGAGTGACCTTAAATGAGAATCACCTCAGTTTTAATGTATCAAAAACTAATATTTTAACGTTTAGGTTTTACTTTGTTAATCTTTACCAGTGGCGGCTATTCAGGTGAAGTAGGTGAAGTGCTACTTCACCAGGAAAAATAAACAAGCAAACATCTAACTATATTTATTATATATCTTTTAAAATTTAAGTTTTTACATTCATTTATTCACCTAATTGGCAAAAAGTAAACTGTACATCTCGAACAAATATTTTACTTGGCCGTTGGCGGCATGTCTTTCTAAAACTTCCAATCGAACTTTATTATAACAACTATAACGCGCAAACCGACTTTGCTGGAGGTGCTATGTTTAGTTTACGATTTTTCTACTACGTTGCCATGACAACGCGTACGCCATGACGTCGACCGCATGGAAGATTAATGTTAACCTAACGCAGTACACTACACCCACGTGTCGTTCAGTTTGGGGTGGTTGTTTACTTTTATTTTCGCGGATTTCGCAGTAACCGGCTAGTTCCTTTGCAGTTTGGTTGACTGTTTTGTGTTATATTCATTTATGGTGTTATTATAACTTTATTTGGTGTCGGGTTTATTAATTTACATTATTGATGAATCCGATCACGGATGTTGTTTGCATTTTGTTGGAAAGTCCATTTAATCGATGGATGAAACAAGATCAGAGTTTTAATCCTCATCCTGGTTTTCGGCGTACAAATGGTTATGTAGTAGTCAAATATTACAAAAAATGTTTTGCTGGCCTTGTTTACTAGTTTCCAATATATATTCAGTGTGGAATAAGGAAGAATTTGCAGGTATGTTAAATATATGAAGATCTTTATATAAACTCGAAGACTCGGCGGAGCATTTAAAATGCGAATTAATGCTAAAAACATTTGTAAGAAGTCAAAGCACTACAGCTGACACTTTAAGAGAAAATGCTAAACTATATAAAATACATTTTAACGAAAACGTCCGATTAAATAGACTATTTATGTGCTTGGTAATTGACGCAGTTTTGTACCTTGCAAAACAAGAGTTAGTCTTTCGTGGCCATGATGAGAGCAGCGAGTCAATAAATAGGGGGAATTTTAAAAAGCTTTTAAGTTTATTAATATCGAGAAGTTCCCAAGAACTAGAAGATCATCACGAAATAATTAAAAATGTTTTTACTGGTGACTCGAAAATTATTCAAAACGAAATAATTAATTATTAATTGAATGCGTTTCTGATTATTTAAATGATCATGTAAAAAATGAAATAATGAACACACAGTTTTTTTCTGTGCAAGTGGATGACACCACTGATATTATGCAAACCTCTCAGTGCTCCATAATTTTAAGATACGTTAATTCAGAAGGTTCAGTAGTCGAGAGATTCTTAGGATTTTATAATGTCAGCTCCGATAGAATGTCGGAGAATTTATATTCTCTATTGCATCAAATTTTGGACCAATTTGATTATAAACATAAATTAATAGGGCAATGTTACGATGGCGCAAGTGTGATGTCTGGCCATCTAAATGGCTTTCAAAAAGGAAAAAGAGAAAGCGCCGCAGGCTGTATTTGTCATGATGCAGCAAAGTCTAAAAATATTTCTAAATTTTCTAAAAGCCTTAGTGGTATTCCCTCATTTTTTCATCACTCAGCCAAACGAACGTAAGCTCTTACATCTGCATCTACGAGACTTATACCAACAATTACAGAAACTCGTTGGTCTTCAAATTCGAAGTTAGTAAATGTGATTGTTCAAGTTGCGTTCTTCAAAAAAAATCGCTTGACATTCATTTTTGCACTTCCAATATAAAACGCTGTCGTGAGACGCTCTGTAAAAAAAGAAATGAACATTTTTTTTAATACCATGTTTGATAAAGCAAATTCTATTACAGAAATAAATCATTACTAAGCTTTCACCTGAAGAAATTAGGGCTAAGTATAGAACCTTTTTTTATCAAATATTGGACCATATTCTAATGGAAATGGCACTAAGCTTTCAAGACTCTGAAAAACTTACATTTTTATGTTTGGCAGATTCTGCTAAATTTTCTGAATATAGTTCAAATTTTCCGACTAGTTCGTTTGAGAATTTGTTACAGTTATATGTGGAAATATTTTCAAAAAATCAACGACTTAAAAACGAACTTGGTCTTATTTTTGCCAATGACAGTAATTGGAATATATCGCTGCAAGAGCGAGTGAAAAAAATTAATGAACATAAAGATATTTTAACCAAAGCATATAAAGTGTTTTCCCTTATTTTGACAATACCGTCGACAAGTGCTTCAGTGGAAAAAAGTTTTTCTTGCCTCAAACGTGTAAAAACTTATTTAAGAAATACAATATCTCAAAAAAGACTTCTCTAGGCAAAATTTCAATTCAAAAGGAATGTCTGGAGGAGATTAGGGCAACTCATCCATTTTATGAGGATGTTATAAATAAATTTGCTGCTATGAAGGATAAGAGAATTGTTTTAATATACAAAATGTACGTAAATCGTAAAAAAATATTCTATCCCTAAAACATATAAAAAAAATTGTGGAAAAAAAATTATTGCGATATTTTCTTGCTTCATTTGCACTTCCCTTACTTTTCCACCCTCGAGCCGCCACTGATCTTTACCTACCTGATACTAAGGATGAAAAAAAATCAAACACGAAGTTTTTGGGAAGACACGTTGATAATAACTTGAAAGTTATTAAACACATAAATAATCTGAATGAAAAAGTTGCAAGAAGCAGTTATGCCGTTCCTATTGCATCAAATGAGGTCGGCGTTACTACAGCAAGAATTGCTTACTTTGCATATGTAAATTTATACCTAACTTATAGTATAGCCTTTTAGGGTTACTGCAGCCAACAACTTTTTAATTCTACTCTTATTTTTCAAAAACGGGCTCTTCGTTACGTGTGCAAAGCTGAGACCCAAGACCATTGCACCACTTTTTGTGAAATATAAACACTTTCTTGCCTTGTAATACTTGAATCTGTATCTCTAATTCAGAAAAAAACATGGAAATTTAGCAACTGAAAGAGCTAGACAAAATTTGATCCTCCCACTTTCTATCCCCAGAACAACCTTCGTGATATAATCAATTACATATGAAAGTAAAAAGATGTACATACCACAAATATTTAGAAATATAGAATTTTTTAAATTATTTAATAGAAAAGTAAAATGTAGCTTGGAGGCAAAAGCATATTATAACTTACAAGAATTTTACGATAGTTTGTAAGCGTACCATATATTTTGTTTTTTTTTTTACCCATATATTTTTGGTCCTGTGGCTAAAATCTGTACCTAACAGCTTTATGACTCGTTTACTATATTATATATTTAATGGTGGATTTTATAATGATTATATTTGTACCTTTTTGTATATGTAGTTACTTAGTTTATAGTCTATCTTTATTTATTTTATTTTTCCAGCTATTAGACCCCAATATTTTTATTTTTATAGAACTTACTGTTGCTGACAAGGACTATATGTTCTTTCAACAATAAACTATATTTGAGTTTGAGTTTTTGAGATATATACTTTTTTGGGAGCTATATGAAAGTCATTTTAACTTTTAAATTATTAAAAAATACACTTTAAGATATGTATGTAATATGTTTAAATTAAATTATTCTCCCCAACGTTTAAATGATGTGATTGAAGATATTTCCCTTCTTTTCTGTTGCTCAGTAATGGTTTTTCTTCAGTATCCTCGAAGGAATTGGGGTTTTTGACAGTTCACTGGTTTCTTACAAAGCACTTTGTTTATTAAAACTCCTTTTACCAAAGTTTGGTAGACAATTTTATATTGCAAAAACACAATTTCGTTGAACAATTTTACTATGCACTTAAAAATGTTTCGAAACTTATTCGGAACTGTGGATAGCAGTTCTACATTATAAAAAAATTAATCGATGCACAAACAAAAAAATACAAAGGATAGACAACCACCTCTTTGAAGTCTACGGAAGCGTAGAAGGGCCACAATTTTTTGTATTTTTCAATTCTGAGTTTAAAGTCGGAATTTAACAAAATTCTGAGTTTAAAGTCAGAATTTAACAAAATTCTGAGTTTAAAGTCGGAATTTAACAAAATTCTGAGTTTAAACTCAAATTTTCATTTTTAGTCCGTACGATTGTATAACAGACTGGAACCAAAAAAACAAGTTCAATATTCTTGTTTGAATAATGGCAAATGCGCTATGAATTGTGCCACCAAACTACAGATAGTTAAGAAATGATAAAAGGGGGGGAGGGTACAAAATAAAAGTTTCCTATTTTGATTTTTGAGTGTTAAATAAGTCCCTGACAAATTAAAAATGTTTAATTAGTTCATTTTTTATATTTTTATTTATTTCTATTGCTGAAAAAAAAGCCAAAATGAATACAAGAAAACATATACATTAAAAGGTTCACAAAATAAAAAACGTAATACAAAACGATAAATTTAATAAGTCTTAAGAAACGGTTCATATATGTTTCAATGATTTAAGGGTGTCTCGCGAAACATACTGACAGATCTCCCCCTCGGTTTCAGGGTGATTCAAGTTATAATTATACTCTCATTATAAAATATTTTAAATTGCGCGGGGTTGCCGCTTCTACCTCAAACCGGAGGCATCATCCGTTTTTTAAATGAAATGCCCTATATTTTATTAAATTTTTATATTTTTCTAAAAAATCCAAGCACTTATTGAGTTACTTTTCTCATGCCTAAATTTAACTGTTTTCGAGAAAATGGCGCTTGCACAATGACAATTTTGACCCACTGAAGCTCGGTAAATCTCAAACGAGTTTACTTGCAATGAAATGGATTTCACTTATCTGTCTTAATATTTAATTATCTATCTCCTGACACCAATTTGACTTTAAACTCAGAATTTAGTTAAATTCTTACTTTAAACTCACACTTTAGTTAATTTCTGCCTTTAAACTCAGAATTTTATTAGATTCTGACTTTAAACTCAGAATTTTGTTCAATTCTGACTTTAAACTCAGAATTTTGTAAAATTTCGACTTCAAAGTCAGAATTTAAAAATAAAAAAAATTGTGGCCCTTATACGCTTCCGTAGAAGTCGGTTAAAAACACTTCAAATAAAATTTTTAACGTTCGGTCAGGAATATACGGTCGTTAATAAGTTAGTAAAACTCTTTTTGCTTTATTTTAGGATGGATATGTTGACTGTATTCTGTGTGCTTGTTGTTCTACCTCGTGTCCCGAGTATTGGTGGCATGGACACAGTAAGGAAGATAAGCAATTTTTGGGACCAGCCGCCTTACTGAATGCTTACAGGTGGATTATCGATTCCAGAGATCAAGCTACAAAAAGCAGGCTGGACCAACTGAAGAACTATTACTCGGTCTACAGATGTCACCAAATCAATAACTGTACTAGATGCTGTCCTAAGGTAAGTAGCTTCATGAAAACAATACATACTCTGTCTGCCAAATAACTCGGACCCTTGAAATTTTAGAGAAAAAACCCAAATGATCCAAAAATACTTAAGACAAAAGTTGTAGGGTTTTCCAAAATCTAATGTTTAAAAATAAGTCAAAATATACAGGATTGCATAAAAAGTTACAACAAATCAATTGAATTACCAATTTTACCAATAAGTTTACGAACATTTCCCTATTTTTAAAACTTCAACGGCCTGACAATGTGCTATGGGGCTGGAGGAGCGGGTGCATTTTTCTGACCAAAGATCTTTGTTGACATTTTTATGAACTAGCTGTGTTCCAAAATCACAGTCAATCTCTAACTGAAAGTTACTATATGTGAATAATATCGTGAGCAACGCAAACATTCTTTTTAGTCAACGTCTAACTATTTATGTGTTTATGTCATTTTATTTGTGATAATCCACCAAGTTTAAATAAATAAACATTTCACCTAGTTTTCAAACAACGAGCTGAGAACACCTGAAAAACCAAACTAAAATCCAGTTCCGATTTCACCAACTACTATAAAAAATTCAAGACGAATTACTCTTATCAGCAGTAGAAATTCCACTGTCTACTCTTTCATTTATTAGAATCCCATAGTGCATAGTGCTAAAATAGCGTTTGGAAATTTCTTTGAACCAAAACAAATTGGTAAACAATTATTAACAACAAACAGGGTTGTACTGTTGTACTATTGTACCATAGTTAGTACAATTATCAATATATATATTTTTTCTGTAACTGATTTCCTTTTTTACATTCGAAAATGCTAAAGCAATTTGCTGGAAAAATAAAGACTTGCAAAACTTCTTTTGTCTTGCCTGTTATGGTGTATTTCATCCTACTTGTTTGGAGCGCCTTACTGAAACAATTAAAGTGGGTGGATACAAGATTTTTTGCTCAGCAAGGTGTCAGAAGCATTATGAGGAGAATGAAAATCGGTGTCACTGTGCCAAGAAAATTGAGTGTCTCCAAAAAGAAATTAAGGAGAAGGAACGCCATTTTGAAAGAAAACAAGTTCTCATCCTAGTTGGCCAAGATGAATGAACTCAATGACTCATCGACTAAGGAAATTAAAGTTCTAAAAAACAATGAAACTGAATTAATAAAACAGATGAACACACTTACGGAAGCTAAGCGACAGCTTGACGAAAAAATTGGGGACTTGACAGGAATGAATAAAAATCTTATAACATCTATCTGAGTTTTAGAACAGGAAACTGAACACAATTTTAGTGAACTAAAAAATCTTCAGCAACAATTATTTGAGGCACAAAATCCACAAAATGTTGCCAGTATTGGCATACAAACCGAATCTGAATTAATTCTTGATTCTTCGTACACCAGGTGACCAGAAATACATTGTATGAACCTACATATATCAACAGAAATGAAGTCCACACAAAAAGTAAAAGAAAGTCATTGTAGGAGGCCAATCTGCCAGAGGCAGTGGGTTTTTATTTAAAAGTGATACACAAAACAGCTTTGACACAAACTGTCAATTTAATTCAACATCACTCTTCTTCGAAGTCGTCAAAGACTCGGAGGTATTATGCAATTATTATTACATACCGGAGAGGAAATCTTAACTTAGAAACTAAAAAGGATTTAATAGCTTTTATCATTAAAAACTACAAGTTTGACAATGTCCAGTCAGATGAAAATTATGTCCTCTGCCAAAGCCCAACCAGTCGTTCTTAATACACCAAACACAGCCAAACGACGGATATTATCCAAAGAAGGCCTAATAATAAAAAACCAAGGGAGCCAAAAAATTTAAATGTTTTATCAAAATGTCAGGGGGCTTCGCACGAAGTCTAATGAGATTTCTCTCAACATTTTATTTTGCAATTATGAAATACTTCTAACTGAGACACGGCTTAATGGTGATATTTCCAGAAATGAAATAACTAATAATAAATATGTAGTTTTATAAAGAGACCGAAAATATGACGAATTGAATTGTTATCATGGCGGTGGCCTGTTGATCGCCATTTCTTGATGTTCCAGGCATCCACTGTTGAAAATTCCACACTCATCTTCAGTTTGATGAAAATAAATCAACCAAAGGAGTATATATTTGTATCACAATAAAATCAATTACAAACTGGGAAACATATCTGAATTGGTATTAAGTATTATTTTCTTTTTTGTTAAGCTGTAGCCTGTTTTACTACAGAATAGTGTTGTAAAAAATGTTTCATTTTTTATATTTTATTTAAATTTTCTTATATTTTAGAAACAAAAATGTTTGTGTCTAGTTATGTATATTTCGTCTATATGTGTCCATTTCAAATTTTTATGTATTGTAGCCCTGAGAAAGGTAAACAACTTAACTATCGAATTAATTAAAAAAAAACAAGTTGCAATAAAAAGTAGTCCAAAAAGCTCGTGAATTTTCTTTCTATATTTAATAAGTAGTTTTTTTGGTACTGAATTTTTGAACATTTCACTAGGCCAGCATTTTGATCTGCCATATTGGCTTCATACCAAAATTTTACCAATTATCCCTGTAATGCATATGCGTTTTGTACAATATTTCGTGTCCAGTTCTTTACCAAAATTTGAAGTCAATCAGATAAATAGTCTTTGAGCTATGCCTCGCAGAGACAGAACGACAGACCGACTGAAATAGTAGAACAAGTTTTTTGAGATCTAGGCACTCTAAATAGCTTCTTGGATCAGTGATGTAGCCACTGGAGGAGGCAAACGGGAAGCTGCCCGCCCAACCCAGACTCAGCTCAAATTTGTATTTATGTATCAAAAAATCGGTAAATTTCCTTTACCTAGAATATCTAGGAGTTCGCGAGATCGAGACCGAGACTGAATCAGTCTCGGGAAAATGTTTACGGTTTCGGTCTCGGTATCGGTCTCGAAAGTCTCGGTGGTCTCGAAAACATAATTTTAAAAATAATAATTGTTCGCCGAGATGTTATTTAGACAAAAGTACATGGAAGCCTACGTTCGAAACCCAGAGTTTTTTCGATCTTAAAAATTTAATGTAAAAAACCCAATGTTTGAACATTTCAGTAAAGTAGAAAAAATGTAGGTATATTTATATAAAAAATTATTCCAATAATCTATAATTCGATATGATGTTGCCAAGAGATGGAATCAGTAAATGAAGATAGGGACTATAGTAGGTGTATCAAAATAAATATCACGTACCCATTGTTCTTTGTACATCAACACAAAGGCCACACATCACTAGAGTTACTTAAACAACCATCCACAGAATAATAATTATTTGACATTTCGAAAGATATACAAATGCAATAAGATATATTAAACACAAAATAAGGTCACACTGTATAATGCTGCCGAACTCATGCAAGCAACGTGTTGGGCATTCTAGGGACAGACGTTAAATTCCATAGGTAGAAAACGATCGACGGCCAAGTAAAGCACCCTTAGGTATTCTGTAAACTTTGCTATTTTGAAACAAACTTTTATTACTTTAATGCGTATTTACTTTCTTAATCAGGACCGTTCTTAGGGGTCTGCACGTTGTGCTTGCACAAAGGCGACTATGGTTCATAATACTACTTGTGAATCAACTATTTTTGTTCTTTGGTAAATTAACTATACATTTTAAAAGTGGAGTAGATTTTAAAAGTAAATTTATTTATTAAACAAATATCTACTTGTTCAATTTTTCGCCTGAAAGATCAATCTATAACCTTTTTTATGAAAATGTACGGGGATAATAATTATATTGTGCCTGCTGAATCACCAATAATATCAAGTTCCTCAAGCGGTGATAACTATGACATCGATTATACATCACTATTTGAAAAAAAAGTGATTCCGAAAATTGGAGAAAAGAAATAATAAACGCGCTCCAAGCGATTAAAGAAGAAAATGTTAAGAAAAATTTTCACCGATTTTTTTTAACAATTTTTTAAGTCAAAAAATTTTTAAACAAAAATCACCACAATTACTTCGTCTGTTGGACACTCTATCGTATCTATACTATATAAGAATATGATATTGCGATGTTTTTAGTTGTTACAGTCTATTAGTTATTAATTATTGAACCAAAAAACTAAAAATGTTTGGATTTCAGTTACTTTCAATAATTAAACATAACAACCGATTATAAATTTATAAAGATCACAATATCAAAATCCTATATAGTATAGTTGTGATAAAGTGTCTCTTTGAGAACAGGGTAGTAATTTATGGTTTTCGACATGTGAAGTGGAATTTTGCTACTAGAATTTCTAAATTTGGGAAATTATCTTTTTATGGTTATTTATATCGTTTTTTAAATGACTATTTCACTAGTATCATTGTTATAAGAACATATACAATGCTAGTATAATATAATTGATTACAGAAACATTATTTTTCGCATGAATTAATTTGCCCCCAAACATATATTTTTTGAATTATTTTGTCAAAACAAATAATTTACGAACATTAGTTATTTTGCTACTTCACTTTAAGATCGAGACCTAGAGTCTGAATAGGTAAGTCTCGGTATCGGTCTCGGTCTCGAACACCAAGTCTCGGTCTCGGTCTAGAAATCCTTTTTCAAGTCTGGGTATCGGTCTCGGTCTCGTTTCGAGACCGAGACTAGTCTCGTGGTCTCGCGAAGCCCTAAGAATATCCCTCGTTATGAATTTTTCCGCTTCTTGGAAATAGTAAAGTGTATATACTATCCATACTACTCATCATATTGGATTCCTACCAGTATTTTGCTAGTTTGTACCTATACCACACTTGATTTTTCAGCATAATTAAAAATACATTTAATAAGTAGTTTTTACATTGATTAGTAGTTTATCACTATGAATATTAAAGTGAATTGAATAACATTTTTTGCGTTGATTTCTTTTAAAATTTCATTTGGCCGCCATCTTGAATTCGTACCACAACTTTACCAATTTATCTCTATTTCACACTTAATGTTTGCACAAAATTTAAAATTCATCTAATAATTTTTTCAGGCAGATTTTTTAAATATTTTATTAGGCCTCCATTTTGTTTTGCTTTCTTATAATCATCAATATGTCCCCAGTGCATTCCTACGTAATACTTGACTTTTGTGCAAAATTTGAGGAAATTGGATAATTAGTGATAATTTTTTTAACGTTTCACTAGGCCGCCATTTTGCTCCGGCATATTGGATTTTTAGCAAAATACTACCCTTAATTTTTCACTAAAATTTAAACTCAATCTGATAAGGAGTTCTTAAGCTATGCCGCGAACTGACATACAGACAGCCAAACCGACAAACGGACCGACGGAATTGATAAAATATATTTTTTGGCATCTAGGGACGCTAAAACTATATGTAAAACCTGAGAGGGTGATTTTTTAAACGATTACAAATATTTTATTTGTTCGCCATCTTGAATAGCACCCTAGTTTTACTAGTTCGTCTCTATACCATAATAAGTTATGGCACACAATTTGAAATTAGTCCATTAAGCGAATTTTTAAATTTGTTCTGCCATCTTGAATTTGTACCAAAATTTTGCCCCTTAATTTCTACATAATACCTGATTCTTGTGCAAATTTTGAGATACATTGGATACATAGTTTTTTAGTAATAATTCTCTTAACATTTCACTAGAAAATCATTTTGTTTTGCCATATTGGATTTTCACCAAAGTGTTACCAGGCCATCCCCATATGACCCTTAAGGTTTGGCGAAATTTTGAAGTTAATCGGGTAAGTAGTTTTTTTAGCTATGCTGCGTAGAGACAGATTGAAAGTCAGAACAAACTGCTCCGAATTTTCTGCGCTAAATTTAAAAAAAATTGATTTTCTCCGACCCAGACAATTTTTTTGGCTACGCTAGTTTCTTGGGGATGACTCTTTTTCAGGATTACGAATACTTTCCTCTTACAAAGGAAGTAATACTTTCGATTTCTAATATAGTTGCACTAAATACCACTTATTTTGTTTTAACATTTTTTATTCTTAATAAACATGAGGAAGTTAGTATTTTAGCAAAAACATTTTCTACCTAATTCCACTTTATTTTTTAGCTCTTAAAACCAGGACAGGCGATTGCGAATCTACGAATACTAATGGCTGGTTGGGGTAAGAAAGAAAATGCTGAAATGGAAGGAGTAATAAAAGGTGACCCAATAAAAGGTGCTAGACATCCATGCTAGAATGTTTGTTATAGATATATTTTATTAAATATACATGTTTACAAAATACTATTGTTTTCTAATGCCTTAATCGAATCAGGTTCTACGGTATCTCTAAAGGTCGATTCTAAATCGAGGTATTTGTTGAAGGCACACCAGTCTATCAGCTTTCCAGCCTCTGGCCTTGGCTCGGATCCCCACCACAAGTCATTCTGCAAAAAGAAAATTACATATCTTGAAGAAGTACGTTTTTAATGTTTATTATGTCAACCTGTCAGGTTGTAAATCATAGAGATAATAGGAAAATGGTCTGGGCTTTGCGATGCTTCATTCACTCCAACGCAGTGCGAGAGAGATGATGCTAATTAGGGCGGAAATCTCATTAGTTGCGAGAGAGATGGAGCTAATAAAGGCAGTTCTTTCGCAACTAGTGGGATTTCCGCTTTTATTAGCTCCATATCTCTCACGTGTTGGGTTGGAGTCAAGGTAAAACATTGGGCACATGTAACGTGGCCAGTCCATATACGAGCCCAGAATCATATCGTTTGGCTCAGTTAATTTTTTATTTTTTACTTCATTTTGGAAGACATTGGTGAGCACAATAAACACAATTATTGGTTCAGAGTAATATTATTTCAATTTAGGCTATTTTGTTAACACGTTTTACTAAAATTATTATTATAATATTAAAACTATGCTTAGAACACTAAATTAAGTAAAATAACAACGAATCATTTCATTTGGCCCAATAATGATATTAGAGTGTCAGTGAATCTACCACTGTGTAACATCTCCTTTTTGCTTCAGAACTGCTTCGATTCGCTTTGGCATGGTATCTATTAACCTTTTGCAGTCGTCAGCAGTAAATGAGTTCCAAATTTGTGTTAACCTCTCTTTTAATTCAGGAACTGTTCTGGCAGGTGTTGAACGTAATTTTTTTTTTCATAATATGCCAAAGGGTTTCGATTGGCGACAGGTCAGGGCTACTGGATACCCAATCCAAAATCGGAATGTTATTTTGCAACATCCATTCCTTCACTGTTTTAGCCGTATGGCATGCAGCACCATCTTGTTGGAATATGTACCCGTTTTCTACTGTTTTCAATATCTCAATGGAGGGCATTAAACTGCCTCTCAGGATATCAATGTACCTAACCGCATTTACAGTGCCTTCTACGAAGTGTAACCTTCCAACCCCTTGGGCCGACATGCATCCCCAAATCATCACAGAGGCCGGAAATTTCACTTTTCTGCGCAAACAGTCTGGATGATATGCTTCATTTTTGGTCCTCAATACCCTACTTCGGTAATCGCCAACACATACTTCAAATCTTGATTCGTCACTCCAAATAACACTATTCCATTGCATTTGTGACCAGTTCTGATGACTTTTTGCCCATATTAGCCTATTTTTCTTTTGTCTTAGAGTTAACAACGGTTTTTCTTTGGCCTGTAAATTAAAAATTCTTCTCTATTGAGACTGTAAGAAAAAAAAAATAGTTCGTAACTTACTTTGTAGAATTTATAGCCCAATCGTTTGACAGCTCTGAGACAGGTTGACCTTGAAAAACCTTCACCAGTCGCTCTATTCCATTCTAGACTCAATTCACCACAATTTGCACGACTGTTTTGTTTCAAAATACGACCTAAAGCTCTCATATTAATGGGTGTAATTTTTGAAGTCCTTCCCAAATTTGGCTTTTCCTGAACTGCTCCTGTCGTTTTATATAATTTGACGATATTTCGTACAGTATAGCGTGATAATAGCAGTTGGTTGGCAATTTGACCACAAGAATTACCAGCATTGTGCAAATTAACGATAACTTTACGTAAATCGTTAGACAAAGCTTTACCCCGCACCATTTTTTGAAAGTTAAGTTGACAGAACTAACTATTGATGTGTTACTAACAACATCCAAGGATTAGCAATTGTTTTGATTTAACTCAAGGCTGATATGATGATAAAGAGCTTTGCGTTTCTCATGGGCCAAATGAATTGATTCGTTGTTAATTTACGTAATTTAGTCTTATAAGCATATTTCTAGTTTTCTAATATTTTTCTTAGTAAACATTTCTACCAAAATGTCCTAAATTACAATAATAATACTTGGAGTCAATATATTTCATTCCTGTGTTTTGCAAAGTCTTCCAAAATAAGGTAAAACTAAAAAAATTCGACTGGGCCAAATGATATGATTCTGGGCTCGTAACCTATTATGTCAATGTTGCAAATGCTCCATTTGCAGCATGTTTTTAATGCATTCCTTATGTAGGAGTGTAAAGGCATTTCCAAATAAGGGTCAAATTCCTTAAAACCTCTTTGTCTATAAAGGAAGAACATATTAGTTATGAAAGCTCAGCATCGAATAAAAAAGATGTTTCATACAATTGGTCCGCCGAATGTTTATCCATGCGTCATCAATCGATGACAGACGTGCTTTATAAACATTGTATTTTTCTTATCGATTAGTATTTCATAAATCAATAATAAAAGAAAAGGATGCAACTTGAAATATTGTCTCCGAATATGAATACATTCAAGAAATATGTTAACAGATTGAGTTATCAAACGAACTTGGTTGTCCAAGACCTCAACCTAGGAAGGCTTTTTACGTCAAAGAATTTGTTTGTTGGAGGTTGTTACTATTATTGTCGTTTTATATTGTTCTTATTTGGATTTGTATTAAATCTTGTGTCATTTAACCTTCAAATCAGTCCTTTTAGGAAACCACTTTTGCTGTTGCTGGTAATTAGTTAATAGTAATTTTGTATATTTATTATTTATATTGGCCCTCATGTCAAATATATTTGGTTACTCTCTATAAATCTTACATCTAGAGCTAATTTCTCGCTTGGATTATTACATAGCTTTTGATGAGTTCTTCCTTTATTTAATATTTATTTACTGAAAGTTATACCTTTCACCACTCATTTGATTGGCAACATAATACTTTTCTTAAAGAACTTGAACTGACGAATACTTTATCGGACAATTACTGTTAATGTTACTGGGGACATTCTGACGACTTGGTTAATTACTTTAGGTTCCTTTGGTTGATGGAGGATGATTTCTGACTGCCGGGGGGGTTCTAGGTGATTTTAAGAACCACTAACATTCAGTGTTCAGATCTCGTGGTGTAAAGATCCCTGAAGATGCCTCGTGCAATCGAAGGCGAAACGTCGTATAGCAATTCCAATTAAAAATGGTCTAATCCCAAGAACCATGATTTCTTAATTGACCAAAGCCGTGAAAGCTTCCGTTCTATGTTAACCACTGACAGCCAGTAGGAGATAGTTTGATTCGCCTGAGGTGGGCCATTCCGTTTGGGGCCCGCAGGTTTACCAGGGGAAAGGTAGATTTAAGACCAAGTCAAAGTCTGAATCCACTAGGGACCTGCAAGCCAATTTATCTCAAAAATGCTTTCTGTTTAGCAGTTTTCATTTAAATGTCAATGTTGATTACTTTATGTTATGTAAACAATTAATAAACAAATAATTAATTTATCAGTCGAGGCAAACTTTAGTAGAAAATGCCCATATTCAGGGTATACGTGACAATATTTACATCTACGCCCATAATGAATTTATTCTACGAAAAATTCTAGAGTCATTTTATATCTATAACAAAGCTGCATAGGATATGCAGTTTTCCAGTGGTTTTTGAAAATTTGAATTTAAAATTATTTTACATAGTGCGTCTAGCTTAAAAGCAAGATACTTGCCACCTTTTTAATTTTACGTAAATTTAGTGTTAAAGTTGACAATAATACTTTAGAACGGAAGCTTTCACGGCTTTATCAATTTAAAAAATCATGGTTCTTGGGATTACACCGAATTAAGCAGGGCGCCCATTGAATCGGTTCGGATCGGATCGACACGGCATCGCTCAGTTCGGAAACGTTCAACGCCCGCTCACCAAATCGGTATGCTTCAGTCTATCAGTAACAGTCGAATTATAATTTTTGTGGCGTATTTATTTTAGTTCGTTTAGAATTTTATAAACACTACTTAATAATTTATATAATATGAGCTCTTCATCTTCCGACGAAGATTATATGATTGCGTTGGCATGCCTTGAGATAGAGAAACAAAATAGGAGATTTTGGGTTCATGAAATTAACCTTAAACGAGATGTATTTGGAGAGTTTGTGAACCTGTTTCTTGATTTATTAAGAGATGACAAGAAATTTTTCAAATATTTTAGAGTGTCGCAGGAAAAATTTTTTGAATTGGTTAAGATATTACCTTTAAAACGACAAGATACTAATTTTAGAAAATTAATTTCTCCTGAAGAACGTTTAGCAGCAACATTGAAGTAAGTTAAACTATATTTACTTAATTTTATTTACCAAAAAACAAAAACATTACAACACTAAAACTAATTTAGATATTGCCTTTATACAAATAAACTTTAGATTCTAACAAAAAAAATTTATAAGTTTTGAAAATGTGGCACCTGTGGCTGTTCATATCGTCTTGATGGTTCTGAATCAGAAGGATAGGAATATTGTGCAGATGTAGCGGAATCTTCAAACTCTGGTGGTGAATGCAGTGAGTAATGTGATTGTTGTTGACCTAATAATGTAAACTGATTTGCCTGAGGTTGTTGGATATGCTGAACTGACTGACATGATGTGGTGATCTGACGATCGTGGAAATTTTTTAGTTCATACTCTGTTACTAATGCTGAAATTTTTCCTTTAATTTCGATTTGTAATTGTGGCTCAAAAGTACGTACGGTTTCTTCCATAGCCTCAAAAAATGTTGTTAGATGGTCTTTTTCTTGTAGGGGAGATTTTTTTGATGCTAGTTTTTTTTCAAAATAGGTTTGTACTATCTTTGGCATGGGTACCTGTTGACGATCTTTAACAGATTTGAATGAACTCATCGAAGAAAGTGAAGGTGTGGGCGCGGAATTTTGTGGCGATTGTGGAGAAGTTGGTTGCGAATCACTGATTTGTGAATTTGGAGTTTTGGTAATATCTACTTCGTCTTCGCTTTCATTATCAGATACAGTTGATGCCAAATTTGAAGTTTGTTCTCGCTCACTAATAAAGGGAAGTAGAAAAGACATCTGTTTTTCAAACTTCCATGGCTTGCACTTTATCGCTGATTGACCACTTTTGGTTTTTCGTTTCCTAGCAGCTTTACGGAAATTATCACGAAAAGTCCATTTTTTTTTACATTCAGCCGCTGAAAATGGAGAAGGATATCAGTAAATTGGGTTTAGCATTAATTTGAGTGTTTCATTATGTAAATAGAAGTGTAATGAAATGATATGCAGTTGCAGTAATTTATAAGAAAGAAAACAACACACAACCAGTGGCGTATACAGGGGGAGGGCGGCAAGGGGGTAAATGGTTACATTATTTAGGGTACTTTCAAATTTTTAATATGTTGTGTATGGGTTGATACTCTAGTGTTAAATTCAAATTTTTGACCTCCCCCATCTCCGCTAGTCCGCCCAAAGTATGCCCCAATTAAAAAAACTGTATAGTAAATTATCTATAATCTGGCCTAAACAAAACTTATCTAGCTCTAATAGGTCTCGAGATACATCGTATTGAATTTTGATACATTTTCTTAAAAATATGAATAATCAAGTTTTTCAGCCATTTTCGTTATTTGAATGATTCGCAAATTGAGGTGTGATTAATCTATAATTTCACAGTCCGAAATATTATTTATGATACATGTTTAAAAATATGGACAACATTGCAACCTTTGGTAATGCCAACTCCTACAACAGAACAATGGCAGAAAATAGAAGAAGGATTTTCCCAAAAATGGAATTATCCGAATTGCTTGGGTGCCCTCGATGGCAAGCATGTGATATTTGAAAAACCACCTAATTCAGGATCTCTATACAACAATTATAAAAAACAATTTAGTATCGTGCTTCTTGCTCTACTAGACGCTGATTATAGATTTATAACTGTTGATATTGGAGCATATGGACGAAATAGCGACGGTGGTATATTTAATTCGTCACAATTAGGTAAAAAATTAATTTCTGGA
Source organism: Kuschelorhynchus macadamiae (assembly GCA_030620095.1). Lineage (NCBI taxonomy): Eukaryota > Metazoa > Arthropoda > Insecta > Coleoptera > Curculionidae > Kuschelorhynchus > Kuschelorhynchus macadamiae. The sequence continues at coordinate 221,385 of JAUTXW010005054.1, read as the reverse complement.
AAACTGGGAATACCACAAAACAAAGCTTTGCCAGGGACAGACAAAGGGTTGCCTCATGTGATAGTGGGAGATGAGGCATTTCCTTTGTTGCCAAATTTGATGAGACCTTATCCAGGTATACAAAGTCTTAATGACGAGGCTAAAAAAATATATAATTATCGTCATAGCAGAGCAAGACGAGTAAGTGAAAATGGGTTTGGAATTCTGGCAAAAAAATTTCGCATATATTTTAAAAAATTCAATATTTCACCAGAGCATCTAGATTTGATTATACAGGCCACTACTGTATTACATAATTTCCTTCGAAATGACAAATGTGAATGGCAGCCGGGGGAACTTGAGCACGAAGAAGAACTTTTAGGCGTAGTACCTGTGGCAAGACAGGGTGGCAATTTTCAAAGAGAAGCACATGCAATTCGAGAAACATTTAAAGATTTTTTTATTTCTCCTCAGGGTTCTGTACCTTGGCAACGTGAAAGTATTTATCAAGGTAGAAGAAACATACCGTGATACGCATAAAGAGCAGAATTTTGATACACAAAATTACCTGCAACTACAAATGTTATTTATGTTAATAATATAATAATTTAAAATATAATATTACCTGTGCAATGAAGAATTTTTCCTATTTCTTCCCAAGCATTTTCCTTTCGTGAACTGTCATGATAATATTTACTATCTTGATCATAGAGATGTGGATATTCTCTAACAGTATCAATTAAAAGTTCTTCATCCATTGTAAACAATAAATAGCACACAAAATAATCAACAAGATAGTACACACTCCATCAAACGAGAAAACTGATCGGACCTTCGGAATTTTTTGCCCTCTCTACCAAAAAAGACTGATTCCGTAGCCAACCGATGGACGTTGCCGAGCGGGACTGAAGCAGTGCGCGGATGTCAATCTATTTCTACGTATTTCAAAACATTCCGAAAGGACTGTTCCGTGGCGTTCCGATCCGATCCGATCTAGTGGGCGCGCTGCTTTACTCTCCGACGTTTCGCCTTCGATTATAGGAGGCATCTTCAGGAATCTTTAATTCACGAGATCTCAAATAATTACGAAATCATAGTGGCGGATTCACGCTTTAAGAAGTAAACTATATTTGGGTTTTTTCGCCACAATTATAATACAAAATTAAATTTCTAAAATATTGTTATCTATTAACCTTAAAATTTTAACCTGTTGTCTTTAGTTCAGGGGTCCACTATGAAGGAATGACTCTGAAAAATATCTACTACTACGTTTCGGGGGAAATTCTACCCACATCTTCAGAAAATTAAAGTAAGTGATATACCGCTCTTAGTTATTATTTTTAGTTTGCTGATGACGGGGGTGGAATTTGTGGAAATTTAAGCATTTTATTGAAAAAGGAGTTATATGGAATCGAAATTAGTTTAAATCAGTATTACGCAGAAAATTTTGGATAACTTAACTGATTGTGGTTAAGTGAAAGAATAGCCCCTAGCTAAACTTTGCCACATTTATTTGTTTTTTATTTATTTTATAATTATTTTCCAAGAAATTATTTTGTAATGTACAATTTGTTAATAAAGACGGTATTTATTTATTTATTTACCTTAACGTTTATGGGTGGTTCGTCTGGAGGGGCACACAAGTTCCTATCTAGGAACTGTAATATTTCTTCGTAAGATATTTTACATTCTTCGTCCTTATCTACCCTAAAACCATGAGAAACAGTTTATCAAATCAAACTACAAATTAAATAAACTCTCAATATACTATAATCCCCATTGCGTTTTTTACCAACGAAATAAGGAAGTTGAAGTTAGTAATATCATTTTTACACGCTCAGGTACGTTGACACCTTCACTGTTATTTGTAAAAGACGTTTACAGATTAGGGATCGGTAAGTGATTATTTACCGATCAGAAGGCGGTAAGTAAACTAATAAATATCAATTTTTTAAACACAAAATTAAAATTACAACTTGAAAAATGATTAAAATGTATTGGAGCAAGTTTGAAACAACGTTGATTTATATTGATGGTATAGGTAAGGATATATTAACCCTCTATCCCGAGAATTTGTTGTTTGTTGTTTGAAAATTGCTTTTTATGTTCAACTGAATCTTGGATGTATTCTTCAGCGACGTGCCTTTTAAGGTCTAAAATTTTTACTCCTTGGTTTGCCAGAATAGAGACAGAACTCCTTCGGAATGCGTGTCCGGTATAAGTTGAGCGATCCGACAAATTTAAGCACTGTGCAATTTTATTGGGTTTACTTTCTATGGTATTTCAGCCCACTACCTGATTCGTAACGTTCCCAACTCTCACTGCTAAAAATAAATGAGCTGACTTTGCCTGTTTGGGTTAAAGTGCTAGATATTTTCTATAAAATTCCAAATAATTAAAAGTCTTACTGTAAAAGTTCGTGATATATGCGTTTCAATGCGGCGAATATTTACTATAATAAAAGAACCTTGATCTTCAGTGTAATTTATTATATAATTATTCCCTTCTGCACGTCCCTGCTATTCCAAATATCAATCCTACTTTTATATTTAAATAGACTTCATCAGGAAAAATATTTTTTCGACAAGCGTGCGGAAAACTTCACTTTTCCGCGCTTATTTTAGTTTGGAAAGAGCTACTTTTCCGCACTAGTGCGGAAAAATATATTTGAAAAAAATGGGGTTATTTACTTTTCCGCACTAGCAAAGCAAAATATCAAAAGTGTTTTTAATGGATTCTTCAGACGAAGATTTACCAGAGTCAGTGTTGGAAGCACCTAGAACTGCAAACTTCAATCTGGTACCATCAAAATCCCATCATAGGTATGAAAAAGAATATATTCTGTTTAATACCTGGTGTCAAACTGAAGGCATCAAACCCTTGAATGAACCCGTTCTTTTGGCATATTTCGCCAAACTTTCCAAAACATGTATGCCAAACACGCTTTGGTCCAGATACTCAATGTTAAAAAGTATGATCAAACTCAATGAAAACATGGATATAAGCAAGGCCTACTTAAAAAAACAAAATGTTGGATTTAGACCCAGTGGCCTAACTAAACATCGACTTTTGGGGGGGCTCAAGCCCTGACACTTAATATTGATCTGAGGATAAAAATTTTTTTAAAGAAAGTCAACAAAGCCATGAAAATTTTTATGTTAGGCTTATCTTAATCTTAACATTACAATGTACAAAAAAATGAAATAAATTTGCCATATTTCGCCGTTTTTCAAAATACTACCTCTTTTTTATTTTAAATACATATAATCGAAAAAAAAAAGTAAGAGTCTGCGACAATGAGTTCAGCAATTTTTTAGTGTTACAATATCTATTTTCTATTTGACTATAATCGATTAGCGTTCTCAAAATATAAAATATGCATGCTTTTAAACCCATAAAAAACTTAATATCTACGCCTACGGCATTCTAAATCAGAATTGTTGAGACACAGTTCTAATCTATTTATGTTACAAGTTTGAAACGAATCAAAATTTTACCAGTTGATCCAGTTTTAGTAATATTTTTTTTACATTTTATTAGGCCGCATTTTTTTGAACGGCTATGATTTAATTATAAACTCTCGACATTGTCTAAGTTTTTATGTTTTTTATTAGTTTTTAGACCATCATATGATTTAATTAATATCTATGGCGGTATATATATATATATATATATATATATATATATATATATTATCTGACCCGGCAAACGTTGTTTTGCCATACACAATAGGAAATGTTTTTAAAAGTATCTGACACTATAAGTGTGTGGGAATTTGAAAGAGTAATGAAGCGTTGTAGACAATTGAAGCATACTTTATTTAAGTTAATATAGTAATCTTTATTAAAATACCAAATATATTAAATTACAGATTTTGATAGCTTGACACTACTACTAATTATTATGGCATTTAAAAAATAAACAAAGATTATTCTCTCAGCGCAATGGAGTGTACAATATTTTTGGTCAGTCCGTCTATTACGGTTCATGAGATATAGCCTGGTGACAGACGGACGGACGGACAGCAGACTCTTAGTAATAGGGTTCCCGTTTTTACCCTTTGGGTACGGAACCCTAAAAACCGCTGTCGATGGAATTGCTACTTCAACATCATAAAACCCCTTCGTAAAATAAATTTATTAAATGTCTTGAATTTTTCGTTCAATTGCAAAGTGAGTCCTAAAATTGAAATTAACACTCTCATAAAATATATTACTCATTTTTTTCGCTGTTAGAATATATTTATTTCAACCCTCTCCTTCAATTTGGTAACTCAACTCCTTCAAAAGTTAACGTTTAAAACAGATAATTTGGATAAATTTTATTTAGCAAAACAACTGTCCATCACTTTATTTCCACAAAATGTTAAAGTATAATAAATTACATACCTTTAAAGTAAGGGCGTTGTTGGCACAAAATAAATGTCTATTATTAATTATTAACTGAACTGAAGTAAATTAACTTGAGAGGCGTATCAGTCGAGACACAATTAAAACAAAAAAACTATATTAAAAACAAAACAATACAGGTTTCATCCTGTCTGAGTACTCCGTAGAGTTGATTTGATACTTGCGCAGGCGCGTATAACCCGTGTATGTGGGGTTGCGGTTGCGTTGCTGTACGGGAAATTCAATTCAAAATGATTTATTTATGCTGGACCGCCAGCTAAATCAATAAATATTTTTAATAACATAAAAGAACAAAAATAATTTTCTTTAAAAAAAAACCTGAAACTAAATATGTAATACCCGATTTTTAAGGAAATATAAAAAAAATGTGGTAGAAAATAAAAAAAAAGTAGTTTACAACGGGACTCGAAAAAATTGTAAATAACGTGAATAATACAAAAATAGCTATTAAAAAATAGGGGTTGATGGTAGAAGGGTGAAAATTTAGGGTTGTATGTATTTTTTAATGCTGAATCGTGAAAAAATAAAAACAAACAGTTTTGTCCAAAAATTAAAAAAAAAATTTTTGGGGTGAACCACCCTTAATTTTTAGGGGTGTGAAAAATAGATGTTGGCCGATTCTCAGACCTACCCAATAAGCACAAAAAATTTTATGAAAATCGGTTTAGCCGTTTCGGAGGAGTTTGGTAACAAACACCGTGACACGAGAATTTTATATATTAGATATAAATATAAATATTTATTTTTTTGAATAAATTACGAACTTTAAAGTTACATAGAATGATGAAACCCGCATACAAAATTTTAAGGAGTTCAAAAGTTAGCACTTCTCCGGTATAACATAATATACAGGGTGAGTCTGGCAAGCGGGACCGCTCCTTCATTTCTATGATAGCTGAGAATAGAAAACAAAATTTATATCAAATATTTTTAATATTCAGCGAAGTTTATTTTGTGAGGAGCGTTCACTATACAGAATGGTTCGAAAAAGTTGGCGTGGTCCATCTTTGCATTTTTAAATGTAACCCTCTATTTTTTATTTCATTTTTGGATTCAGCTTGCAATACTGGATATTTTTTGTATAGCACACTATTATCGTAAATTTAATAGTCTTCGCCAAAATGATACTTTTAAAATTTTTTTTATAGCTTTCATGCCTTGCTGCGTCAAACTTTACTGTTATAGTTGTCGCACTGAAGGGGGGTTTTGGGGGGCAACCCCCCTCTGCTCTTAAATTTTTTGACTATCCTTGTATTGTTATCCAAAATTTGCGTGAGATGTCAAAATTTTAAATAATACAAAAGAATTCACAGCCAAATTTAAACCAATATTACGGTCCTCAACGTTAATAAAAACAATCGAAATAACCCACCTTTACAAAACGCTTTTAAAACGTCCCCGAACGAAAAGACGTCTTAACATGAGCCTGTGATAATTAATAATAGTAGGCTAAACATGTGCGTAACTATGGTGGTTTTTCTTTTGTTTTTGTTTGCCTATCTCTGTCAAGTATCGAAGTTATCTAGTTTCAAGAGTTTTTTTATTTTCTTCATTCATAATTAAAGATGAATAATAACCAACAGTTTTCCTTAAACGAACTGACTGATATAATTTTAATTATTGGAGAATGTCGTAGCCAAATTAAATCAGCAAAACGTCGTTATCAAATGAATCTTCCTGATAGAAGACAACCAAGCCGTCAGATATTTCGCAAAGTAGTGCTTTATTTCAGAACAACCGGTAATAAGGAGAAAGAAAAAACAGTTCATAATGAGTGCGGAACATGAAACCAATGTTATTTTGAGTATAGTGGACAATCCAAATGCAAGTACCTATTCAGCAGCAGATGATCTGAATATTTCGCAGAGCACAGTATCCCGAATTAATAGAAAACATATAACAAGTATCATCCTTATCACCTCTGTCTGAACCAAGAACTCCATGGGGATGATTTCCAAAACAGGGTAAATTTTTGTAGAGATTTTCAAACGCGAGTTATTGAAAATGAATCATTTTTGAGAAATATTTTATACACCGACGAATCCTCTTTTAAAAGTAATGGAGCTGTTAATGGAAACAGCATGCACTTATTACATTACATTACAGTAATAATAGTAATAATAATAATAGTAATAATTTTATTTCCAAATAATGACATCGTTACAATGTATGGAATCCATCACAATTACAAGAATACTACACTCAAATACAAACAAGTTCAAAAGAGTTATGTCACAATTAACTAACAATATAATATGGAAACAAATAGCAATATATCACATATTTTTCAACACTAGCCTTGATCCAAGCTTAAGTACATCAAATCCTTGTTGGATGAGAGCTGTCAAGCAATCAAAGAGTTTGGTCTTTAATTATATGGGGAGGAATTTTAGGACCGCAGGTTATTGGACCACATTTTTTGGCGGCACTTTAACGAACGAAATTTTTTAAGAAACGATTTGACTATATACTTGGAAGGGGTCCTCTACAGGTTTGACAAGTTATGTGGTTCCATCACGATGGGGCACCTCCTTAATATTCCCACATTGTTTGCAGTTATTTGGATCAAACTTATCCAAACAAACGGATAGAAAGAAGAGGGAGTATAAACTGGCCGGCAAGGTCACCTGATCTTACTTCATGTGATTTTTTTCCTTTGGGGATATATAAAAGAACAAGTTTATGTAATTTCACAAACTACCATCGAAGATATGAAAACCAGGATTAGAAGTGTGTTTTCCAAAATTACTCCTTTATCACTTTTAGATGTGAAGAGAAATAACCAAAGACTTTTACAACTGTGTATCGAACAAAATGGAAACACTTTCGAGCATTTGAGAGTTTAACATTTTGTAATATCCCAAACTTCATCCACTGGTTTTATCACGTTTAATTGTTTTAATAGTTTTTGCCTTTTCTACCGTTAATTAATTGTTACTTCCTTGATTATTTGTTTAGTTATTAATAAATAAAAAATTAAAATCGAAATATTGTTGTTTGCAAGTAGATATTAACTGGTGCAATTTTGATAACAATGCTTGTTACTGGTATTGGCTGCAGTTGGTAGTTGCGTCACAATAGTAGAGGGAAACTACATTTTTTTTTTCAAATCATTTTGGCGAAAACTATTAAATTTACGATGATAGTATGTTATACAAAAAACATCCAGAATTGCCAGCTGAATTCAAAACTGAAATAAAAATACAGAGTTACATTTAAAAATGCAAAGTTAGACACGCCCAACTTTTTTAAAACCACTCTCTATAGTGAACGCTCGTCATAAAATAAAGTTCGCTGAATATTAAAAGTGTTTTATATAAAGTTTTTTTTCTATTATCAGCTATCACAGATATAAAGGGGGGTTCGCGCTTGCCAGACTTACCCTGTACATATACTGGACAAACATTATTTTGATACAAATAATTAAATAACTTTGAGAATTTTCGCCATTTTTTGGAATATTATTTTTATTTTAGGTATGTGTAGTCGACAAAAATTAAATATCTATGTCAATGACTTGCATTATATTTCAATGTTAGAACATTTACCCCACCTATATCACTTTTCAATTTGACTATTATCGGTTTTGCGTCCTCAAAATATGATAACCAATTGTCTGGCGGCGGGGGGGGGGCTAATTTCGAGGTTGGGGGGACTAAGCTCCCCCTAGCCCCCCCCTAGTTGCGCCACTGTTTAGACCAAAGAAGGCGAAATTTCTTTCAAAAGAGGAGATTTCGAAATTTATAAATGAAGCGCCTGACGAAATTTATCTCCATATTAAAGTAGCTACTATCATAGATAAACCTACTATATTTGGTTTAGCAGGCGCATGTCGCCGAGAAGAACTAACAAAAATGTCATTGGATCATATTGAAGACAAAGGAAATATTTTATTAATAAATAATCCAGACACAAAAAACTACCTTTCTAGAACCTTTTTACTATCTGATGAAGCTGAAAGCGGAGAATATTAAAAATTGGTCAGAAAATATGCGATTTTAAGAAACCCAGGAACCCCACATAGGCGTTTTTTTGTAAATTACAAGAAAGGAGCTTGCACAGTACAATGCATCGTAATAAACACCTTTGGAAAAATGCCGCAGGTTATTTGAAGCTTCCAAATCCTGAACTACACTGCGCAAAACAATTAACGCAACGCCTAAAATTTCGTCTAACTTTGAATGGAAATTTCTCGAGAATGGTTGATCCGATTTTGATGAACTTTTAATCGAAATTTAGGTTAATTCCTCGTGAATATTCTTTTGATATTAAAATTCAATGTTACTTTGTTCTAGGCAATAATACAGGGTGAAGAAGAAAGACATGTTTTATTTACCAAGGTTTAAAACACCCTGTAGAATAAATCAGATGGATTCAAGAGATCTAACCAAAAGAATGTTGTAGCCCAGTATGTTTCCAACAAATCGTTTTTTTATTCGCTTCAATAGCACAATTTTTGCCTGAGTTACAGGACTTATTGAAAAGTACTGCATTTACTGTGTTTTAAATGAATGTACCAGTTCATGTTTGAATTGATTCTGTTGAAGACGTTGCCCGGTAACAAGAGAACACAACTTATACCAGATTGACATTTAGGCGTCAGTTTCAGTTCGGTTTTAAATTTTTCTTCTTATTGTGTACAGGGTTGTCCAAAGAAGGGTAAACACCTTTATAATTTCTTTATTTTACAAGATATTTGAAAAATGGTAAAAACAAAAGTTGTAGGGATTTTAGAGAGGAATAAGGATAATTTATGATAAAAACAATTGAACATCAAATAAAAAAATTACGCGAAAAAATTATGGTTATTTTGCTTATTTTAAATGGAACACCCTGTATATTATTGCATTTTTGGATTCTCCCGAAAATTCTAAACACTTTTTATATAAGATATTACACCTTTAAACCTAATAGTTTCGGAGCTATGAACAGTTGAAAATCAGTATTTTGGCTAATTTGCATTATTGTAAAACCTATCTAATGAAATAGGTACCATGAGTATACGAAAGTTGGTACTTCAGCTTGTACCATAGTAAGCACCACTATTAATTAAAGTGGCCAAGAGGCCGATTTTTACTTGTTTTTAGCTTAAAAACATATGAATTTAGGAATAACGAAGTGGCAACATATCTGCAATAACTAAACGAGTAGATATTAAATAACGACGGAACAATATTTATTATAAACCAAATCTATAATAACTTAACGAATATGTATTAAATAACGACGGAACAATATGTATTATAAACAAAATCTATAATAACTAAACAAATAGGTATCAAAGAACAAGGAAACAAAACTTATGAGAAAAAAACCTAGTTTTCAAAAATGCCTCCTTCAGCGGCTAAGCACATTTGCATGCGTTCTATAAAGTTTTCTTGAGTGTTACGTAACATTTCGTTGTTAACGGCTCTAAAGGCCTCTTGTATTCTCTCCTTCATTTCGTTTGGACCTTCACAAGGCGTAGCATTTACAAAATTGTCGACGAATCCCCATAAAAAGTAATCCAAAGGACTGAGGTCCGGAGACCTAGGGGGCCATAGAATCGGTCCTTCGGCTTCATTATTTACGTACCATGGATTCCCCCTATTACCTATCCAATTCGATTCATGACGTTCAGTTAAAAAGTATGTGACATCACGTGTGCCATGCGGTGGGGCTCCCCCATCATGTTGAAACCACATATTTTTTCTAACTTGAATGTTCACATTTTCTAATAAAATCGGCAGTGACTCCCTTAAAAAGTTTAAATATATGTTACCAGTTAAATTACCCTGGAAAAAATATGGTCCAATAACATAATCGTTTACAATGCCACCCCACACGTTCACGGACCATCTTCCTTGTTTCATAATTTCCCCTCTCCAATTAGGATTTTGTTGACTGTAGTACCTTATATTATGTCGGTTCATAGTACGGTCACTCCTAAACGTAGACTCATCTGTGAATAACACATTTCTAAAAAAGTCAGGGTTTTGGTAAGTTTTCTCTATAGCCCAAGAACAAAAATCTACTCTTTTTTCTATATCTCCAGGTAGTAACTTTTGGTGATATGAAATACGATAGGGATGGACTTTGTGATTTTGTAAAATTCTCTTCACAGATGTGTAAGACATACGAAGTGCTTCGCTCCGAGAATTGGTACTTTGAATTGGATTTTCATAAATGGAAAGCAGAACTCTTAGCTGATTTTCCTCATTGAGAACAGGCTTGTTAACAACGACTCTCTTCTTATAATCCACGTTTCCGGTCTCGCGGAATCTAACTCCTAATTTTTTTAATGTTCCTAAACTTGGTTGTCGTCTATCGGGATATCTGTCCAGATACTCTCGTTTGGACGGTCTTAACTGATAACCATTCCTCGCCAATATATTTAACAAATCTATCATTTCGGCTTTGGAATAACGTGTGACGTTTCTGTTCATCTTTAACAACTAACAACTTCACTAAAATAATATTCTTTAAAAAGTAAACTACCGAAAGTTTGACAAATCTTTGATTAACTTGTTGCCCGGCAACCAAACGACAGTATTTGCACAGGTATCTCGATAGACGATAACCAAGTTTAAACACGTTAAAGAAATTAGGAGTTAGATTCTGCAGCGAGCCCGGGAATGCGGATTATAAGAAGAGAGTTGTTAACAAGCCTTTTTTTAATGAGGAAAATCAGCCACGAATTTTTTTTGAAACATATATTTTGTTTATAATAAATATTGTTCCGTCGTTATTTAATATCTACTCGTTTAGTTATTGCAGATATGTTGCCACTTCGTTATTCCTAAATTCATATGTTTTTAAGCTAAAAACAAGTAAAAATCGGCCTCTTGGCCACTTTAATTAATAGTGGTGCTTACTATGGTACAAGCTGAAGTACCAACTTTCGTATACTCATGGTACCTATTTCATTAGATAGGTTTTACAATAATGCAAATTAGCCAAAATACTGATTTTCAACTGTTCATAGCTCCGAAACTATTAGGTTTAAAGGTGTAATATCTTATATAAAAAGTGTTTAGAATTTTCGGGAGAATCCAAAAATGCAATAATATACAGGGTGTTCCATTTAAAATAAGCAAAATAACCATAATTTTTTTGCGTAATTTTTTTATTTGATGTTCAATTGTTTTTATCATAAATTATCCTTATTCCTCTCTAAAATCCCTACAACTTTTGTTTTTACCATTTTTCAATATCTTGTAAAATAAAGAAATTATAAAGGTGTTTACCCTTCGTTGGACAACCCTGTACAGTCATGCGAAGGCAAACTAGAAATTCGACCCGCGACGAGTGTGTAATTGCAAGAACTTTTAGAGATGAAGGCTGGAGCTATAGCAGAATAGCGGAACGATTGAATGTTCATAAATCAACTGTACATAGAGTCATACAGAGACACATGGAGACCGATGATCATTTCCAGACGGATTGGACAAGGTCGACAGCGTGTTACCAGTGAGCGTGAAGACCGGTATCTGCGGTTGTCTGCTTTACGACAACGTTTCGTGACGGCAAGGTTTCTGAGGCAGGAAATTCAACACGCGAATGGTCCTCAGGTAAGCACTCAAACAGTGCGGAATCGTTTGAGGGAAGGAAATTTGAGACCACGTGTTCCTGCACGAGGTCCTGCGTTAACAGCAACACATCGGACAGCCAGGCTAGAATGGGCTAACGAACGTATGAACTGGGCGGAAGCTGATTGGTCGAGAGTGCTGTGGACAGATGAATCGAGATTCTGTCTTTTTAATTGCGATAGACGGGTCCGTGTGTATCGTAGACCAAATGAACGCTATGTACAGGGGAATTTCGTTAATGCCGTAATGTTTGGTGGGGGATCGGTAATGGTTTGGGGAGAGGTATCTTTGAGGGGTCCTGGTCGTACGGAGTTAGTTATTGTGGATGGGAATTTGAATGCGGAGCGATATATCAACGAAATACTGGACAATCACGTGAGGCCATTTGCACATAATGTTGGAGCGGAGTTTTTATTAATGCATAACAACGCTCGTCCCCATACAGCACGTGTAGTGCAAAATTACGTTAATAATGTTGGGATCGATGTCATGCAATGGCCTGCACGTAGTCCGGACCTGAACCCAATCGATCATGTTTGGGACTTATTGGGCAGGAGATTAAAGGCTAATGAAAGACAGCCAAATAACGTGGAAGGGCTGGGTGAGCTACTCATCGATACTTGGAATGGGCTGGATGAGGTACTCATACGAAAATTGATATATTGTGTTCATATCTTAATCTTACCTATTAAAACATGTTTTTCTAACTCCCTGTATTATTGACAAAACTAAACCGATCCTAACCCTTGATATCACGAAGAAATTTTCGTATAACTAAACTAAAATGTAGAATAGCGCCATGTTCAAATATCCGGTAACCGATGCGTTCGTAATTTAAAAAACAGTATAATTTATTTTTCGTTGCACCCTGTATTATTGACTGAACAAAACTAATATTGAATTTTAGTGATCTAAAAAAAAATCTTCACAGCCCAGCTACAAATTACAAACGTCTTCAACAGAATCAATTCAAACATGAATTGGTAAATTCATTTAAAACACAGTAAATGCAGTACTTTTCAATAAGTCCTGTAACTCAGGCAAAAATTGTGCTATTGAAGCGAATAAAAAAAAGATTTGTTGGAAACATACTGGGCTACAACATTCTTTTGGTTAGATCTCTTGAATCCATCTGATTTATTCTACAGGGTGTTTTAAACTTTGGTAAATAAAACATGTCTTTCTTCTTCACCCTGTATTATTGCCTAGAACAAAGTAACATTGAATTTTAATATCAAAAGAATATTCACGAGGAATTAACCTAAATTTCGATAAAAACTTCATCAAAATCGGATCAACCATTCTCGAGAAATTTCGATTCAAAGTTAGACGAAATTTTAGGCGTTGCGTTAATTGTTTTGCGCAGTGTATATACAGTTTCCGACCTTCAGCTGCCACAATGTTTGCAGATTCCGGAGAAGGAATAACAAATATCAAACGCCTCGGAGGTTGGAAATCTTCAACCACGGCAGAAGCTTATTTAGAAAGCTCAACAAGTCTTCAAAAAAATCTATCCAAGAAAGTATTGAACTTCAATGCCATTCCTTCCACTAGTCACCAACTTTCACCAGTGCAGTCTACCAAATCGACCTCTTTCAATCACAAAGTTACCCCCTCGGCGACGGTTACAACAATAAGTACCCGTGATAGAGAACTGGAATGTCCAAACCCAACCGACAAGTCCCCGAGTTCCTTGGAAAAAAATCTACCCTCTGCAATTAATTTACAAAATGCTGCAAACTACACGATTACTATTCATGTTGTTAATAATAATTAATTTGTGATTATGTATTATATATAAATAACGTAACTGAAGTTGGCCGAACGACGTAGGTAAATTACTATAAAAACTTGAACATGCGTTCTTTGGTGAAGGTTCTAGATTTTATTTTAGTTTATATCCAATATTTTTTCATTTGAGAAAGAGTTAATGTAGCATATTTTGAAATATCAACAGCTTTATGCAAACAATTCTGCAATGCAAAGCCTAGGGTATTCAGCCAATAAACTTCCTTGTTTTATTTCTTGAAATAAAATAGGCTAGCGTTACCTTTTCTGGGATATTTTCCAAATTTTTCTTGTTACAGCCCGTTGCGAAGAGCTTGAAGTTTTTTTCAACTCTGTCTTTGGACTTCTCGGAAATTATAGCTGAACATCCTACCACCAAACATTAGTCTTGTTAATGTTCGGTGATCCTACTAACCATACATTTTCTAAGTCACTTTCTTAAATCATAATTTGCAATAAATCGTAGTAGAAATCTTATTTTTAAGATAGCTGCATTTTTTCGGACCGATTGGATCGCCGAGAATTACGCGTTATTGCGGCATGAACACACTGAATGTTTACAGGAGTTTTTACAGTCCTGAGGCGACCTGTAGGCTTCTTATTCACGGCGGTGCTTCATTTAGTTCGTGGAGGTGCACAGCACGTTGTTCACACACGCACATAGCACGTTGTTCACCGGTAAACCGCTCCATTATTACTGATTTCTAAGCCGCTGTCTTGGTTTACAACACTACGATATATTCGGTAAATACATGGGGGAAAACCTTTCGGGACACTCTGTATAAATTGATTCCTAAGAATCCTAAAATGTTTGAAGAGGTGATTCTTAAAGTGACTTCGTTTACTTTCTCTACTGTCATTGATGTTAAAAAAGTTTATACGTCAAAGAATTTTTCAATATCCGAAAGGTTTATTTGGTTTACTAATTGTCACTGTCCAATTTCTAAGGCCGGACATAATGTAATTTAAATCGACACTTAGTTGCCAATTAAGTACGAAAAAATGTTTTAAACCATTAATAAAATTTAAATCTCCAGGTGATTGTAACTTATCAAAGCGTTTGTTTCAAAGGTAATCACAAACGCCACTTCGCATAAGCACAGGTAAAATGAGTTTTTATTAACTATTATATATTATAATAAAACTAATAAGTTATTTTTATTTGTATTGTACTGCGTAAAACTTTTAGGTAAATTTCTTTTAAATTTACAATAGCACATTATGTAGACTTTATGGGAGGTTACCATTATGTTTCAACCTCTGTCATCCCTCTGCCATGAATTGTTTTTCCAATTTCAAACAGCGCAAAGTTGTTCTCGATGCAACGTCCTTTCATTCTAAATTTTCATTATAAAAAAAAAATGTCGTAATATCGCACGCAACGTTTTACTGTGTCTTTCCATGCCACGTCTTATAATGCGTTAAACATTTAAAAGCTTTGAATCCCATTTGATTACATACATTTTAGCAAATGTAGTCTACGCCATAGATGATATCTACCACGTGGGAATCTCCTCGATACAGAGCGGGACTAATTTTTATCGGTTTTCCAGTTGGCGAGTTCCAATCCTCAATAGTCCTTACGGGTATTCCAGCGCAGTCGTGGCACCAAGGTCACGAAATTTCGGTACGAAGTTGTTTTTGTTTGCTTTAAATCTTTCTTATTTTTTACGAACCCAAACTCACTGATGTGTCTACAATTTTTTTTAATTTATCTCGAAATTACAGAGTTGAGTGGACTATTAAATACTCTTAAGGTAAAAAAAGTACTGATGAATATGTCGCTTAAATATGGTAATTCTTTAAATATAATATAGAGATATTATTTTAAAAAATGAGAAAAACCTAACTATACAAATTAATACAATAATACTTTACTTACACTTCAAGAATTTTTTCAAGCAGCTCATTATCAAATGGCACTCTGGCTCCCTTAAGCACAGTGTAACATTCTTTTTTCGTTAATCTTCCAGTTTTTGAGTGATCGGTTTGCAAAAAATATTCACGAAGACGATCCAAATCATCCCACAGGTATCTTTTAAGCTCGGTCAAAGCTATGGCTCTAAATACAAACATTCGGTAGTTATTTTCAACCTCTTTTTAGGGCTGGTTTGCTTTAAGTCAGGAACGAGAGGACAATGCAAAAAGTTTTTGGTTTCTGCTACTGGACATATGTTTCCTTAATACTATCACAGACAATGACCTAACACGAGCGCATGCGGATTAGGGATGTCAATTCCGAAGGGTTTTTATAATCCCGGGATTTTCGAGTTTGCTTGCACAATCCCGAGATTCCAGGATAAAATACTGGGATTAGACATCGATAAAAAAAAGAAACAATATTGACATAACCCTGCGGAAGGAAAACATCTTTCAGGTTCCACACTTGTAAGCTGAATGTTAGTGGATATACCGAACTTTTTTGTAATGTAACGCTTAAAGGTCCATTTGTCGTTACCAGAATATCTGCAAGGGGAATATCATCTTCGTCGCCTATCCAGTGGCGGACCTACTATGCTGCGAGCAATTCAGGGGCCTCTTCTTTTTCTAGTCGTCATATTTTCTGGCTTTGCTTATGGGGTGTAAAGGGATTTTGTACAGTGGCGGCTCGTGGAGAATTATATTGGGAGGTCAATAACAAATTAAAAATAGGCATACTTAAAATAAAAATAAATATGTTATCTTTAAATTGAGCTTTAAATTCTCTTGAAGTTCAGGTCTACTCTTCGTTCTTTAGAACTGGAAAAATGCTGAATGACTCGTTCGTTAAAATTGCATGCACATTACTTTTCGATTTCTCGATACTTAACATTGCTAAAGCTGATAGTCTATCTTGGCCCAACTTCTCAACAAAATTTATAAGCCCTCGAAAAACCCCTGGATTTTCAGACAAAGCCGTTTCATCATGGCCACGTATTGCCAGCTTGAATGCCCCACAAAATGTTATACAATCTATAATTTTGTTTAAAATATAACGATTTTTGGATACATTTTCATTAAAATCTCTAAGGGATTTTCTATAAGCTATGTCTAGCTGAGTGCGGATATCAACACTTCCGACCGTAATATAGTGCAACGAACATTTCATGTGATCTGCAGAAAACGCATGTTTTTTTTGTTTTTTCTTTTAAGTGCTTTAAGTCTTTAACACCGGTTTTGCACCATAATGAGTCCGACGAGTCCTTAGAAAACAACAAAGAAACATAACAGTAAAATGAGCTGGAGACTTCACAACCACATATCCAGTTAGCTAAATCGTACATACTTTTGCGAACTTTTCGATGAACCTCTTTATTTTTGTCTGTACTAGTTTGCCGTATACTTCTTCTTCCAATTGCGACCACTTACCTTGAATTCGGTTATTTTCTCAAAATTAAGTTCGTTAGCACTCTTTAGTTGTTTAATTTTTTGCACTATCGACATTTTATTTCATCTACATTCACAACTCAAACATAGACCCTAAAATTAGTTATTTTTGTAAAATTAAGTTCGTAAGCACTTTTTAGTTATTTATTTTTTTTTGCACTAGTCACTACCAACATTTTATTTCATGTATATTTCAAACTCACACATGGATCATGAAAATAAAAAATATATATTACAAAAAACAGTATATAAATCAATTTTCATCGATTAAAAACGTCCTAATGCCGCGCCGACTTGATGCCGCGACCGATCGAATGAGAAGAGACTAGAGACCGGTTGATGACCCAAATCACGATTTCATATTCCATTTGCTCACGTTCGGCTGCCGATCGGTAGCTGTGAAATCGTCATTTATTTCAAAAATTGAAGCTAATTTCTGGAAACAATTTGCATTCGTATCTAACTAATTGCCCTGAAGTATTATCTGATTTTAAATTAAAATATAAGCAATACAAGAAAGATATTTTGCCCAAAACAAAACTTGGTTGGAAACAAATTTAAAATTTCATTTTTTTGTGCAATCATCACCTACAGCGAGTGAAATCTTTGGGTACTTTCGTCAAGCTTTAAGGTAATCAGGGCAATTCGGACTGCCGAGCCTAGCTTAGTATGGCGTATTGTATTATGCCTAAGGAACGCAACGAGACCATTCGAACCGCCGCGCGCGGCTAATAGTGTAGCGTATTTAACTTTTCCCAAGATTCGCGTGTATTTTTGAGGAGTCATTGACCAAATGACCCTATGGAAGAGCCGCCACTGATTTTGTATAACTATGAATGACTATTTTTCAGTTCAGTTTCAGGGTTCCAAATTGGAGTTATAATCTTTGTTTTAGACATGAATTATTTTCTGTAAGTGCATATAGAGGGTCCTTTGTCCTAACCTAACCTAACCTAACCTAGGGGGGGGGTTCATAATTTATAGTTCCGCCACTGCGCTTATTTCTGATTTTTGATTAGTTGCTTCATTTTCTTTGTCTTTGCGCTTTGTTACGCCGTTGATGACTTTAAATAATATAAAAACAGTAAAATGTAGGCAATTTTTTAAAACAATTTAAATTCGGTTTTATACACATAATTATGTTTTTGTCAAGTATTTATTTATTATATTATTAAATTTTCCACCAGATTAGTAGCCAATTGACAAATATGCCTAAATAAAAATGTTTCTGATTCAGATTTAATAAGATAAATGCTTGAAATTTTAAATTAATAATCTTGTTCAGAATTCGAATTTGTGAGAGAGCAGAGATTGTCAGAATAAATGGCACTGAGTTGCTTGATTCTCGTTCTTAATCTCTGTTGCAGATCAGTGCTAAGTAGTGTTTTAATTTTGGATATTTCCTTCAACATGAATTTACTTTGGTACAAAGCGACAGGCACATTTGCACAATCATCAACACCTCAAACGGCAGTAAAATATATATTATTACGAGAATTGATCGACGATATTTTCGAGACAGGTTTTTCCTTCGATATCCCGGGATCCTGGGACATCGAATCCCCGAATTGACATCCCTAAAGAGGATATAAACCAATTTTCCATAAGAACGAATGCCATGCACTATCTGATAATTCGAAAGATATTGGCCAAAAACCTTTTTTGTCACTTTTTGGTAATTTTTTTTGTGATCCAGATGGTCTACATGCGAGCACTCTATACATGCATAAACAACCCCTCGAGAGGTACGATTAGAGAAAACAATTATATTATTCCAATGAAAGCCTCCAAAACTGTTTCTGGTGACTCCGGAAATGGTTTATTGGAATTGAATAAAATGCATTGCTTTGGAATACTAATAAAAGAAAGCAGATTTTCAATGTGTGTGGGAGAGGTCCAAATTAAACTCATAGTTAGTACATTCAGAGATATCTTGCTTAGAACAGAAACTGACAGAGCGGTCAAAAATGTACACTAAGCGGTGTACTATCTCTCACTTGATCGGCTTGACATATTAATCATATTATGTTAAGAACAATACTCAGAACTTAAGTATGAAATTTGATAGAATTGTAACAGTTCTGGTTATCAAGTTAAGATTGTTTGTTGTTGGGTCTTTCAGTCAAGAAACCACATTGTTTATTGTAGAGTGGATGATGCAAGGTAATTTGAAAGGATAATCAAATTAAATTTTAGTTACCTTATTTTTGACCTATCATATCTTTTTTTATAACAGCTTGCTGAAAATCCTCTTGCTATTGTAATCATTTCATGTTCAGTAAAATCTTCGCCCATAATTTTGCACAATTTGTCCCTGTAATCAAACATACGCTAGTTAAAAAAGGGAAGGAAGATAGTCGTCAACAGTCAAAGTAGTCAGAACACCATATTTTTGTTACTATTGAACAAATTTAAAAAAAAACTTTTTTCGGGTAATAGATTGTTTTTCCTCTTCTTGGAATATGTATTAAATCATTCATTTGTTTTATTATACGAGGAAAAATAAAAACTACCTTACTGAGAGAGCCTGGAAAATGCCAAACGAGAATTTGGTAAAAAGTCAGCAAATTGTTCAGAAAAAATGAAATGTAGTTCTCTTACCGTAACTGGGCATACGTAATGACAGCAGTTTCCTTCGGAATATTTTCTGCTACAAAGTCTTTATAAATTGGCCTTAATTTCTCCCTTACCTTTTCCATTATTTTTTTCAAGTTGGCCTTGGGAAACTAAAATTCATAGAAAAAAATCTAAAAATAATTATTGTTCGAATAACTTTCTGGTCTGTCCAGACATAAATGAAAATATATATTTCGAAAAAAAATTTTTAAAAGATTGTCCATATATTTCAAAAAACATTCCAGTAAAAATTTTTTCGAACACAGAATCTTACGAAGAAAATATATTTCGAAAAATTTTAAATATTTTATTAAGCCGCCATTTTGTTACACCATCCTGGATTCGTACCAAAATTTTGCCAGTTGATTCCAACATAATACTTGATTTTTGTGCAAAATTTGAGATAAATTGGATAAGTAGTTTTTTAATAATATTTTTTTTAACATTTCACTAGGCCGCCATTTTGTTTCATCGCAATGGATTTTTACCAAAACGTCATAAAGCTATCCCCACATAACCCTTGATTTTTGACCAAAATTTGGAATCAATCTGGTAAGTAGTTTTTTAGCTATGCCTCGAAAGGACAGACCGGCAGACAGACAGAACAACGGATTTGAGAAAACATGTTTTTTCGACATCTAGGGATCCTCAAACGTGAAGATCCTAAAAAATCCCCGAGAGTGATTTTTTTACGATTAGAAAGTAAAAGGAATCATTTCTTAAATTATTTTTTCTTACCTGTCCACAATTGATTTCCATGTATCTTAAGGCATATTCGTCAGCATCAACCAATACAAATTCGAATCCGTTTATAATTAGAGTTGCTCCTATGAACATATGCTGTGGTGTGTAACACAACGGTGGCTTACTTGTAAATATTTTCTGTCCAGGTAGCTGCACTTCAGCTCGTGCGGAAAATGTTGATGTGTTGAATCCTGGAAAAGTATTTCAATAATTAAAGACAAACCAATGAAGAAAAAAATGGCATTTTTTTTTAATTTCAACCAATCATATCGTAATTGCAGTGATAAAACACCTATCAGCTGTTTTGTAGATTTTGTTTTACCGCTGTAATTTCCTATCTCAACTGTGTTAAAATCATACAACAGCTCCCTAAATATCGTCTTAGTTTGGAAAGCTGATAATTTCGGCCTCTTAACCTCAAAATGTATTCCAATATTAGTGTTCCTAAGTTGTAATGTATTTTTCTTTAAATATTAATGTATATTGTACAAACTGAGGTTAATAAACGTCGTAAATATTATTATTATTTTTATCCTGGTTGTCTCACAGTATTCCTGTAGTTGTATTTTATACTGACGGGATTATACTAAGTCAGTACCAAAAAAAAAGAAGTGAAAAAAAAACAACTAACGATGCTACATGTTTTCAATATGACCGATTTCTGAATGTTCCTGTGAATGTCTGTATTAAGTCCTAATTGAGCCAAATGCGGTGTAAACGTTATTAGCATGAGGCCTGTTACTGATATGACAAGAGAAGCAGTGATGACTCTTTTCTGTTTTCAGAGCTTTTTTATTTCCATTGCCAAATCGGTGTATTTGGCAATGGATGTTCTTGTCGTTGGGGATAACCATGTCAATTAAATAAGTGATTTTTGATTTTTTGGATTGAAAGGTAATATCGGATCTGTTTCGGGGATTGTTTTATCTGTCTGGATGTCCATGTCCCAGTAAAGCTTGTAGACTTCGTTTTCAAGTATGAATGTTGGTGTATAATGGTAGTAAGGGTCTGTGTTCTCCATTAGTTTGTATGTTGTGTCTGAGTTGTGTCTCGCGGTGTATTCAGTTCTGGCCATTATTCTACATTCACTCCTTACGTGATCGATCATGTCGTCTTTAATGGTTGTGTCCTTGATGATGTGCTTTTGGTAGTTTCTGGTGACTATGACTTTGTCTTGGATAGCAAGCAGGAAGCCTTCTGTTTCGGGGAACAGCTGCCATTCTTGCAACCACGTATATGAAAGCTTTTTGTGTATGTGGTCTTGCTTTATGTGGTATCTGCGTCTTCCGTGGAGTGTTTCAGACCAGGTCTTCATCTTTTCTAGTCGTGATTGGATGTGACTATGTGCATCTGCTGCGTGGCTCTTTGAGACGGGTCAAGCGGTGAATAATTCATGTCTGCCTTCACTACTGCCTTGTGGAGGTTAGTTTGTTTGTTGTGGAAGAATTTTCTGAGTTCGTAAATTTGTTCTTTATCTAGTGATTGTATATCTATAATTTCCCTCCCTCCTTCCTTTCTTTTGATGGTGAGTCTTTCCTTGCATGCGTTGGGATGTAACTTCCTGTGAATGTTTTTTATGTCTGTGTGTGACCATTTAATGATACCAAACGAATACTTAAGAATAGGTATGGCGAAGATGTTAATAGCTTTCGTTAGATTTCTGTAGTTCAGTTTTGTTTTTAGTGGTTTTGTGAGTCTGTTTTTAAATTCCGTCTTGAGCTCTGATTTGATATGTTTCTTCTTTGAGCATGTTATCTATGGTTTCATTGTTGATTGTTTCCGTCGTAGAGCGGTCTTTTCATTGTCCCTTGTTGATATGAAGTAGCTTGCATTTACTTATACCAAATTCCATGTTGATGTCCAGGGTAAACATATCTGTGATTCTAAGGAGTTCCTTTAGCTGTGCCTTTGTGCTTGCGTATAATTTTATGTCATCCCTGTAAGAGATGGTTTATCTTGTGTAGGTTATTTTTTTTTGGTGTTTAATGTGAAATCCGAAGTTTGTGTTATTCAGTGTGTTTGAGAGTGGGTTGAGACAGAGGTAAAACCACAAAGCGCTGATTGAATTTCTCTGGAATATACCTAGTCTGATCTATATCTTTTCTCTTTCGACGTGTTCTCAGGTTGATTTTAGTTTTACACGTACTCATGAGTTGCGTAAGAAATTGCTGGTTGATTGACTTTGTATAATTCTAGCACTCTGGTTAGCCAACTGTGGGGTATCGAATCAAAGGCTTTTTTATAATCTATGTAACCAGTGTGAAGGTTTCTACGATTTTTCCTGGTTTGTTCCATGATGACGCTGTCCATAATTAGCTGCTCCTTACATCCTCGGCTGTTTTTCCTGCACCCTTTTTGTTCTTCCGTTAGAATGTTTTTGTGATCTAGATGTTGTTCTATTCTCCTGGTAATTGTGGCTGTGATAATCTTATATAGGGTTGGAAGGCTCTTAATAGGTTGGTAATTCCACGGGTTTTTAGTGTCTGAGTTTTTGGGTTTAAGGTATGTTACTCCTTGGGTGTGAAAACTGGAGAGTGCACTGGGTTTTAAAATAATTTCATTAATTTGGCGAGTGAGAGTCATGTGTGGAGGTAAACTGTTTGTACCAGATGTTATGAATATTATCTATTCCAAGACATCTCCTGCTATGCGTGTATTTGATTATTTCTGCAACTTCTTGTGTTGTCATTGCAAAGTCCTCTTGTTTCTCCAAGCACTTGTGTCTATCTTCTTCCACTTTAATCCACGAAGCGTTATTATTGTGTAGTTTCGGTTCTAACCAAATGCTTTTCTAGTATTCTGTGATTTCTTGTTTGGTCGGTGGATCTATTACTCGTGCCTCCTCATTGCTCATGGTTTTTTGGTAGAACTGTTTTTCGCTTCTTCGAAACAGATTGTTAGCTTCCTTTCTTTCATTTGATTCTTTGTATCTTCGGAGTCTTACGGCAAACACGGATAATTTTTGCTTCAGAGTGTCAAGGATTTCTGTAAGCGTGTGATCAGGAGTTGTAGATTTGATTTTCTTTACACTTTGTGTGATACGTTTAGACTTGTTGCCGTTCATGAATTGGGCAAGATGTCACAATTATTTTCTAATTTTGTTAATTTTGTTTTCGATCCTTATCTGCCATTTGAATTTTGATTTTATGCTGTGGGTGTTTCTGTTTCGTGGCGGGAGTTTCTGATTGTTCTGTGTTATCGTGGTTATAGCTGCTGCGTAGAGCACTGTATGAATGTCCTCAATTGTGCTCGCATTCGTCATGTACTCGGATGTTATGTGTTCATTGATGATCTTTAGGATTTTTTGTATGTCCCGTTTGAAGATTACACGAAGAATAGGATATCTTGTTGTAGGATCGGTGCCGGACCATTTGTTTAGATGTGACTCCATTTCTACTTTGATTGCTTTTATGCGAGATGGTCCGAGGTGTAGCTGTGTGTATGGTGCTTTGGGCGAATGATTCACTTGACCTGTGCGCTGTGTTGTGCTTGTCATCTGTCGTAAGTTGTTGCTGATCCTCTTGTGCAAAGTTGGGCTTATTATTATTATTATTAAGTAATCGAAGATTGCCATGACCGGTAAAATTCAAACAAAAAACGTGCGCTGCGCGGCTGACATGCATCAAGTTTTTCGATGACATTTCACATTTGCCATCAATTTTTGAATTCCTTGACAATTTGTGAATTTGTAAATTTGGTGGAAAAATGGGCCGTTTCGAAAATTGACTCAAATATTGATAAGTTAACTTAACCGCATATGACAAAACGTTTACACAAATGTATTTGAAAGATATATATGAGATTTTCACATTAAAGACGATAAAAACCATGGTTTACAATAAGAACTTCCAAGTTGGCAGCATTAACCTCGTCACATTTATTTTATAAATTCTTTTTTAGCGTTCCGTTGCATTTATAATTGCTTCGAATTAATTTTCTTTTAAATTTCTTATTTTTTCAAAAAATGTTTCCCCATGTTTCTTCAATATTATTACTTATTTCTCTATAAAATGTATTTTTCAAATAGCCCCAAAGGAACGTATCCATGGGCGTTAGATCTGGGCCGTTCGCGGGCCAACTGATTATTCCATATCTCCCCATCCACACTTAATAATTATTTTGAACAAAGTTTTTTACTACCTCGATATTATGGGTAGTGGCCCCGCACCAAACTTGTATTGAGGATTGTCCCTAAAAAGCAATTGGCTTGTTGATTTATAATTTAAACACTTAGATAACTTCCTCCTATGCATTTTAGTTGGTACAGATTGGATTCTCTCACCATTCTGAACATTTTCCCATTTTTTAAGTATTAGCACAAAC
The DNA here is from genome assembly GCA_030620095.1 of Kuschelorhynchus macadamiae. Classification (NCBI taxonomy): domain Eukaryota; kingdom Metazoa; phylum Arthropoda; class Insecta; order Coleoptera; family Curculionidae; genus Kuschelorhynchus; species Kuschelorhynchus macadamiae. The sequence continues at coordinate 196,592 of JAUTXW010005054.1, read as the reverse complement.
TAAAAATGAGGCAAGCAGTAAATCAGACTTCAAACATCAATGTCATGACATTAAGGCACTTTATCTTTATCTCCAGGTAACAGCAGGTATCTGTATACCAAAAAAAAATTAATTTTCCTGTAATAAGTAGATGCTTTTTGTACAGGGTGATCAGTTAAGGGTAGCGAGCGGCCATATCTCATAAGATATTGGTCGTATAGATTTGAGAAAAAAAAATCATAATAAAATTCGCCAAGAGAAATTGCTGAAAATTATTTTCGAGTTTGTCAAACGTCCGCTAGAGGGCGTAACAACCAACACCAAGTAGAAAAATGGGGTTTTTATAGAATTTTGCCTAATGAAAATATATCGATGATATCATTTTCATATTTAGTGACCATTTTCCTACACTTTTTGTCTAAAATGTTTTGTTCTATATATCAAAATAACGCGGTGGGGGAAGTTCAATTGTTTTTTCAACCAAACCAAGATGTCTCCCGTTTCTTTTGACCGATTTTAGCAAACTTAGGCTCATATGAAAGAGCATAATTTGCACTACAAAACGCTTATTTGGTTTTGAATTTTTGACTTTTGCCGGCGTCGCTAGATGGCGTTAACTGAATTAGTAGCATATTTTTTAGCTTTTTTCAAAAAAAACAAACGTAATGGTATATTCATTTTTACATATTTTAAAAGGGGATAAATTTCTCTATAATTTAATGAAAATAATTTATCATCTACCTTTTTTTGAACCGTTGATATTGATCAAAATATTATTTTATTTTATTAAAAAATGGCACGCCTCTGCTTTTTGTCAAAATAAAAATCATTTTCGTAATCACCTATTAGTTGCTAACAAAAAGAACCTCTTGACTTTTTTTCGTTAGACGAACGGTTTTGGATTGAAAAAATAAGATGTTTAACAATTAAAAATCTTAATAAAACTGTCCAACAACAGCAGGAGCAATAACACTAAAAACAAGAACATGGAACTTTAAAAATAAACGTTAAAAATAAATTAATAGTTTTGTCGTAAATGTTCAAAATGTTGTCCATTATTTTGAATGCACTGGTCCAATCTCTTCTGGGTGGAGTTGACAGCTGTCTCAATTTCCGCTCTTGGTATAATATTTATGGCGTTTTGAATTCGGACTATCATATCTTCTCGAGTAGTTGGTCGAGTTTTATACACCAAATCCTTTATTCGGCCCCACAGATAAAAATCAAGGCAGGTTAAATCGGGGGACCGTGGTGGCCACAAAAATAGACTGCCTCTACCAATCCAACGGTTAGGAAAACGCCTGTTCAAAAAATCTTGCACATTTCGTGAATAATGTGCCGGGTATCCGTCTTGTTGAAACCACATGTTTCTTCTTACTTGTAAAGGCACATTTTCTAAGAGTTCTGGTGCGGACCGATAATAGCACCATTAATAACACCGCACCAGACGTTGACGCTCCATCGACCCTGCTGATAATCTTCACGTAACCAGTGTGGATTAGTGTCCGACCAGTAATGCACGTTATGAAGATTTACCCTGCCATTATTGCAAAACGATGCTTCGTCTGTCCACAATATTTGTGACAAAATATGATGGTTTTCCCTAATGAAGTCTCTAAGCCAGTAGCAGTAATCGAGCCTACGTTCAAAGTCAGTGTCATTTAGGGCTTGATGAATCACGATGTGATATGGATGCATTTTAAAATCCATAAATGGGGGTCTGCATGAATATAAGCCAACACATTTATAATGTTATCTTCTCTTCTTACTCTCCGATTTCTTCTCAAAGTTGGAGTCTAAACGATGAAAAACCATTCTCGAATGGTGTCTTCGGAAGGGATAACGCAGTGCATACTGCCTAGAAGCAATCATATCAAAGGCTTTTTCATTCGTAAAAGGCATGATTTGTTGTAAAAATACTTTTTACATAACATTAAATTAGATGTCAATAGCAGGAACTATCAAAATGAATATCAACGTGATTGACAATTTGTTGTTTTGTTTCTTAACGTAGATCATGGCCTGCTTCGCTTAAATGCGATGTTAGTTAAATTTGATTTTTAATTTAATTTATGAAATAATAATAATTATTAATAATAAATTATGAACTAAAGCATTTTCTCGCTAATTAAATGATTATTAATGATAAAAATAAGAGGTAATAATTTTATTATTGTGAGATGTAATATTTAAAAATAATTTTGAACCTTATAGTTATCATTGTTAAACATCTTATTTTTTCAATCCAAGACCGTTCGTCTAACGAAAAAAAGTCAAGAGGTTCTTTTTGTTAGCAACTAATAAGTGATTACGAAAATGTTTTTATTTTGACAAAAAGCAGTGGCGTGCCATTTTTTAATAAAATAAAATAATATTTTGGTCAATATCAACGGTTCAAAAAAAGGTAGATGATAAATTATTTTCATTAAATTATAGAGAAATTTATCCCCTTTTAAAATATGTAAAAATGAATATACCATTATAAAACTAAAAAATATGCTACTAATTCAGTTAACGCCATCTAGCGACGCCAGCAAAGGTCAAAAATTCAAAACCAAATAAGCGTTTTGTAGTGCAAATTATGCTCGTTCATATGAGCCTAAGTTTGCTAAAATCGGTCAAAAGAAACGGGAGACATCTTGGTTTGTTTGAAAAAACAATTGAACTTCCCCCACCGCTTTATTTTGATATATAGAACAAAACATTTTAGACAAAAAATGTAGGGAAATGGTCACTAAATATGAAAATGATATCATCGATATATTTTCATTAGGCAAAATTCTATAAAAACCCCATTTTTCTACTTGGTGTTGGTTGTTACGCCCTCTAGCGGACGTTTGACAAACTCGAAAATAATTTTCAGCAATTTCTCTTGGCGACTTTTATTACGATTTTTTTTCTCAAATCTATACGACCAATATCTTATGAGATATGGCCGCTCGCTACCCTTAACTGATCACCCTGTACAGCATACGATAAAAAGTATGGAAATATAATGCCCAGGCCCACATTAAAAAGATAATATTGATGAAGTGTCCTCAAACACAAAACGTAGCAAGGTAATGATAGGATCTGCAGTTTCCAGAAAAGACGAAATTCTTGTAAAAATGTACAAAATTAACTTAGCTCCTTGGGCGAAGTATTAATTTGTAAAAAATATGAGTGCAATTTACCTGAATTCCTTTGGCCGACTTCAAAAACGGCCAGGGTATCGTCGGTCAGGAAATAACTGATTATAAAATTCCTGGTGCAATTCTCTGGTATTCTTGATATCATTCTAGCCTTAAAACGTAGAATGTGGCTGTCGAGTCCAACCCTACAAACGGTTTAATGATATTTAGCTATCTTGAACATATTTGATCTTACTTACCGATAAGCGATAGCATATCACCTATCGTATTTTATTTCTCGATATCTCGATAGTTATCGACTTGTCGAAAGGTTTTCTTACTTATCGATAGATCATTGCAACTTGTTATAAATTAAAACTGAAGTTATCCAGGGACTAAAGAAAAAAGGATGTTTTTGTTTAAAATCTAATACTAGACAAAACAGACTATTTTGAAAGAGTAGACAATTTGATTCAAACTGGTCTTTACGATTTAAATGAGAAAAACTCGTTGTCAAAAATGATAACAGAAGTAAAAAGAACCTTAAGTGTAAAAACCTTGTGTCCGATAAACTAAAATTCAAACTAACACACAGTAACCCACAGTTATCTAAACTGTGTTGCCTTCCCAAAATCCTTAAACCTGGGAAGTCCATGAGAGCTATTGTTTCAGCTGTTGGATCACCAACGTACAATATTTTAAAATGGTTAGAAGAAGAATTCAGCAAATTAAAAATCTCGTACGATAACTTTGAGGTTACTAACTCGTTAGAATTCTTAGATAAAATTAAAAATGTTCACTTAAAAGAAGGTGAAATTTTTTGATGTAAGCTCATTGTTTCCTAGTGTACCCATACCATAGCTTTAGAGTACCTAAAAGAACTACTTGAATTCAATAATTTGAAGAAATTTGCTTCTCACAAAATTATGTATGAATCAAAATTTTTTTTAGTTCGACAATAAATATAATAAACAACTTGAGGGAACTGCGATGGGCAATTGCTTATCTCCATTCCTTGCAAATTTGTTTATGGGTAGATTAGAAACCCAATTCAAAAAAGAACTCAAGTATTTCCCAAGGGTGTGGTATAGATACATAGACGATATATTTGCTATTTTTGATACTAGAACAGAAAATTTAGATACTTCGAAGGATGTTTATTGTTTAATGTTTCTAACATTAAACAATAAACATCCTTCGATTAGTTTTACGTACGAAAAGGAAAACAATGGGCAATTACCTTTTCTCGACACTTTAGTTATTAGAAATAACGATAAATTAGAATTTGATATTTATAGGAAATTTACTAATACTGATAGGTATATAACATCCGACTCATTTCATTGCCGTCAACACAACATGGCAGCATTTCAATACTGAACTCACAAGTTTTTCCATTAAGTAAAAAACCATGAAATGAATCGGATTAAAAATATAGCTAAAACTAATGGATATAATGATGATTATGATCATAAATTAGTAAATAGACATAAGCATAAGATAATGTTAAAAAATGCCACTACACCTGAGGCTCCCAATAAGTTCGTAGTAATCCCATATGATCCCAGATATACGAGAGGTCTAGAAAAAGTTTTTAAAAACGTAGGTTTTAAAGTACCCTACAAAATGGAGAACCTATGTAACACTTGATTTTTGTGAAAAAATTGAGGTACATTGGATAATTAGATTTTTATTAATATTATGTTAGAAACAATCTAGTATGGCGGAACAAGATGGCGGCCTTCCTACTTGCATAAAATTTGAAATCAATCCATTTGCAGGTCGAATTTCTAAATATTTTAATAAGCCGCCATTATTGTTTCACCATCTTGGATTCATACAAGCATACAAGATTCATCAACTAGTAAAATAGTTGATTTCCATAAAATAGTTGATAGTGCACAATTTTGTTAAATACTAAATAGTTATCTAGTATTTTTTTTAATTTCACTAGACCGCCATTGGATTTTTACCAAAATGTTACCAGATTATCTCCACATGACTCTTAATTTTTGACCAAAATTTGAAATCAATCGGATAAGTAGCTCAACGGTTATATAATGGTTCTATGCCGCGAAGAGAGAGACCAACAGACAGACAGACAGACCGACGAAATTAAGAAAACACATTTTTTGGCATCTAGGAGTCCTGAAATGTAAAGATCTGGAAAACTATCAGAGGGTGATTTTTTCGCGGTTTCAGTATTTTTGTTTACGAGGGAAGTAAAAAGCTTGCTAAAATAGTAATTAATAATAAAACTGTTATTTTCTTTTCAATAATCCTGTTAAAATATTGTTGTATCAAACGAGAGTTGCTCCAAATTATCCCTTCATTTATTAAAAAATAATCACTCCAAAATTATTAAAAAAATACCTATCGTATAACAAAAATTTTTTGAAATCCTTGTGCGGGGCTTTGGGCTCAACGGTTATACAGTTCTGTGCCGAGTCCTCGTATGTCCCAAAACCGTTCCAAGGTGGCAGTTCTCTTTCCCTCGGTTTCGCTATATAGACGGTCTCTTGTTTGTTTGCAGGTTCGGACAGCGGCGTAAATTCACTTATCCCGTATTTGGTAGTGTAGTATTCCTTAGTGAACGCGTCACAATCCGTGAGAACCAGTTTACGGCCATAGCAATTGATTACTCCTTAAAAACCAAAAAAAAAAATTACATGGTATTTTATTTTTGTAGGGTCATCTCAGTAACTAAAATTCCTAAAAACGTAGAATGTATTTATTTTCTACTCGGTTAATTTTTGTAAAATCAGGTTAAAAACAACTTTTATCAGATCAAAAAATGAAGGGATGAATTTTTAATCTGTGGTTTTTGGTGGACAAAAAGGTAAAATCCCAAGTTGGAGTGTCTTCACCTGTCTTCCTTGCAAGTACTTTCGAAATCATATTGCAAAAAATATATTTAGAATTTGTACAGCCCTCTATATTCTTGGGAACGAACTACAGAGAGTTTCGTCTATAACAAAAAATTTTAAACTCTACAATTTGTGTCCTTACACATTTCTTCCATCGACTAACAGAAAACGATATAAATCGATTTCAAAATTGTTTCAAGATGGCGGTGAAGGAAGACAAATGGAGACAAGTGAAAGAAAATAGTGTTGAATTTAAGAAATGAATAGCCATTTCATCAAAATTGCACCCAATTTATACAAAAATTAAAAGACCATGAATTAGAATTAGAAAATTGTATGTTTCTTGATAAAGCGATCATAACTAAAGTGGCAGTAAAAGAAATTATTGATAACCTGAATTCAAGAATATCTAGTGGACATTTCTATAAAAATTCTTAAAAAACTCAAATTCAACTAATTCCAATTTTAGAGGAAATAATTATGGACCTATATCTGTATTACCAGTTCTATCAAAAACCTTAGAAAAAATAATACACAATAAATTCTCAAATTATTTGGAAAATAAAAATTTACTATTCAGTGGTCAATATGGATTTCGAAAATTTTGGATTACAGAAACTAGAGTTATTATCACTGCTATTCAGTTAAAAACTGGTCAAATTAAAAAATGTTGTATCTTATCCTTAGACTTATGCAAAGCTTTTGATACAATTAATCATAATATTTTATTAAATAAAAATATACAGTACTGCCATTTGAGGAAATGCTACAAAATGCATTTTACTATTCATGTTGTTAATAATAATTAATATGTAATTATGTATTTGATATAAATAAACGACTCTTTTTAACTTTTGGGTTTTTCCGCACGCTTGTAGAAAAAATATTGCAACTTACACGTGCGCAAAGTGACTTTTTCGCACGCGAACTTCAGCGAAGATCTCAATATTAAACCCATAGCCCGGATATGCAGCATTCAAACTCTTACACTCCGGGTCAAACACGGAGAGGTGGCCGCCCTACTCACAGTCCGAGAAAACAAGTTTACGGATAATAACAATTTATTATTCCTTTGAAAACTCAGTATAAAAAAGTAAATTGGATTATTTTTTTAAGGTCATCTCAGCTATTTTTTATTTTTTAAAAAAGGAACAATTTTGTATGGGATTCTTTACTTACCGCCTATGCTTAAATCTTTCTCATCGTAGTATTCTATATTTTCTCTGCCACAATCTAGCGGATCGACAATGTACCTCCTGTTACTTAGGGCCGATCCGAGTACATTTAAAACTGTATAGTTGGCATTGCTGCCCACTGCAGGCAGTTCTTTATACCTGAAAAATAAAAGATAATTATTATCGGCAGTGCAAGCTAAAAGTCGTGGTCCTTGGGATGAAGGGAATGGATTCTCTCCAGACACCCGCACTCCTAATGGGGAGTCCTAATTTCGAATAAATAAAATATTAGCCATTCTATATGAAAGTGCGGACTTTTTTTATCAACAAAATAATTACGAGCTTGGAACTTAAACAAATTTGAAAGTGAAAAAACACCCTGTATATGTATTAAAGGTCAACATAATGTTATTCAGAACTCCCTGTACAGGAAGATGTCTAAATACCTCTTAGGGAGTTTACCCCTGCGAAGGAACATAAATCCAGGTTCTCCACCACTTTCCAATTGGAGCTCCTTTATTTCAATCGTATCATCTGCCAGATAGTAACGAATCTCAAGGTAATGCAAATATCCATATTCAGTATTTTGATCATCCCAGTATGCTTTGAAATGTAGAACCTAAAAATTGCAATGAATATATAAGTAGAATCTAAAAAATCAAAAATGTACAGGGCATTTCGTTTATAAAAACCAAAGTTTGGTACGCTACTAGTTTCTAATTCACCCTGTATATTCAAGGTTTTTTTTTCTAGGAAGTACCCTGAAATCCATACAATTCTTGTATTTATTATTTTTTTCTATCTACAAAGATAAACGTTGAAAATGGGTGACAAAATATAAATGATGACCCTGAACAGCAACTTTTTTAACGTTGAACCGACTTGAATGGAATCTTGGGTTTTTACAAGGACAGGCAAAGTTGTACTTTTATTCTATAACTTTTGAACACTTTGTGGACAAATTGACACGTTGCACAACCACAGAAGAGAGGCACACGATAAGAGGGGTAAGCAGACAGGGCTGTGCCCGTATCAACACAGATAGCGCACTTAGAAGTAATAGAGCCACGAACTAGAAAAGACATGACCACTTCCCAACCACGGGAAAGGCAGCAGACGGGTGCAGGACTATCTGGGGGTCAGGCGGAGATTGGTCTTCGGTGGCCTGCATCCAAAGCAATCTCTCGATTTTGAGTCTCTCCGGAGTCGTCCTAAACCAACACCTATTGGACAAGCTTACGATGAGCACAGAGTTGCCAGAGCCAGCAGGCATTGGATCCAAAATCCTACGATGTCTAATATCAAGCCAGAGCTAGATGCATGGGAGTGACTATAGAGGTGCCAGAGGATGTTCCAGTAGAGAACGAACTGGGCGCGGTACCCCAAAAGGAGAAGTAAGATCGTCAGGTTGACACATGCTGAAACATCTTTAACTGAACCGTGGCAGTCCTCAAAAGACACTTTCTACAACACTTGGTCTCTTTATAGTACTTCGGTGTTTTCTTGTATGATACACAGTAATAGAAATGTGTGTTGTTGTTTTCTTTTTTGTGAACTTATATTCATATTTCTCTACTACTCTTGTGTACACCACTTATTATAATCTGTACCTTCCTGTACTGTAATTGGGTTAAGTAACTCTTAGTTACGTTGCCTGTTGTACAGTGTGTATAAATAAATAAATAAATGAATAAATAAATAAATAAATTTGAAATTATACTTCACTAACCTTTCTGTCATTATCTAGAAACTTCCCCAAAGTATCTTTGTTCCTGTTAGGTTTCTTCGGTTGCACAGCGTCCTTATCGTGTGATCTTAGCTCCATATAAGGATCAGCAGGTTCAACTATTGGATCGGGCACTGATATTCCGCACCGATTCAAAAAGGTCCTCGTGAATTTATCGCAGTTCGTAATCTTGAACACCCTTCCGTAAAGTTCCACTTCTCTTCCGATATTAAAGTCAATCATGTCGTAAAAATTGTCGTCCATCGGTGCGGGAAAACGTATTCTTTGCCGCGATATAAGGGTCCCTTAAAAGAAGTGATATTTGTTACCAGTATGAGGAAAAGATGAAAGCTTTCATGGCTGGAGTGAATTAAGATATCAGGGGTCTTGTGCAGTGAAAATCCCTGAAGATGCCTCGTACAAGAACAGGCGAAACGTCTGAAAGTAAATTCAATTTGACATGGTCTAAACCCAAGAAGCAAGCATGATTTATTAATTAACTCCAACCATGAATACTCTCGTATTATGTTAGGAAACCGCTATGGGAAGGGAATCGGGAAGATCTTCATTCCTCTTTTCCCAAAATGTGATGGAGAAATAATTCCCTAGTCTCTTCACGTCAATCACTACAAGGACAGCCAGAAACATTTACAGTCACCCAAGTATGGTACCCGTAAGAGAGATGATCAAAGCAACTTGCCGTGATTTGGACACAAATGCCCATAACCTTCTACATTCATTGAGTATTTTGATCTTGTGCAGTGAAGATCGCTGAAGATGCTTCGTGCAATCGCAGGCGAAACGTCGGAAAATAATTCCAATTTGACACTATCTAAACCCAACAACCAACGATTTCAGTGTGAAGAAAATTATTACATTTTTTTGTCTAAAAGTAGACCATGAAGGCCAAAGGCTAAAACACTGGGTACTGTGGTTGCTTTAAGTGACGACAGGGAATGTTTATTAAGGCGGAATTTAAACAATTGCAGATTAGGAGAAAAGGAAAAGTTTTTGGTAACAAATTCCATAATCGGGCCACTCTGGGATTAAAAGAGCGAACAGTGAGAGGTCGTTGGTATTTACAAATGGACGGTGAAGGAATGCATGTGGATCAATGCTTGTGTCCCCTCGCACCTATGACCAAATGAGGAGATAAATGATAACACTGGGGAACAAATTTCAACTTTTTTTTTGTACAAAACCTATTTTTTTTTATTCAACCACACCCAAGTAACTAAAAAATACCTATTAAAGAATTTAGTTCATTCGCAAAAAAAATCTGAATTATTTGTTACAAAATTTGAATTTATAAGCATATAATGGAAAATTCAAAATTTTAAATATTTATTGTTTAACAGGAATTAAATCCCAGTACAAAGACAACTCAAATACAGCTGATAAACTAAACAATAAACAGTAATACCTATTTATAATTCAAATTTTGTTAAGATAGCTATATTTAAACTATGTTTAAACTATGGGGCTGATAAAAACATCCAAATAGATACTTAACAAATCCCAAGAACCAAAAACAAAACAAAACAAAAAAATAAATAAATAAATATCAAAAACTTAAAGATAACCAGATACATCCGAGTATTAGCACATGCAAACTAGAACACAGACAGCCCTGCATCAGATATGCTTAAGTTGAATTCAAATACAGAATCACTTTATATTTAAAGTTCTGAATAGGTATATTAAACAAGTCAATATCTATTTTGTAATTGACTAAATTAAGCCACACGCACTCCCTATGCAGAGGTGCCTTCTTGGCTTAGTTAGTATAGCTCATTGGCAGGTATGATATCTGATGCCTCCGAGAGTTTATTTGGGGAACCAAAAAGTTGAGTTGAGACAGTAAACAGTATCACAATCGGAAGGGCTGCTCCATTAAGTGTGTAATTGAAATGTATGCAACTATGTATGTATGTTGTATGTAACAGCGAAATGAACATCTTCTTACATTTTTGGACATTTAGTGGTAAGCGGTTCTGTGTGCACCAATCTCGGTTACTGACTAGATCCTGCTGGAGCTGCAAGCAGTCGCCATGGCTCCGAACGGCACTGAAAATTTTAACATCAACAGCAAACAAAATGCAGTGACTCAATAAATCACTAGAGTTGCCGTTGATAAATATTGAAAATATGAGGGGTGCAAGGTTACTATCCTGGGGGTCCACTCGAGGCAATGTACTCACACTATCGAAAACCATTGTACTCAACATATTAAGTCGTATTACACAAGTAGGAAGCAAAGACGTTAACAAGATTAATATGAAAAGCCATCTGTAAAAATTTATTAATGAGTAGTCCGTGGTCCAGTCTATCAAAAGCCTTCGAGAAGTCTGCAAAAGCAGTTTGCAGAAATGAAGTCAAGTTTATGACAATAAATTTTGCCATAAATACACATCTCAAAGGCCTTTGAGAAGTTGGACAAAATGGCGATTGGACGGTAAGTATGAACATGACCAGCGTCATCGCTCTTAAATACTGGGCAGATTTTAGCATGCTTCCAACTGTCGGGAAATGTGTTAGACCGAATGGATAGGTTAAACAATGTCTGCAGTGGTCTGACCAACACAGTTGCACAATATCTTATAAGAAAAGACGGAACCTTGTCGGATCCCGCGGTTTCTTAATTTTTTAGTTTTTTTAGGGTTTTCAAAATATCGCTGCTATCAATGGAATAAATTGCTACATTCTGAGGAGAGACATAAACTGGTTCGGCATCACTGTGTTGAGAAAAAGCCACATACACACCTTTGAAGAAATTAGCGAACACGTCGACTATAGTCTCAGGAGACTCGATAATGGAATCATTATACACTATAGAGCCTGAAATCCTTGATTTATTTCTCTTCTGACGTACAAACCTCCAGAATTTATTTGGGTCGTGCTTTAATGAATTTTCAGTTTGTATTATGAAATCTTTATATGCAGTGTTGATTCTTATTTTCACCGATAACCTCAGTTGTTTAAATGCAATGTAATACTCCAATAGCCCCGTTTTAGCAGACTGAGTTAATGAAACCAACTTTGCGTAGTTATTTAAGAAATAGAAATTTTAAAAATTTTGAGGAATTAATTCAAGCTGCTACTATTCTCGAAAACGATCTCGAAGATGCACAAAATAAAGTATCTGATGTAGAAAAAGTGCGAAGTCTAGGTCCTCCATCAGCTTGCCGATTTTGTGGAGACTGGCATTATCACAAAGATTGTCCACAACGATGTAGCCGAGAATCAAAATTCCGAAGAAAAGATTTGGGGGGTCGGCAGTCAGGAACCACCCCTTAGCACTGTTCAATATAATTGTTGTGATAAACTGTTACCACGAATCCAAATTGTAGTTAATAACCATTCAATAAAAGCGTTAGTTGATACAGGAGCTAGTGATTCATTTATACACCAACGTTTTGTACAACAATACAATTTCAATACAAGTATCCTGTTACAAGAAAAGGAATTTCAAACAAATTTTCATGTAGTAGATGCCTTATCGGAAGATAAGAATTTTAGGTCGAGATTGGTTGCAAAAATATAATGCTATTTTAGATTTTGTACAAAGTTGTGTTTACCTGGGAACACAATGTAGATTAACAGTTTATTGGAACGTATGTAACTTAACACAAATAAAGCTTCAAACTGAAACCCGTTTTGACTTAAACCATCTGACAGGTAAAATAAAGTTAAAATATGAAGACATGTTAAACACTTTTAAACATGTTTTTGAAGAAGTTTTGAGACAAACTACCACAAAATTAGTACCAGTATTCGCCACAAAAGCGAGATATTATACAAATGAAGTAATTCAAAGAAGCCATTCTAGTTTTTGTTCACCTGTAATAATTGAAGAAAAAAAAAATGGTTCTCCTCGTTTTTGTGTTGATTACCGACAGTTAAACCAGCAAACAGAATCCGAAGTATCACAACGAGATATCAGTAATGCAAAAGTATTTACATGCCTTGATTTGAAAAGCGGATACTGGCAAGTACCTATGGTTCCTGCGAATATATCTTTCACTGCCTTTGAAACTCCAGATGGTGCCATGTATGAAATTTTAGTTATGCCTTTTGGATTAAAAAATGCACCGTTAACTTTTCAAAAAATAATGACTGAAAGGTTATCTGGTTAAGTTGATCGATTTGTTAAAATATATTTAGACGATGCAATTATTTATTCAGAAAATCTATAAGAACATGTTGTTCATTTAGGTTTACTTTTGCCCTTCAACAACAACTAAGCCTACATAGACCAAATTTTAAAAAGGCATTTGTTTTACAAACAGATGCGAGCCAGGAAGGAATGGAAGCTGTTTTATTTCAGGGGGGATCAGAAAATCAACGAAATATTATTTCTTACGCGAGTTCAAAATTTAACAAAGCTGAAAGAAAATATCACGTTAATGAGCAGGAGACCCTTGCAGTTGTTTGGGCTTGTAAAAAATTCAGGCCATATTTGGAAGATCAACCACTTACTTTCATTAAAGATAGCAGAGCTCTTACCTGGTTAAATAAGTTTAAAGACGAAAGAGCACAATTAACCCGTTGGTCACTTCTTCTACAGGAGTTTAGTTTTACTGTTCAACACTGCCCAGGGAAAGAAAACGAATTGGCTGATTTCCTTTCTGGAAATCCATCAGAGGATGAAGACAAAAATACAAGGTGCAACTATGATGATCGATTATTGCCCCCCTCTATAAACGTGATCAATGTAGACACGGGACTTTACTAGTCTATTATTGACCACCAAAAAGAGGACACTAAAATACAAAGAGATATTAAAAAATGCATTAACATACAAAACAGTCAAAATAAAAATATTACTAGAAAAGAAAAAACTTTATATCGAAATATGCTGCTCGAAACCAATATCTTTTTTATAAAGGGTCAGGTGGTGATCTAATTGTAGTACCAACTGACCTCTATAGCAGAGTTCTGCACGAATACCATGATGCACCCACTGCATGTCATCCTGGAAGGGACGAAACTTTTAGATCTATTAAAGAACATTTTTGTTGGAAAGGTCTTTGGATATATGTTCGAAATTATGTCAAATCATGTATAATATGTGCTTCAACTAAATCAGGACCATATTAGTGTCAGGCCCCAATGAAACCTAGACCTCCAAAAAGACCTTGGCAACTTTTAAGTGTTCACATAATGGGACCTTATCCTCGTACAAGAAAAGGAAAGAAATATTTAATAACAGTCATGGATTTGTGTACCAAGTGTGTTGAGGCCTGACCGGTTTATGATGTCACCATAACAGTGTTAATAAAATTTCTAAAAAACGTTTTTGGAAGATAGGGGTATCCAGAATCTGTTATAACTGTCTGTGGTCCCCAATTTGGAAGGTCTGAGTGACTAACTTTTTTAAATAAATTACTGATCGAACATTATACTACACCAATTTATCATCAAAGGGCTAATCCCGTAGAACGGCGAAATCAAGAACTAAAAAAGGCTTTACGTATTCAAGCAATGTCCAAAGGATCGGACAGATGGGACCAAGAAATAGACGACATTTTATTTTCTCTAAATAACAGAAAAACAGAGCCACTGGTTTTGCTCCAAGCGTATTGTTATTAGGACATCCTCTTGTCCGACCTGGGGAGTGGAAAAACCCAAATATTGTACGAAAAAGAAATACTCCTGAACAGGCAGAAAATCGGTTTAAAAAGGCAGGAGAGAACCAAAGAAAATTTAACAAAAAGATTTTTACGAATTCCTTCAAAAATGCCCCAAAGTATGTTATAGGACAGCATGTTATGGTGAGGGAGTTTCGAAGAACAAAGGATAGATCTTTAGCTAAAAAGTGGACTGGCCCCCATAGGATTTTAAGGAACATGAGACAGACATTGTGTTATTAAACTGAGTCAAATCAAAGTAAGCCATAGAGTCTTTTAATAGCATTAATTTTGGGTGCTTATCTTGATCTGCCTCTTAATACTGAATGTTAAGATCCCCTAGAATTATTAACTTGTTATTATATACTTATACTTATATACTAACTACTTAGTTTAAGGTAGCTAGACAGTCGAAAACCCTCCGGTATTAGTTCAGTGGAAAATTTGGCTGCATGTAGATAACAAATATATAAACACTATCTGAGTTTAAATCAATCTTACATCCCACGACGTCAGCCTCCGGCACTTAATGGATAAATTCCTGTTAGACAATTCAGTCAGTTTAAAGGTTGCTCATTTGCAGACATGATTTTGGGCACTCCATTTTTGTATACAATCCTCAAGTCTGTTTCATCAGCGCTGACACGCTCCCTAAGTCTTGCTCGCATGTACCGGTGGATACGTAGCTGTTGAGGAGTCTTATCACCACTGATCGATAGGTGTCCCAAATTGGGGTTGGATTCGATTTTTCTAGAGTTTTAAATAATTGACAATGCAGAATCAGCAGATGTACACACCACCCTAATCGGCCTGCATTTATTTTCCATACGTTTGCCTAAGCGGAAAACATTGATATTGTTGTGAGATAGGTTTGAATCCGGTGCACAACAGGTTCACGCTCATTATGCTCATTCAGAATACCCTCAATGCAACCATTAATATCTGGACAGTTACCAGTCAAGGCATTGGCCGCCACATTCTTGTCGCCAGTCTGCTTGTTGAGATCACTTTCCAGTAGTGCACACTTCTTGGACAGAAGACTGTTGTTTGACTTAAACAGTTCATTCTTCTCCTCCACCTCTTAAGTAGCTTTTTCAGATACAATATACATATACAATGAATGTACAAAATACAAATAACAATATATTGTTGGTTCAAAAAAAGCAATGAACCAGCACATTTTTATCTTTGTATCTAAAGTTTAGACACTAATTTTGCGTTTCTTATCCTGCTTTTTGAAAGCGGCCTCTGGGGCAGCTCTTGTAATAATCCAGCAGTCATCGGCTAACATCTCACAGTTCCATTTTCCCTGATAACTTCTTGCCATGTTTGAAATATCCTAGTGGAGCCTCTCACCGTAGGCATCACTTACAGCACCACAATTTTCAACAAATAATCCGGATGAGAATTGAGGAAATGAATTTTCAACGACTTATTACACCCTAGGTTTTGGTAACAGAAAAGAAGTTCTACAATCAGGGCTTTCTAGTTTTCTGCTCTTATGTTTTCCAAAAAATATGTTGCGATCATTTTAAAGACATTCCAAGGGTCTTTTTCCTTGCCTTCATGAAATCAAAATGCGCATCTCCGAAAAGTTTTCTAATCTGGGGACCCACTAATATTCCCTTTTTAATTTTAGCGTTACTGATTTTAGGGAACTTTTCTTTTAAATAACTGAAAGCACGGCCTTCTTTGTCCATAACCGTCATAAAGTTTTTCATAAGTCCTAATTTTATATGAAGTTATATTTTTCTTTCCTTGCTCAACAGACTCTCTCTGCGAATCAGCAGTATTTGGAATAACCATGCTTCATTCCAAGCACAATCGCCCACAAATTTGGCATTTATACCTTTTATATTGTATGGTCTCCAGTAACAATTTTAAATTGCTATACGTTTCTTTCATCTGGAATGCATGATTGAAGGTAACTTGAAACTGCCATTAATTCCTCAATGACCCTACAGGCTACCAAATTGTTTTCCGTGTTAAAAAATGGGGTTAGGTTTTTCTGACGGTACACAGAAAATGTTACTTCATTTTGAAGTAAATTTCATTGTTGCAATTGAGAGGCGAATAGTTCTATTTTTTCTTGGGCCATTCTAAATCCCCTAAAAAGCCTCTTAACTCACTTTAACTTATTTTGTGAGGTTTTTACTGGGAAGTTCACAGACAAAATCGGAGTCGTCTGGCGCGACCTCACAAGCCTGATGTGAATTAGGTACAGGAAATTCGTCATTATGAGGCACCGGGCGTATGGCGGATTGTAAATTTCGATACTGTATCCCAGACCTTTCTTTATCCGAAAAGCCTTTTTGATGGAAGGAAGGAAGCAAAAGTAACAGTCAGTAACGTGGCCCTTCTGTTCTCGCCAGATCAAAGGAGCAGCGAAGGGTATCTTACGGTTGTCGGGAGCATAATGTTTATCCTGGTCTCCAACTTTGCAGCCAAAATACAAGCGGTAAGCCTCTTTTATTAAAGGGCTAAGAGTAGGTTTTTGTTCTACAAAAATCACTTCACCACATATGTAACAAAAATTATCCAGCTTATTTACACCAACTCGCGATATATGGTTCAAAACTGTCTAATTTCTAAAATACAAACACCTCTCGATCAACTGGTAGTTGAAACACAACAAACAAGTTCCCATACATTAAGCAGGTAAATTATCATAATAAGCATGGATCTATAAAACTGGAGCCAACTGAGATTATTAATTAGTATAATAAAATAAGTAAGATTTTTCTATTTTGGTCTCGGAAACATTTCTACTGTTCCCCAGTGTAATTTTTCAGAAAAAAACCATGGTAATATTTTTAAAATAGAGACTCGTCGCTCACAATTCCATGATGCTCTAGTGAGGCAAGTTTCTTGTGATGGTTAAAAGTTTCCTAGTGGGTGCCTTGGCAATTGGCATGATGTGATCATTAAGAAGAGATCTGAGGGAATCTTTGGCTTCAAGAATTGATGATTCATTTCAATGAAGTCAGTAACGAGGGATAATTTGTGAGAAAGAAAACATAATTCTGTCTTAAAGGCGTTAAACTGGGAAAAGTTCTTTGCTCCCCATTCTACAATTTTAATAAGATATTCGCTTAGGGTTTAAGTTATTACCCTACACCCATCATCTATTTCAGGTTTGGAAACAGATTCACAGCTGTGAATAGGATTGCTGGTAGAAGAAAGTATGTCATTGAAGTGCAGAAGGCATAGAGTATACGCTTAAACTGAACCCTGTAGAATGGTTGATAAATACCTCTGTTAAAAGAAAACTTATAGTTACAGTACAAAGTTTTGTAGGAAGACCAGAGGCAGGAAGTTTGTTAAGAAGTGTGCTATACCAGATTTGATCGAATGCAATAATTTGTCCTTCCGCATGACACTCGATTAACTTTGTGATTTACGAAGGTAAGAATATCTGCTGCTGACCTTTGGTGGTAGAAGTCGTATTGCCTGTATGGATAAGTGAAATATACCATTCTAGCTTTCGGTAAAATGCCTTGTCATAGGACATTTGGAATAACCTGGTAAGGATAAGAGCCAGTTTACTGACGGTTTTTTTTTTGGGTCTACGAATAGAATATCATCAAGGTCAGAGAACTTTTTGTAACCCTGAATGATTTTGTGCAGTTGGTGCTGATGGAAGAGGGAAACGTTAAAGAGGGATTAAGTAGAATTTGCAGAGAATTGTTTGACAAAAGCTCCTCTTTTGCTCTAGACATGGAGACGATTTCATCGCCAGATGTTAATAATTAATAAATAAGTGGAAAGCAACTCTTGAAGAGGTTTTGTTTAATGTTATTGGCAAGTAAACCAAAGAATTGGCTACCATTTTGGTAAGAGAGCATTTTTTGCCTCCTATGTGTGAGTTGAAGGCATTTTTGGCGTCGAGTATTAAAACTCTTTCAGCTTGTCGATTTTTTAAAATAGTTGTTATGGGTACGGATTTTGTCTTAAGTAAATTTCTTTTGTGATCTTGCTAACGCATCTCAGAATTCTTCGTTTTAGACGCTTTGAAAAATATTTATTTTACGGAGTCCATAAAAATGAACTAACTAGTTGATTTATTAAATAAAAAAATCCCCTATAAAGTAATCGTCTTGAATTTTATACTATTTACTATTAAATTATTACACCATGTTATGTAATATATAGCATTATTCATCACAGGCCTACCTTGCGATACTCCACTGTTTTCCACTTTGGGTTCGACCACCTGAATCGTCCCATCTTCAAGGAAATAGTAAATTTTTACATTGCGTATCTGAAATGGTGAGCCACGAACCTCCTGCAACGTCTCTTGGAAAAATGCGTCAAAGCAAAGAATCTAAAAAAAAATCCTATTATTTAGATTTGAAGTCAACGAGATAATTAGTATGCCTGTTATTTTCTCATTAAGAAATATATGGGTCTTGAATTTTGACTGACATAGACTATTGTTTCCAGTTTTATTTTTTTTACATATAAACAGTTCTCGAAGGAATAGAAATTGAAAAGAAAACGAACTAACCATTTCAGTAGAACGGAAGCTTTCACGGCTTTGGTCAATTAAGAAATCATGGTTCTTGGGATTAGACCGTGTCAAATTGGTATTACTATCCGACGTTTCGCCTTTGATTGCACGAGTCATCTTCAGAGATCTTTATTCCACGAGATCTGAACACTGAATGAGCTCGTCGAGATTCAGGCGGGCTTTTATACCCGACTTGTGCTCGCCGAACCGTGACTCTGTGTTAAGATCGATTTCCACGTGTGATGTAGACCGTAACGGGTTACTCCCTATTGAAATTTTTTGTGTGTTTAAATATTTCAATAGATTCTCTAACTTTTCGTTTATAAAAACCTGGAACCGATGCTAGAACCTTGGTTTCCTTTATATTTATGAAATGGCCAGTGTTATGCTGGTGTTCAGCTACAGCAGATTGAACAATTTGTTTCTTTTTAATACATCGTTCATGTTCCTTAAGTCTAGTTGATATTGAGCGTCCTGTTTCTCCCACATACACTTCTCCACGGGAGCAAGGAATTTTATATACTCCTTCTGTTTGGAAAGGTACAAGATCTTTCGGGGATCGCAAGCATTGTCCAATCTTCTTATGTATATTGAAGTTTTTACGTATGTTGGACCGCCGAAGTAATCGTCCTATTTTGTCTATGTCATGTATGTTGGGAAGAACAACACTGCCTAATGGTGGCTCCTTTTCATTCTCCTTTGGCGGGGTTGGGTTACTATAGCTTTTAATTGAACGCGTAATATCTTCAATGCAATAGCCATTCCCTCTGAGAGCTTCGGTCAGTTTCTTGATCAGAAATCGATATAGCTCTGAATACTAGTGAGTTAATAACCGATTTCTTTTGTGCTGGATGGTAATGGCAATTTGCATGTAAGTATCTATTTCTATGCGTCGGTTTTCAAAACACAGAATGTCTTAATGTACCATTTTCCTTCCTTCGAACACATACATCTAAAAAGAGAATCGTTCCATTAGATTCAATTTCCATTGTGAACTTGATGTTATTATATAAGTTACTCTGCTATTTGGCCCTTCTCCTTAGATGCCGAGATGAGGATTTAATACCGAAATCACTACAGGTGAGACATCACATTATTTCTAGAACTGCTAAGATATAAGCGTGCTAGCAATTCATTTGTTTGTGATTTAGATACAAATGCCCGGAAACTATTGGGAATTCATCTGAAATTAGCTTTTAGCCTAGAACGAACCACATTTACCACTTTGGACAACATTACCAACGCACAGGCAGAAAAAATCCATCAAGAAGTTACACTTAAGCAAAATACAGTTGTCAACTTGTCATCGAAGCCGTTATCCGAAGCAGAACATTCCGTCCTTTCCAATGGCCAAAATTTCGCAATAGCACCGAGTAGCATTCCTGTAGAAGACATAGCCAAATCTTCTATTGAAGTAGAATATTACCAGTGGAACAAGCCGATGAAGTCAGATATGAGACAGCGAAGATCATTAAAAATTCAAAACCACCGAAGTCGAACTTCTCGACAGCCGAAAAAATAGCAATGAAGACCTTAAATAAAAAACATTCTGGCACCTCCAGCAGATAAAGGCAACGTCTCAGTCATCATGGACAGAACAGAATATGTGGAAAAGTTATTCAACTTTTGGACAACACCTATAAGGTTATGCAGGTAGACCCCACAAGTAGAATAGAAAGACGCATTACCAATCTGATCAATGCATCCAACCTACCACCAGCGGAGAAAAAATCATAGAGACCAAGCAGCTCCAAGATTCCCGGGTTCTCGGTCTTCCGAAGATACACAAGGACAATATTCCACTTCGACCGATGTCCAGTGCAATAGACTCGCCCACATACAAACTAGGTAAATATCTTTTAAATTTTCTTAATGCGTTTACTGGAAAAACTGGATTCTTTTATTAAAAACTCTGCACATTTCGTGGAAAAACTTAAGACAATCCAGTTGAATCCCGAAGATATTTTGGTGAGTTTCGATGTAAAATCACTATACACAAATGTTCCTGTCAACGACTCAATCTCCATTATATCAGACATACTGGATAATAATAATCTTGATAAGAATTTAATAGACCTAGTGGAAGCTTGCCTTACATCTACTTATTTCATTTTTCAAGGAACTTTTTATGAACAAACTTCAGGGGCAGCTATGGGTCTCCCCTATCGCCTGTTTTAGCGAATATCTTTATGGAAGCCTTTGAGGATATTGCTCTAACATCCGCTCCACTGAAACCAAAGCACGGTTCAGATATGTAGATGATACTTTTGTTGTTTAGCCTCATGGACAGGACAATCTCCTCATATTTCTGGACCACCTTAATCAGCATCATCATAATATCAAGTTCACAATGGAAACTGAATCTAATGGAAGGATTCCCTTTTTATATGTATTTGTTCAAAGGAAGGACAATGGTACATTAGGGCATTCTGTGTATAGAAAACCGACGCATACATATAGATATTTAAATCAAATTCCCATCACCATCCAGCACAAAAGAAATCGGTTATTAACTCACTAGTATTTAGAGCTATTTCGATTCCTGATCAAGATTCTTTAATATCGGAAACATCGAAACTGACCGAAGCTCAGAGGGAATGGCTATTGCACTGAAGATATAAGCGTTCAATTAAAAGATATAGTAATCCAACTCCGCCAAAGGAGAATGATAAAGAGCCACCATTAGGTAGTGTTGTTCTTCCCTACATACATGGCACTACAGACAAAATAGGACGATTACTTTGGCGGTCCAACATAGGTACAATCTTCAATACACATAAGAATATTGGACAATGCTTGCGATCCCCGAAAGATATTTTACCTTTCCAAACAGAAGGAGTATATAAAATTCCTTACTCATGTGGAGAAGTGTATGTAGGAGAAACAGGACGCTCAATATCAACTAGATTTAAGGAACATGAACGATGTATTAAAAAGAAAGAAATTGTTCAATCTGCTGTAGCTGAACACCAGCATAACACTGGCCATTTTATAAATGTAAAGGAAACCAAGGTTCTGGCATCGGTTCCAAGTTTTTAGAAACGGAAAATTAGAGAATCTAGTGAAATATTTAAACATAGAAAATATTTCAATAGGGATATGGGTTACGGTCTACATCACACGTGGAAACTGATCTTAACGCAGGGTCACGGTTCGGCCAGCACAAGTCGGGTATAAAAGCCCGCCTGAATCTCTTCGAACTCATTCAGTGTTCAGATCTCGTGGAGTAAAAATTCCTGAAGATGCCTCGTGCAATCGAAGGCGAAACGTCGGATAGTAATTCCAATTTGACACGGTCTAATCCCAAGAACCAAGATTTCTTAACCATTTCAGTTTAAATCAAATTCAGGCAAACTGGGATCTCATATATCATCTTAAGCTTGCTTTTAACAAACGTCCGCTTCGCTGAAATTTTTCGAAGAAGTCATAAAAAATAAATTTTTTTTAGTCAAAATCAGGAATCTGGTCGGAAAAATAATTACAGCAGCGGAAAATGCTTAAAAAGCTACACAAAATGAACTATTTAGGAAGGGTCTTGGATTATATATACAGGATGTGCACTAACGAGATGAAGTTTGCATCAAAGTTCCCAAGAATGGGTATATTTTTTTATCATTATCTTGTATTACAAGGAATCTAATATATTTAAGCCCGTAGGGTATTCTTTGACGAAATAAGATATTTTTAGGTAGACCGAATTTATAACGTTAACATTTAAATTAGTGCAATTTTCTATATTTAATAATTTAAATTCCAACTTTAACCTCATTTTGCCGCTTACTGCGAATAATAATCGAAATTATTTCCAGACCCGTAGATGATGCATTTATTATATATTTTGGCTACGAAAAAGCTCTAATAACATTTCTCTCTAACTACTAAGTGGGTGAAAATTCGATTTAAAGAAAAAAGTGCACATATCGGTCCATATACTACGTGAAGTGATAGGTGACCTTGGCATAAGATGATAATAAAATTTACAAAGATATTTGACAGGTCAGTTGTGATAGATTTCATGGCTGAATTTTGGATTGTCTAAAGCAAATATTTCTCTGATACTTTTTATGGCTTCGATTTACGTTTGTGCATTTACGCGTTAAAGAGTCGTTTTCATGATTTGTTTTTTAAACTTAGGAGTTATGTGGATGTGATTTGGCATTGTGTTCAGAGAACCCTCTTGTGAGAAGAAAACTGTGTTTTTTAACGAAAATTTGCCTGAGTTATTGAAGAATCGAACAAAACATAAACGTGGTTCAAGGCATCTGCCCAGGCTCTTTCTGTGAAGTGCAGACCATTATCTCCATTTTATAACGTGTTTGGTTATTATTATTTTTTTAAACACAAATCGAAGTATTTCGGCATTGTATTTTAACAATATGATGATTATTTATTGTGTTTTGAATCGTTTGTATTTGATTAGGTGTAAATTTGAAAAAGTCCTTTCGAAGAAGTTATCGACTTTTCACATTCTCATTTTCGCTATTGATTTAGTCAGTGTTTGAACTGTACTATTAAATTTTGTATACTCATTACCGGAATGGGTAGATCTTCGAGCTTAGGGGAGTAATTTATTTTGAAAAAATATTCTGACATTTCTCAAAAAAATTGTTTTTTTCCAGTAACTGGAAAGGTTGGCACCAAAGTATCGATTTTACAAAAAAAAATAATTAGGGCGTTTTTCGTTAACACGGCAGTACGTGTCTTTCATAAAAATCAATTCTAAGATTGTACCTGCTTATCAAACATTATCCATCCTGGGAGTTCCACTGATTGTCCTCGAGGGTAAATAGATGGAAACTTATCCGATAAAGGTCCAAACATGTTCGGTTTAACTTTCTCAATTAGGGCTCTATTTCCATGCCCAATAAATCCCATAACGGGGTTTAGGTGGAAATTCGTCCGTCCAAGCTGAAAATAGTCCAATATTGGTGGATACTAGCATAAAAATGTACATACAATAATTTGAAACATTGCTACCCCTTACCATATTCCTCAGAATAACGTATTATGAGGTCTTTAACTCTTTTTTTTTTAATCGAAACCTATCTCTTTAATCTGTACAATGATTAAATGTTTGATCCAGAAAAAAAACTGGCCAAATTTTCTATAATTTTCGAAATATTGCAATACAAAAACTCTTTAATATGGCATTAGAAATAAAACGATTTTTACGGTATTGCCAATTTTTTTTTTAAACATTTCTTAACTTCTGATGTAAATAGTTTAAACGTAAGTAAAATTTAGAAAAAAGTGCCTTTATGTAATCATGACACACGACGAATAATATTATACAATTATTTTGTTATTTAATATATATAATCTTAATTGTTATTAGTTTTGTTATTTGTTATAATATTAGTATTATTAGAATTCCCTGTAATGAACTTATACAGTTCGTTGGGAATGTTGAGAATGAATAAAAAAAATAAATAATAAACATTATTGAATACTAGGCTGATGAAATTGAGTTACACTTGGCAACATTGCTTCTTTAATATAAGGATATAGCCGATTAATCTTAAAATGTCAGATGTCAGTTTATTCTCCCTTTTGATATTTTTTAGTTTGATAATTTTTTTGAGGCTCTTGTAAACAATTTTACCCACGGAATTTGACAAATTTAAAATATACATTTGAAAGATTACCTTTTTTTAATACTTCCTATACACAAAAATTTATGGATGAACCACTTTTTCAAATTAAATCCAAAAAAACTAAGGTTTCGGAAGGTTGCACTGAACTTGTTTTTGGGGTATCGCTAAAAACATATTTTTCACAAACTTAATTTATGAACTACGTAAAAGATTGATTTTATTATAATGCTCTATAACACAAAAATTATTATTTGTAACTAAAAGTTAGAAGTAATTATTATATTAGACATTATTAAACGTTTTTCAACATAATTACAACAGCTAAATATAGAGAGAGCGGGAGTGTCGCCTGTTGGATGGAAATCCAGTGTGCTGGGGATGCTACGTTGCCAAGTTTATTTTATATATGACCTATATAAATTATATAAAAAAAAACAAAATGCATGTGTGGGTTGTGGATCAGTACCAGCAGGAGCGCGAAGGCACTAGGTGGATTGGTACCAGGTTAGGCGCCGTAGGCATCATCGTTAATGCCCTAAAAGACGAACAACCGCCCAGAGCACCACTGGCGAAAGTCTAGCCCCCTGGGCCGATGCCGAATGTTAGACTTGCGCCAGTAATGCATCCCCCTGTTGATTAGTGCTGGCCGCACTAGGTAGATTGGTACCGGGTTAGCACCAGGTTAGGCGCCGTAGGCATTATCTTTAAAGCCCTAATATAAAAGGCGAACGACAGCGAAGTGCATCACTGGCGGAAGTCTAACATTCGATATC
The DNA here is from genome assembly GCA_030620095.1 of Kuschelorhynchus macadamiae. Classification (NCBI taxonomy): domain Eukaryota; kingdom Metazoa; phylum Arthropoda; class Insecta; order Coleoptera; family Curculionidae; genus Kuschelorhynchus; species Kuschelorhynchus macadamiae. The sequence goes on along the minus strand of JAUTXW010005054.1, from coordinate 171,228 downwards.
GGCACAGGGGGGCCAAATCCGTTACTGTCGGGAGACAAACATGAAAAATTTAAGCTCCATACAATAATGTAAGTTTGGCAACAATGTAAGATAACCTTTCTTCAAATTGTCATATTAAGAATATGCATTGGAATGGAAAATATCGATTTCTTTTTGGTTTTTTTATTAGAAAAAGTGGTTCATCCATTTCTTTTATTTTCTTAAAACCGTTAAATGAAGGTAAACTTTCTATTTTATATTCAAAAATTATCAAATTCCGTGGGTTTAATTGTTTACAAGACCCTTTTTTAATACATTTCTTTAAAAATTTAAAGTAAAAAATGGTATATTATATAATAATACACACTGTCGGTTTCCGTAAACTATGTTGACACTCTTAAATCTCGTTAATTTTTGTTTCTTTTTGTTTTTATCTACCATTCTAGCAGTCCAAATTAAGAAAATGTGTGGAAAACTCTCATCAGCACTCAAAATTTACTTTAAGATGTAATTGTTATACAAATCAAAGGTAATTTTGATTTCAAACTTCTTTCCGACTGTTCCCATCGCCATGTTGTTTTTAATTTGATGTGCGACGTTGCCATATTAATAATTAAAGAAATACATATAAGTTATGATACACGTAAAACTAATTTTTTATAACAAAACTTATAATTAATAAAAATGCGGATTAGGTTAGGTTAGGATTAGTTAGGTTTTCTGTAAAGAAAACGCGCGGTAGCGCGTCAACCGAATTTCGTCTATATTGAAAGCGGTTGTTTCTGTAACAAAAACTATATTGTTAGGTGGATCTGTCCCGCTAACGTTAGGTTAGCCCAGGTTCGTCAATAAAACCTTAATTAAAACTATAATAACAACAATAAATAATTACAATTCTGTTGTCCAAATAATTTTCAATTGGTCATTTTATTTCCTCTAACAAATTGGTAAATCTAAAATCTGGCAACATTTCTAAATTTTTCGTTTTAAGGCTGTCAAATCGTGACCGAGTGTGACTTAATTATTTTTTTTTAGGAAAACTTTTGCATATCCCCCAATGTTTATTTTTGAAATGTAATATTACAAATGGGTACTTTCTGGGAAAAAAATAAAATATGCAAAACTCGTCTGTCAGGATAGTTTACCGGACCCCTAATAGTCTATTCTGTCTATAATTTTAACATAATTAAAGTTACAGTAGACGGTTATAACCATATAGTGCCTTACAAAGTTATAACTATTTGTTTCAAAATTTAATTTGTTGTCACACAGACCCTCCATATATACTAAAGAAGCAGAAAATTGTTAAGTTTGACAATATTGAACAAATATTGTCGAAATTTTGTATTTTTAATAAAACTGTGGTAAAAGTTACGTCACTTACGTTCGGGTTAAATGAATATCCCGGTAAAAAGGGCAAATCTGGACAACGAATCGACATCTTGGGTAAAGGCACAAAACACTAACAAAAAAGAAAATTTACTGACGGGCTTGTCAAAAAGCTAGTTTTGTCAATATCAGACAGTCTCCCTTAGAAACTATTAGAAAGGGGGAAAAAGTGTTAATAGATCAGGTAATACAAATGAGAACTGGATTTTCGAAGGGAACAATAATGCCACCGTATAGTCGAATGCGGTCTTATCGTGCGGGCCCAAAGGTCACCAACATTATGAATCAAATCAGAAAACACAGTGAAAACCAAAATGTTGTGTGATTCTTGGGTGATATATAGGGAGATTTTTTATTATATTACGCAATATTATTAAGATAGCCACTTAATATTATTTTATATATTAAATGCAGAGGGACTAAATAAGAAAATTCGCTAAATATGTATTTGGTTAAAATTTTTTGGTTGGCAAAAACAAAAATACACATACTTTTTTCAGGCAAGCGCCTTAATAAAGTCGGAAGGCGGTTCGAATCCGTGGAATAATCAGGATATGTTCTGTTTATACAGCCACTTAATGAAAATGAGATTTTTTTATCAATCGCCAAAAATTATGAGCCTCGCTTGACTTAAAAATCTAACCACTTATTCAGTGTCATTTATTTAAATGCGGGCCACCCCTGTGTAAAGAAAAACTTGTTTTTTCTTTTGTGTTGTGATAATAAAAAAAATTTATTTTACAAAAATATTATACACTTTTGTTAAAAACACAAGATAATTAGTTATTACTTCCCTCGTCAGATTTTTTCAGATTTTTACGTTTAAGGATCTCTAGATGCCGGAAAACATGTTTTCTCAATTCCGTCTGTCTGTAGGTATGACTCTCCGTCAGTCTGTCTGTTCGCGGCATAGCTAAAAAACTACTTATCCGATTTCTTCAAATTTCAGTGTAAAATTAAGGGCCATGTATGCGAAAAATACAGGCGATATATATATATATATATATATATATATATATATATATATATATATATATATATATATATATAGCCTGTATTTTTCGTTAGTAATAAAGCGATTTTACGGATTTTTATATATCAAATTTTGTCTTGTAATTAATAAAAAAATTTACTTATTTTAAACACGCTTTAAAATTGGAACAAGAATTCTATAATTATTTATTTATTGCCTACAAAAATACAAATGTACTAAAAAAGTAAGCAAAAAAAATGGTTTCAAATCAAATAAAAAAATGTTTAATTTAAAATTCACTGGCTAATATGCAGGAGCCAGTGGCAAAAGCTCTGAGAATCGGTATAAGGAAAGTACAGAAACTTGTGCATGAAAAAAAAAACATAATTTACTTCTGAAGAAGATTAAGAAACGTACACGAAAAAATCGAAAGGGAAAAGACTTAAGTTACAATGCAAAAATGGATATTCATAATGCAATTTATGATTTATACACATCAAAGACTAATACAATCCTTCAGAAACTTTTTAATATTATAGACTAAAAAATATCATCATCACTTAAAAGGTCCTCATCTTCTGAGTCGTCCTCAAATGGCGCAATGATCATTGGTGCTATTTCGACATCTAGAACTCGTTCTCGATTCCACCAATCTCATATTAATTTAATGAATCTTGCCAAACAATTTGCACTTTATCTGATGTAAGACCACCGTTCACGTGTTTTTCGTAATATGATTTTGCCTCAGCCCATATTAATTATATTGCGTTAAACTGGCAATGGTATGGCGGCAGTCGTAAAACCTCATGTCCATTTTTCCGTAATATTTCATCTACGGCATATATTGTTGGTTTTTTAATAGATTTAGCCATTAAAATAAGTTCTAGTTTCAGCATATTGGGTAAAGGATTTTGTTTTTGTTTTATTAGCCAGTCATAAATATCACTTTTCTTCCAGGATGAAGTAGGTTGTTTATTTAAGATTTTTGAATGATAAGATGCATTGTCCAGAATGATTAAAGATGGAGCATCTAAATTTGGAAACAGTTGTTCTTTTAACCACTTTTCAAACAGTTCACAGTTCATATTATCGTGGTAGTCCATACTTTTGGATGTTGAAGAAAACAGTAAACTTGCACCTGGGAGAAATCCTGTTTAAGAACCTGCATGCAAGATGATGAACCGTTTTCCTGTCCCACATCCCTTTTTTCTCTTGACATTTTTTACTCGTCCTGCCAAGATTTCGAACCACTTCCATTAGAAAATATCCAAGTCTCGTCTAAAAATACCACTTTTCTAAATTTTGAATAAATATTTTCCGTGTATTTCTTTAAAAACTGGATACGCTGACTTGCTATATGTGGCAACTCGCATACAAATTTCCGATTCCAGTTCTTTTTATATCGAAAACCCAACATCTTTATTAATTTTGACAACGATTTTAGTCCAATTTTCAATATGCCCCGATTTTTTAAAGCCTCTTTTAAAACTTGAAGGGTTATATTAGTCTTTGATGTGAATAAATCGTAAATTGCATTACGAACATCCATTTTCACATTGTCACTTAAGTCTTCTGTCTTTGGCTTTTTCCGTGTACATTTCTTAATCTTCTTCGGTATTAAATTATGCTTTTTTTCATGTACAATTTTCCGCACAGTCCTTATACCGATTCCCATAGCCGTTGCTGCTGTCTCCTGGATATTGGCCGGTGAATTTTCATTTTCGTAATATTTTATTAGATTTAATATAATTTTTTTTTGGCTTGTGGATGCAAAAAACCCGAAAATTGTTTTCTATCACTCATTTTGTCACTGACTTGTCAATCTGACTTTGAAGTGACATCGCTCAAAGATTTTTGCAACTGCTGGTATTTATGTGTTTATCCTCTTTGTTTATATGAAAATATCATATCTAATTCATCTTCCGGATTTTATGCGGAGGATATGATTACACATAATAAAAGAAAAACAAACTTAAAAAGTTTGTGGTTGATAAATCGTATGACCCGCACGATAACACTGCTTTTGACTATAGCTTATAAAATACTAACTTAATATCGGCATTATACAGGGTGTCATCGAAAACTTTGGACACAGGTTTATTTTCTTGTAAATGAATAAATGAAAATTGCTCAGATTGCTCAGACATGTAAACCTTAGTTTTCAGAGAGACTTTTTTTTCGATATTTGCAAACGTCTTGCTTAATATCTTAAAGAGAGGTCAAGCCTTTATTTCAAATGGAATTGAATTGCCCTCCTTGATGGGACTTCGCTCGTTAAAGAAATTTGGGCGTAAATGCAAACAAATAAACGGTAAATACGCTCAAAAGGCTAATCTTAAGAATAGTATCTCTGCAATTTCACTTATTCCACCGAAAAAACCTGCTATTATCAGTTTGTTTGTCGCAAGGGTCAAATTGACCACTGATAATTAAATTTTGATATCCATTTCGTGTTCTTCAAATATATACTGTTGAAGAAAGGGTTGAAATTAATTTACTTTATATTTCTTTACAAATAACAATTCTGCTAGAGCTGCCGTGCTGTTTTATGATACATTACATCCAAATGCACACTTACTTGTCTCATATTTATTTGCAGGAATAAATCTCAAAATTTCGTGAAACAGGATCAGTGCCAAAAAAAAGAAATACTGAAAATCTTGTAAGAAATGAAATTGTAGGGGTTGTAGTTTTAGGTCATATTGCTATCCATCCCACACCGAGCATGAAGAAAGTGTCTAAAATATTGGCTCTTGGCCAATCCAGCGAATTTTAAAAAAGCATATATGTTATATAACAAAACTGTTTCAACATTAAAATTCTGCGATATATATATATATATATATATATATATATATATATATATATATATATATATATATATATATATATATTCATATAAAATAATGCAAATTATCATGTCAGACTACAGCACTATTAATTCCATTTCTTTAAAATCCCATTACATTTTAAGAATGCCATTGTTGTAGTAGGTTAATATATGTGTATATAGTTGTACTTATAACAAACATACTTTTTCTTCCTGACAGAATGGTGAACGCCTTAATTGAACGTTTTATTTAGTTCTAGTATATATTTATGAAATTAGAATTACAAATTTGACCAATTCTTTAAAACAATGCGTAATAATATGACGTTTTGTTTTTCTATCTAAATTAAATAACATTAAGTCAGGCAGCAAGCGTTGTTGACATATGTGTTCAAATCACCGTTTAGGTGGATGACTTTTTCTTAGTTTTTTTTAACAAAACTTGTAATTAATAAAAATGTGGTTAGGTTAGCAAAAAACAAACCTAATCAGAATGGTTAGATTTGTTGTAAAAACGCGTGGTAGGGCTACAACAAAAGTTCGAATCTATTTTAAAACAAGAATTTTTCTTTAACAAAACCTATACTGTTAAGTAGATCTGTCCCGTTAGCGTTAGGTTAGCTCAGGTTCGCCGATAAAACCATAATTAAAGCCATAAAAGCCATCATTAATGCCATAAAATCACACCTCAAAACATTAAAAATCAGATTGTGTTGTAACAGTCCAAGCAGCATTTTCGCGACCCCCATCTATATATGTTGGAGTAGGTACAAAACTAGGTGATATTTTATATTCAATTTAAGCAGGAAATCTGACGATGTTACAACGTTGGTTTGACGTGCTGAAATACATTTTCCAGTAAAAAATAAACAGTTGACGTTGGACCTATGTTTGCTTAGCGGTTATGAAAGTCGATGAACTTGTGTAAGACACGCAACGTTTACCCGACGTTGGCATTTATTGTTTTAGCCGACGTTGCATTGTGATTCTTAAACCACCGTTGCTACAACGTAGGACAATTTCTGAGGATTTCTGTATAGTTAAATCGTACTACGTTAGGCCAATGTTTGAGCGACAAGAGATTCGACCAGCATGATTATGTTTTTTTTGTTAGGTTTTTTCGTTTGTCGTAAAAAGTGGGGAGAAAGTAAGAGTTTTGAAAATCCAATTTAGGTATTCGGTGACGTATTACCGAAAATGTGCTAGAAAAAAATTACGAATAAAAAATAAGGAAACTGCGGAGGCAAGGCCAGATAATATTGCGATTAGTACATGCAATAACTTATTTGTAAATTCTGGATCATCATCAGTTGACAATGGTGCACATCCCGAATCTGAAAATAATCATTCTGAAAGTGATGTTGGAGACATAAACGATAATAGCAAAGCTCTACCGATGATATCAATATTCAAGAAACCCTAGATTTTAAAATTAATATCCCCAAACTATGTGTTTTTGAAAAGAAGAAGTGTCAGGCTATCCAAGACCATAAAATATATAGGGTGTCTCATTTAAAATAAAGCAGTAATTTAGTCCCAAAAAATAGGTATATCTCCGCAATCCTAGAATAAATGGGAAAATTTAGCAACATTGTGAAGAAAAAAACTCGCAAATCTAACACATTCAGTAAAAACCGCATTGCGAAATCATTTTCCGTTTTCGAGCTATTAAGTCGCGAAACGTGTTACTTTTCTGTGGGACACCTTGTATAATATTAACAAATTTCGAGATTGTCCTCAGTGACGGCTCGTCAGGGTAGGCCTCTGAGGCCGCGCCTCAGCCCCAAAATAAAGGAAAAGAGAATTTTTTTATATAACTTTTTATCTATTACCAATTAGAAATATACTTTTTAACAGTTTTACAACATAATAACATTAAAAAAAAAACAAAATATAATCCCATAATAAATATTTTAGAAAATAAATTCTGACCACATCAAAAACCGACCGTGCAATCCGTGCAAACCCATTCCTAAAGAAAGTGCTCTCGAATGAGGCGAAATAATTTTAGCTTGGAAAGTTTCGACTTCTGACCTATTTATCAACGGCCGGTGCCGATGCCGGCGAGTCACCTGATTACGACAGAGCGGGATGGCGATTGCCGATGCACGCGTTTTCTATTGCATTCTTGAGGCGATAAATCTGTAGCTTGGATATGCTTTTATTGGTTATTTAAATCACATGACTAGCGAAATATTCCAACGGCTTCTTTTTACGTGGTGCATGCGGCTGAGAAAGAAATAGGAAATAGATTGCGATAATCGCTGATTGAGGGCGTTCTGTCTTTTAAGGTGAATAAATACGCGCGAGTAAGTTTTTGTTTTGTTTTGATTTGGTAAGTTGGACCGTTCCATTTTTTGTATTTGCTTTTCGCTTTTGAAATGAATCCTATTCACGACATTATTGCTTCATTAATTGAAACGCCTTTTTTAAGAAGAAGCGAAACTGAAAAGAAACAGATATTAGGTAGCCGTCCGACGCCGAAAATTTTAGCAATATTTAACGATAAGAGGCAAGGTAAAAAATATTCAAGAACTTTTCAAATATCTTGGTACGAAACTTATAGGTGGCTATGCGGAAGTATTTATAAAGAAAGCTTATATTGTTGGCCTTGTATTTTATTAGGTTGCGTCAAAAATAATTGGAGTTCAGGGGGCAAATATTCGGATTTAAAAAATTTTTCAGGAGCAGTAAAATCGCATGAAAGTTCAAGAGAGCATATTAAAAATTCGGTAGCACTTACAAGACTGGAGCAAAATAGGGCGACTATTGCGGATGCACTACAAGAAAATGCAAGTCTTAATAAAATTGTTTATAAAGAAAATGTTCAAAAAAACCGTTTATTATTAAATTATTTAATTGATGTTACTATTACTTTGGGTAAACAGGACTTGGCATTTCGAGGTCATAATGAAACAACAGATTCTTTTAACCGTGGCAATTTTAAGGAAATATTTGCATGCTTAATAAAAAGAAATGCCGAACTTACTGAACATTGTGCTAAATTTAGTAATATTTTTACGGGACAATCTAAGACTATACAAAATGAACTAATTGGTTGCATACATAACTATATTCAAGAATATATAAAAAAAGAAATCAATGACACCGATTGTTGTTTTTTTGGCGTAATTGCGGATGATAGTACTGATATAACAGAAAAATCACAGTGTTCGATAACAGTTAGGTATGTGACCAACGGATCTTTAAAATAAAGATTTTTAGGATTTTTTGACGTTATCGATAATAGAACAGCAGAGAGCCTTTTTTATTTAATACAAAACAGCTTAGAGCCTTATGACTTTAAAAATAAATTAGTCGCGCAGTGTTACGATGGGGCTAGTGTTATGGCAGGTGAAATAAATGGGCTTCAAACAAAAGTTAGATCTATTGCTCCTTTAGCTATATTTACTCATTGTTGCGCCCACAGATTAAATCTAGTTTTACAACAGGGAACAAAACTGATTACCCAAAGTCGTATATTTTTTGCCACTTTATTAGGAATACCAAATTATTTCCACCAATCACCAAAACGGTCTTTTGTGCTTAATCAGATAGTAGGTAAAAGAATTCCGCGAGCTGTAGAAACGCGATGGTATACACGGTCTAAAATTTTAAACTTAGTGGCTAATGAATGGGACAATTTAATTATAGTATTTGAAACTATTATTAATGACTTAAGTTCTGGAACAGAATCTATTAATGGTGCAAAAGGATTTCTAAAGCATTTTAATGATTTCGAATTTTGCCTTTTAACGCATATTTATAAACAAATTTTTAGTTGCACTGATGTACTGTTTCAAATATTACAGTTAAAGCATTTAGATATAAATTACTGCATTTCGCAAACAAACCTTGCAAAGCAACGAATTATTGAATTTAGAAACGAGGACCATTTCAAAGAACTTTTCAATATTGCTAAAAAAGCCACTATTCTGCCAACTAACACACGTCGAGGGCAATGTTCTAGCGACTTTGATATTTTAACTAAATATAAAATATTATATTTCGAAATAATAGATTGTATAATTCTTCAATTAAGGACGCGGTTTGAAAATTTAAATAATTTAAATTTCTTTGCTTTAGTCGATTGCACAAAATATTCGGAATATGTTAAATGCTTTCCAGACGACTTATTAAATAATTTATTAAAAAATTATCCAAACATTTTTGACAGAGATAGATTAAAGAATGAGCTTTCTGTATTGTATAGGGATGAACAATTTTCAAATTTAGATGTCGAAAAAAGTCTAGCTTTGTTATTTAAAGACTTTAAAGGAATTTTTGCGGAAGCATATAAGCTTTTTAATTTAGTTTTAACTATTCCCGCAACAAGTGTATCGGCCGAACGAAATTTTTCATGTCTTAAACGGATCAAAACCTACCTAAGAAACACAATGACACAAGAACGGCTTTCGGGTTTAGCAATGATGTCAATAGAGCAGGAATTACTGTCAGAACTTAGTGAAGACCAAAACTTTTACGACCAAATTATAGATAAATTTGCAACCTTAAAAGACAGACGTATAGATTTAATGTACAAAAAGTAGTTTTTTTATCTTATTTCATACAACTATTTATTTTAAGTTTTAATAAACTAAATTATGTTTTTATTATCGCAACCACCGCTATATTTTAGTGATAGGTGTACATATTTTACTTGTTTTGTTTACTTTTTATTTACTTTTTTCAGAGTTTATTTTTTTAGTTTTTAATGGTTTAGTAAGGCTATTGGCGATGACCTCCATTAAAAAAAAAAGGTCAACGCGTCGCAGAATAATACCTCATGGGTGACGTGGAAATTTATTCACATTTAAACAAAATTAACCTCATGTAGCCTCACCCTTCAATATACTCACGAGCCGCCACTGATTGTCTTGTAAAGCCATTAAATTGTTATTACCTTAGACCGCTCAGGAGGCATAATCCGGCTCTGGATTTATTCTGTTAATAAATTAACATGTTCCTTAGTACAAACGCTAGACAACCCGCATTGCACATTTTTATTTTCCCGTCCTATCAGCCAAACCCGGACCAGCAGCTTGGCGGTTGGCGCACGTAAATAACATTCCAGCTGTGAAAAATCGAATGTGTGGAACGCTGTAAAAACCATATGATTCAGACCGGTCTAGGTTTAGTGCTGTGCTGTAGCCTCCGCAAATAGCAATGACTGAATGACATCATTAAATTATTTATTGTTGTTTATAAATTGTTAGCTGAAATGTTCTTTTTATTGAATTAATTGTACGATTAAGATTTATTGACGAGAACTCCTATTTATAACCGAAAACCGATCGTTTGCGTATTGCTAATAAGTGAAAATATTTATTTTACGTGTGTTTTTACGTTTTTAGAATAGTGTTGTTTTCAGTTCGATTAAATAGATACCATTATGAGTGTCAGTAAGGAATTTCCTGATATTGAAAAACGTATTTCGAGTGATTTTAGTATTGTTAGTATTATTACAAATACTTTGAAAAAGGTAAGTGCAATATTATATACCCATTGGCGCTATAAATAGTTTCATTTACAATAATTTACTTTACTCATTACTCTGCTGGGTTGTCCACGCAGTTTATGCAAAGAACAAATTAATGCTTTAGATAATATTTGGATTTGTAAGTTACTAATGCGTTAGGGCAAAAATTAACCAATTAATTAGCTCAAAAGAAAATGTTAGGCTAATCTCTGTTATTAATTTAAAATGTTTATTTACATGCATATCTGTCAGAATGGCGCCTAAGCCGAGAATAACCGCGAGTAGGAGTGTATAGAAGTCGCCCACATTGAATAACATACCAAACCAACATAGTTTTTGACAAAAATTAATGTTGCAATATATGTAAAAATGCATTTCTTTACATATTCGTTATTAATTTTCTCAAGAACTAAGTCTTCTAAAAGTATTTTGATTTGTGTTTGCAGGCTCTTTAATTCAGCTGTTTCAAAAATTAAACTTTCAGTTTTTTTGTTTTAAAAACTTCTTTTTACTTCCCTCATAAAAGGGAAGTATTGTATTCGTTAGAAAATCACCTTTCGAGATTTTTTCAAATCTTTACGTTTCAGGGTCCCTAGATGACGAAAAACATGTTTTCTCGATTTCATCGGTCTGTTTGTTCGCAGCATAGCTAAAAAACTACTTACCCGATTGACGTCAAATGTTTAAAAAATATCACTGAGAAAGTGCTTATTCAATTTATCTCAAATTATGCACAAAAATCAAGTATTATATAGGACTTAACTGATAAAATTTTGGTACCAATCCAAGATGGCGGAACAAAATGGCGGTCATAAAAAATTCAGCCTGAAAAAACTACTTAATGAACCGATTCCAAATTGTGTGTCATAATTAATTGTAGTATAGAGGTGAACTGGTAAAACTGTGGTACTAATTCAAGATGGCGGAAGAAAATGACGGCCAAATAAAATTTTTGTAATCTGATCAATTCCCTCGGTCCACCTGTCGGTTTGTCTGTATGTCTAGTCACTTCGAGGCATATTTAAATTTCCTCGTAAATTTCTAAAAGTTTTTGACTTGTATTTGCAGGCTCTTTAATTGAGCTATCCCAAAAGTTGAGATTTCAATTTTTTTTGTTTTGCAAAATTCTTTTCTTGTATTTAGTTCGTACACTGTATATAAAAAGACATTCTTTTTTAAATCAATCTTATTTGTCCAATAAAACTTTTTATGAAGAAAAACTTTCTGGCTTAAAATCACAAATAAAAAATATGTCCATATGTTACTCGTGTTCGACCTATTGACTATTCAATTACCTAAAAACTACACCTGGTACAAAAAACTTTAAATTCCTATCTCATTGTGTTTTCTAGTGCAACTTTATGGCAATTTTTTTAGCCAAACTAATTTTTTTAGTAAGTAAAACTTTCTATGCGGAATAACTTTTTTTTGATAAAATCAGTTATAAGAAAATCTTGCATATGTTAACTAAACCACGTACATGTTGTATATGTGCTACATTTAATGTGTCATATTTTTACAAAGTTTTCTAATTAAATTTTTTCAAACAAAAGTATTACATTTTTTTAAAGAGAAATACTAATTTAGAGGTTTTTTCATTTCCAAGTCTGTTTAAATATCAGAATGAACAAATCCATATGTATAGAGAAAAATTTTTTTAAGGTCGAATGAAGATGCACAAGCATAATGGGAACAATTATGTGTAGTACGTTATTGATTTCTGGAATGGCCTCGTGAGATCTCCACCACTGTAATGTGGTCACATTTTGTAATACTTCGCTAGAAAACATGGTTTTCGAAAGGGGTGCGAATTGGCTTCTAACTTGTGTCCTCATTTTCGATATTATCAATAACAGTCATACATTTTTTCCATGCCTCAAGTGCTTGCTTATCACTCTTATAATTTCGATAGCCGTAAGTTGACCTTTTCACTAACTTGGTCTCCTAAATATCCACCTGCGTTATAGCTATCGGATTTTTGTGTTTTTTACTGACTGGAAATCTTGGGGAGTTGTTTCTTTATCACTTAATTGATTTTACACATTTCCGAGTGATTTTTTAGCCTATCGACTGCATTTCTTTATTACATTTTTTATATTTTGCGCTACATCCTAGTTTTTTCGTAAATTTTTATTTGACAAAATGTTGCAAAATATGTTCTTTCAGAGCAAAAGGGTAAATATGAACAGTTTAGGTTTCCCTTCACTTCCTTCACTATTCGCGTGTTTCAACAGACTAGGAGGAGAGCTTTCTGGTCTTTTCTGGATTTTCAACCGACTTCCTAATCATGGTTTTATTTATTTTGTATTTTATTTAAAAAAAGCTTTACCAACGCTATCAAATAAAATTTAAAAATTCTTAAAATAAAATTAAATAAAAAAAGATTTTTCTGGTGTTTCTTAAATTAATTCACCGGTGACTTCTGATTTTAAAAAAATCATGACTTTATAGATACAGGATGTTAAGTTTTTCATTTTTTTTTAGTCTTTGTAGTGCACGTTATGCATTTCTTAAACTAACTTATTTAAATTTGGTACACAAGGTCCTGTAATCATTCTCTTCGAAATGGCTATAATCAGTGGCGTAACTAGATATCGACTTTTGGGGAGGCTCAAGCCCTGACACTATAAGATAATATTGATTATTAGATAAAACCAATTTTAACCATTTTTTCGTACGGCTATGATTTAATAATAAACTCCCGATATTGTCTAAGTTTTGATGTTTCGGCTATATACAATTTGATTAATATCTATGAAAGCTCTCAAAAAATATATATTTTTTTAATAAATTACGACACTTAATGTAACATAGAACGATGAAACTCGTATATAAAAATTTTAGGGAGTTCAAAGTTATCACTTCTCCTGTATAACATAATATATGTTTTACTTGACCTGTTAACAGGAAACCTGCCAAAGTGCCTCCTCCTTTTTAGTCTACCCTGTATACCAGCCCAAGTAGCACATACAATGTGTCCCAAATTTGGCTTACATGCATTGCTATCTCGTAAACCGCTATAGCTACAGGGTGGGTTAAATTAGGAAAGTTTTAGAGAATTTTATTACAAATTTGATGACGTTTTGAAGTTTAGGATATCTTTTGTGGTTTTCAAGATAATTGGGAAAAATCAAAATGGTGCATTTTCAACTTTTGCCCGTAGCTTCTAAACCACTCGTATTATGGTTTTATGGTTTATACATTATTAGGGCACTTTTATTAGAGGAACATTATGCAGGTAAAACGAAGTTTCTAGCTTCAATTGTTTTTGAGATATTGGCATCAACTTTTTATTTTCTTACCGACGCCATATTGGATTATTGTATTTTTGGAAAGATCTTTTTAAGAGCTTTCCAATGATGTATAACAAGGTAAGATTATTATTTTTCTTGAGCTCTAAAAACCAAAATAATTGTTTTTTTTTTAAGTAGGCTTTGATTACGCATGGCGGCCATAATGAAACAAAAGAATGCCGCATGTCAACAATCATTTTGTGTTCCTGAATAGTACTTGTTATCATTTTCTCATTGTGCCGAGTTTTTACAAAGTTTATTTGAGTTTCTTATACTACTTAAAATGGAGGGTAATTATTCCAACGAAGAGAATTTGGATATGATAGAACTTTATTTTAAAGCAAATAGAAATACACAAGCAGCTGCGCGTTCATACGAAGAACAATTTCCAGACCGACATCAACCAAGCCAAAGGCATTTCAGATTTCTAATTGTAAACTTGTTAGCTTATGGGTAAAAATATTAATTCAACCATCGATGTTTCAGATTTTCAACTAAGATATTATACTAACAGTGAATACCTAGTGACTAAAATGTAACTATCACACTATTGAAAATACCTAAACTAAATTTAAATTAACACATAAAAAAAATATAAGTTACACCACATGCCTCCCTCCATTTTCCACACATTTTTGACATTTCTCCAATACCTTCCGTGTAACCCTTCTTAAGGTGTTCCTGTTAATATTAGCAAAAACATCTCGGACTCTGTCTTCTAGCTCTCTGAGACTTTCTGGCGGAGAAAATTCGTAGACCTCATTTTTTGCGTATCCCCATAAATAAAAATCGGGAGGAGTAATATCCGGTGACCTTGCCGGCCAAGCAGCAGGGCCATTATTAGCGATAATATTTTCCCCGAAAGTATTTCTGAGGACCGCCATCACCTCTCTGGTACCGTGAGCCGGACAGCCATCTTGTTGGAACCAAATATTTTGCAGGTCGTTTGGGGGAACAGAATTTATAACTTCTGGAATAATTTGTTCCCGTAATAGTTGCAAATATCTGTTACCCGATAAATTTTCTTGGAAAATGAACGGCCCAATCAAACGGTTATCTAAAATACAAATTGTTATGAGTGATTTAAAGCAGAAGTGTATTGTTTGGAATTACCTATAATGCCACACCACACATTGAACCCAAATTTTGTTTGTAAACGTCTTTCTTCTAAATTATGAGGATTCTCGGTGCCCCAGTAATGAGTATTATGTTTATTGAAAATTCCACAGTTTGTAAATCGTGTTTCATCTGTCCAAAGTACTTTAGAATGAAAGTTGGGTATTTGCTGGCATTTGTTGATGAACCATTCACTAAACGTGATTCTTCTAGCAAAATCATTTACCTGAAGACCCTGTACAATAGTAGGTTTATAGGGATGAAAGTGAAGTTTTTTCAAGACTCGTTGGACGGTTGATTTGGGAATTGCCGTTTGTTCTTCAATCTTTCTTACTGAGGTTGTTGGGTTGTCCCTGACACTTTCTATTATAGCTGCGTTTCTTGCTTCATTATCTATTGAATAGGTCTTTGGTTTCGGTTTCAAAAAAGACCCGTAGGCTAACAGGTTAACAATTAGAAATCTGAAATGCCTTTGGCTTGGTTGATGTCGGTCTGGAAATTGTTCTTCGTATGAACGCGCAGCTGCTTGTGTATTTCTATTTGCTTTAAAATAAAGTTCTATCATATCCAAATTCTCTTCGTTGGAATAATTACCCTCCATTTTAAGTAGTATAAGAAACTCAAATAAACTTTGTAAAAACTCGGCACAATGAGAAAATGATAACAAGTACTATTCAGGAACACAAAATGATTGTTGACATGCGGCATTCTTTTGTTTCATTATGGCCGCCATGCGTAATCAAAGCCTACTTAAAAAAAAACAATTATTTTGGTTTTTAGAGCTCAAGAAAAATAATAATCTTACCTTGTTATACATCATTGGAAAGCTCTTAAAAAGATCTTTCCAAAAATACAATAATCCAATATGGCGTCGGTAAGAAAATAAAAAGTTGATGCCAATATCTCAAAAACAATTGAAGCTAGAAACTTCGTTCCTCTAATAAAAGTGCCCTAATAATGTATAAACCATAAAACCATAATACGAGTCGTTTAGAAGCTACGGGCAAAAGTTGAAAATGCACCATTTTGATTTTTCCCAATAATCTTGAAAACCACAAAAGATATCCTAAACTTCAAAACGTCATCAAATTTGTAATAAAATTCTCTAAAACTTTCCTAATTTAACCCACCCTGTAGCTATAGTGGTTTACGAGATAGCAATGCATGTAAGCCAAATTTGGGACACATTGTATATTCATATATGGGCTAAAATGCTGTGATATTTGCTGATTTCTCTGGCTAATTAGCTAAAATGGCTAGCCAAAATAAAAGTTCTATTACAGTATAAAGACGGAAATATGGCTAAATTGGGGAATATTAATTTGGCCATAATGGGGTAAAAATGGCCAATTGGAAATTATACGACCCACTTTTTTGATTTTATGGTTGGGTTTCTTAGCTACTTTTTGACTTTAAAATCGAGCTTTTTTAGCTGAATTCTGATTTGTTTTTGAACCGAAATTTGAGTAACATTTTTTCCGAAAGTTACCTAAATAATTTCTCATTTTTTGCCTTTTCTTCACTTATATGATAAATCATCAATTGTGTCAAATTATGTAGAAATAGTATTAACAGAGCCAATCAGTGTAAGAATTTATGATAAATACGTACAGTATGACTTATTGTGTAAAATATTCATTTGACGGTTGGTGGGGACAAAAACACTTGGATAAGAACTTATTAACTAACTTAAGACAGGGATGTAAAACACGCGCCCCTTCTTGAAACTACTAAAAACTAAACTTTCGTTTTCTACAATTTTTTTTTGGAGATGTAATTTGCTAAGAAAATTCATTAGAGTCCCTAACGTAAAAAAACATGCATGAAAATACGTTTTTATTGGTAGAAAGAATATGTTTGTTAAAAGTGGTCAAGTAATGGCTGCTAGGAAATTAGTTTAATTTTAAATTCAATCATGACGGATCATAAAAAGCTTTGGGTTATTTTCTAAAGAAATATTCCTTGAAATTGGCCACTTTGTAAGCAAATATTTATCAACTGGGAATAATTTTCAAATGTAGCAACATTTATTAAAATTTTGCCAATAAAAATGACTACTTGGTTTGCCTTTAGCCTTAGCCTCGCTAAAAAATGGCTAATTTAAGACCCAGGAGCCAGCGTAACAAAATTAAACGGCGATTACCCCAAGTCGGCGTTTTTCTATAATATGTGGAGAAATATTTAATCTTTTTATTAGACATGTTGTATGGTAAACAATTTATATTTCGTTTTTCTAAATAAATCTTCAGTTTGGTTAAGTATAGTTTTATAGGTTATAAACGTAAATTTGAAAATGTGGCATTTTTTGGCAATATTAAAGCAAAAAAAGCGAAATAAAACTACCCAATTTTAGTTTAATTTTGAAACAAAAATATGATAATAAAAGCCATATTTTTTCCTCTCAATTTTTGTTGTCTTAAATACTTATTAGAATATATTTGGTTCTATTGTGGCAACAAAATTGACAGATATTTCTACTTTTTGGCCATCCAATATTACAAAAAAAAATTTGGAGGTTTAATTACCTTATAAGATATTTTTGGCCAAGTAATTATGCTATAGCCTATCTACATTAAAAACTGCTACTTTTGGAGCCAAAAAATCTAATTTGAAGCGAGCTTTCATGGCTAGAAAATAAACCAAGAATCATTTGCCAAAATTTGACATATCTCTGGTTTTTATGTGTTTTTTATGGATAACTGTTAGGCAAAAAAGCTCATCAGCTAATTTGTTCTTCTTGGGAGACGAACATGGTTTTGATACAAAAAATTAAATCACCCTCAATTTTATTTTAAATATGTATAGTCGAGAAAGATTGAATATCTACATCAATGACTTCCATGATTTTTCAATGTTAGAACATTTACCCAACCTATTTCTGTTTTCAGTTTGACTATTATCGGTTTTGCGTAATCAAAATATGATTTTTTTACTCTTTTAAACCCCTTAAAAAATATCGTTTACACTTTTCACTATTTCTCGAACTTTTATGATCCATAACTTCAAAATAAACGCGCCCTTACATTTTCGTAAGCCCAGATAGTGTCCAATTAAATTGGTCAAAAGTATACAAGATGCTAAATTAGAAAAAACCTTCGTTTATTTCTTAACTAAAAAACGGAAGATGCAAGAGAAAAATAAACTATGCTACGGATGAAAACCATTTTACCCATTTATACAAACAAAATGGAGTTTAACTGTTTTGGTTGGTCCTCGCCAATCGCCTGGCGGGGGGCTAAGCTCCCCCTAGCCCCCCACCCTAGTTGCGCCACTGGCTATAATAGGTTTTAGAAAAACATACCGGATTGTTACTGACAACTCTTACTTCGAAAGAATATTCTTCATTCTATTCCCTAACTATTTGATCTTCGATATTTTCTAGCGTTTAGAAGTTATTTAGCAATATGTCCATTCAGACATAACCAATAAGGTAGAAGAATAAACATGGTCGAGGGCATCAGCGTTGGACGTGATATGAGCTGTTTTCGTGCAAAGTTCGCCAGCAGTTCCTTGGGAAGCACCTAAATTTTCTGCTATTTGTAGAGTGCTTAAACCAGGATTTTCGTCGATTGCATTGCATTCAAAATCTGCTCCTCCTTCAATGGATTGCGGGTTTCATGTGGTCTTGCAGCATCATTCCTGGGAGTCTGGAATTTGCCGTATTCTCGGAGGTGCCGATGACAATTTGTGAAAGTTTGGTCGTTGGGGAGTCGGTGATTGGGAATCGTAGAGCACAAAAAAAGTTACACAATATATGTTTTTCTAAAATCTATTATAGCCATTTCATAGAGAATGATTACAGGAACTTGTGTACCAAATTTATCTAAATTATCTCAAGAAATGCGCACAGTGCATTAAAAAGAAAAAAAATTTAAAAATTTAACACCCTGTATCATGAAAACGAAGCATCTTTATGAGAGGAACCTGCTCCTAAAATATTTGTACTGAATTTTGAATCAACCGATATATAGGGACGTGGGGAATTTTAATTGTCAGACCCTGCAGGTAAAATAATCATGTTATTTGATTAGATAGGTATTACCTTTATTATCGTACAATGTTGTAATTCATGTAGTAACTTGAAGGTATATTTTGCCCTCCACCAGTGGCGTAGCTACAAATTTTTCGGAAAAGGCCCGCCTCACAAAACAGAAAAATAAATGATGACAAAAAAAAAGGTAGTCATCCATACTATCATAATCCCCTTGAGCTCATTTGCAATTATCGCCGGGGCCCCTAAACCCGTGGAACAAACGTAATACGTTAAATGGATAATAATTATTAATTAAAGTTTAGAGGCTCACTTAGAGGTAAATTAAGTGTGTGTTTTGTGTAAAGCAGATATCCATGCCATTTTACACGTCATCCTAGTAGCCATAAAGTAAAAACATCTAAATATGAAACCGCTTTATCTAATTAAATAGAACTTAATTAATTCAACTTTTTAAAAAAAATTTCTTATCATAATTTTATTCTAGCTTTTATGGTTTTTGCGGTTTGCGAAATGCTATGTGTCATTGTGTCAAACCCCGTGAGTAATTAGGTATTTACAATTTTTTAAAATTTTACAACATTGCTAAACAGTATTGTTTGTGTATACATATTTCAAAAGTAAACAGTTCTGTCGTAAATGTTGTCATTAACAATGGAATTGTTTAGTTTATAATGTGCTGCTAAATGTTAAATTGGCAATAATGTGTATAATATAAAACGAGTAAAATATGTTTGTTTAACACTGATGGGTTTAACACCGGTAGCGGAATGTTTAAATAAAGTAACATTTTATTTATTATTATTATATTTTAAATAGGCGAACTTGAACGTTTATGGCATATATAAACATATTATCTTTTCTGTTTATGTTAGATTTTCGTGTCGATTGTTGTTCCGAATTTTGAAAACCAGGCTTATAATAATTGTTTATTTCGCCTTTGCACTCCGTCAGAGTTAACTGATATTGTTGAACTTATATGCGTAAAACCAAAGATATATTATACTCCTAACAGACGATCCATGCATTGTAATATAAATTACTTCCTAAATGGATCCCAAATTCGGATTGGGATCCAGGGGTGGATTCGACACCTCGGACCGGCCCGGAAAGTCAATTGAAACGGCACCGCTAGATATTGGTGTTTGAAAGTACAAATATTTTATCCTTTTTCAACGCAATATGCAAAAATATAAGTAAAAAAAACAAAAAAGGACAAATGAAATACTAATTTTTATTTTACATAAAAACTTTGTAAAACATAATATTAACATTCTTTTTAGATTTCTAGGTCACTGGTTTCTCTATTTGTTGTGGAATTTGTCAGAATTTCATCATAAAAGGGCCTGTAGTCTTCGGGTATGTAATGCACTATTTTGGAAACATCTTCTAGCTTCTTAGAGTTGATTGGAACTTTTCCATTGTACGCTTTCGAAGGAGGAAGGTCCACATTGTCTTGTTTCTTCGCATTGAAAAGACCATAGGTGAAACCATCAATATATTCGGATGCTTTGATATAGCCTTTCAGTGCTTGGGTATATGTCAAATGCCTGTATTTGCTGATGGTAAAGGACTGTTTTTTTCAACATCTTTGACAGTCTTTTTGAAGTATTGAGGCTACCAGCCTTTGACATCAAGTATATCAGTATTATTTAGCCGTTGTACTTGAAAGCTTGGTTTTTTTTTCTTGGAAGATGTAATGATTTCGTTGTATTGATCAGGAGAGTAAATCTTATCGAATTTTCTCAAAGAACGCTTAATAACTGAAAAGTTTCTGTCGCAATGCAAAAAACTATGACCTCGGATGGGAAAATATTGATGGATTACTCGAAATTTGCCATTCATAGTGCAGTAAACAACCTAGTTAAAGTGTGGTTGCGGTTTTGTCCAGCGCACGCATCACTAAAAGCATGCAGAGTTTTTACTTCTTCAGGGATATGTTGAGTAATAAAGTCCAAAATCGCCGTACTGACTTCATCGGGACCTCGCTGAGCATCTCCCTCTGTGTGTGTGTAGAACACTGATATGTCGTTTCCAAGACTGTGGATATTAAAAACGTAATACCAAAGTTTGCGCAGATAAAACATTTCCTGAACTGGCATTAAGGGAAGGGGCAGGTTTTACATATAGTCAAAAACTATGGCTCCAATATCGTTCCTTTCCTCGCAGGTCTCTTTGATTTCTTGAAGTTTATTGTAGAATTTAGATGCTCGTCTTTTATGAATCATAAGTTCTGCAACTGCGCTCTTTGCTGTTTCATTAAGAGTTGTCGACTTTATTTTTGCATTTAAATCCTCACAGGTCGAGCAAACGTCCACTTGAGGCCTACCAAACCGGTATCCAAAGTTTTCTCGGAAATATCTCAGATAATATTCATACTTGACATTTCTTAAATCAGGATTTTCATTAATCAAGAGCTAGTACATCTTAGCTACGCTTAAACTTGCATCTAAATAGGTGATTAACTTAGAGGAATAATGAGACTCTTTTTTCGGAAACGATTTTATCTATTCATCAATTTTGGCAACAATCGCGGGATTCAGTTTATTTGCACGATTTGCATGCCTTCCTCTTATATCAACTGGTGCAGTTTTAGTTTCCAGGATCTTAGTTAGGCGTTGTACGACTTTATTGGAGAGAGCATGTAAACTCATATACGCGTTGCGGGAAACTTCAACCCTACTCCCACCTTTCATAGCAAAATATTTGAAAGAAGAAGTATTCTGTTTAGATTCCGCTGTAACTGGACCATGTCTGGCAACATCATGTCTTTCTATTAATCCTACTAGATATGTATCTTTTTCATCTTTTGGCCTTCCATTATAAACAATTTCGATGATTCAAAGTTTCTCTTCATTAGAGAAATCGGCCATACATTTCTTACGACAAATGCAATCCGGCCCGGTTATTTTAGCATTCACTAGTTTACCTTTATGTGTAACAAACTCTGTCCCTTCTTGTCTTGCTAGCTTTTCCTTTTCTTTTATGTGCAATTTCTTGTTTAATTTCAGCCTTTTTATTTCACGTTCTTCCTCTGAATCCGTGGAATCTGACATTTCTATAATATACAAAGATTATTTACTATTTTTGTTAACACTAACTTTACCTCTAAATTTCAGATTATTAAAAATGAAATAATATTAACTAACTTTTAAAACACCTGTTTACTGGACGAAACTGCAAAACGAAGTGAAAAACATGTGTTTTCGACGTCAGCGTTGTGATCTGGACGCGCATCTAGTAATGCGTTGAAGAACGATAACATTCCATTGGAATATTATCGTTTTTCCGCTCACCAGCAAAATTATTATATCACCAGCAAAATTATTATATATTATATTATCGCTTTTGCGCTCAACTTGAAGATAATACGAATGTTAGCAATATGGCTATCTCACTTCAATTCGCCATATTTCTGGAATGTTATCCTTCTTCCAATCACTCATTCAATTGGAATTGTCAGCAAATATTTATATGCTAATGCCAGCGTGGGGATAAGCCTCTTTATACATATTATATTTACAAATGATGAAATAACAGCACAGTGAGCAATTTCTCTAACTCTTGCATTGCATGTTGTTTTCTTAATCACAGTCGTCGCCATCGTCCTCGTCATCAGATGATTCCCTTTCAAAATGAAAAGTATAGTATTGATTTTAGGAGTGTCTCAGTTAGCCATAAAATTTTTTAGTTCATCTTGAAGTTTCTCGGAGGTGGCAAGGAGGTTTATTTGCATTAACTTTGCAGACAGAGTTTCCAAATTGTTCCCAGGAATTTTGCCTTTTAATTCGCCAAAATTTCTGGGATCTAAAATATTAAAATCTTTACAAATACTGATATTTTTGGTAAATCTTTCATCCATAGATTGAATTAGTGTATCCAGATATATATTAAAGGTTTCGATTCTATATCTGTCATTCACATTACTTGACTTTTAATCTGCGTTTTTCTCCGGGCATTTTACTGACCTTGTTCAAAATGTAACAGATAAGATTGATAATATAGAAACTGTAATTTCCTTCTCTATTGATCTAACTCGCGCTTTTGACACTGTTGATAAAGATTTTGTGGTTTTAAAATTAAACAGTTGTGGGATCAGGGGTAACTTGAACGACCGGATCATTTCTTTTTCGGTGAGGGTTGACAGTTCAAAGTCTGATCTTTTTGATCAAAGTATAGCAACACCTCAGAGTAGTACCTTGGGCCCGCTAATTTTTCTCCTTTTCGTTAATGATTTGCTCGAACATATTTCTCAGGGTAGAGTATTTTTGTATGCCAGTGATACCACAGTTGTTGTCTAGGATCAGGATATGGCTGCATTAAGGAGTAAAGCCAATATTATTCTGAGGGAATTTTCTTCCTGGTGTAGGAAAAACAAACTTTAGGTTAATCAGGCTGTCTGTATGGAAATAAAAACCGTACGCAAAACATCATGTGGTCTCATTTTTGATCTAGGTGGTCACAAGCTAGTTTTAAGCGAGTCATTATATTTCTTTGGTGTCTGTATTGATAGTCATTTAACCTGGAATGGCTAAATTTCTAAGGCTTGTTCAAAAATCAATAAGAGCTCCTATGTTTTAAACTCTTAAAAAAGAATTATGTAACTCTTGAAACCCTTCTAAGTGTTTGCTATGTCTTTGTTTAATCTTCAGTTGCTTACAATATTGTTGTATCTGGTCAGTCATCCGACATCAATAGAGTATTTGTGGCACAGAAACGGGTTATTCGGATTATTTTTGGTCTGTCATACTCAACGTCGTGTAGGGAAACTTTCCGCAAAAATAATATTCTTACTGTCCACTCAATTTATTTACTTAAATTTTTTGACTTATTTTCATAAGAACAAACTTCTTTATCGGTTTAATAATTCTTATCATAACTATAACCCTCGGAATAAGTCTAATGTATCGCTTCTAAAGCACAATTTAGATAAGTATAAAAAGTCTCCTCTGTGTGCTGGTAGTCGTATTTTTAATCTGTTACCATTGTCAATAAAAAAAAATTTAAACCCGACTTAAAAAAAACTATTAATAGCTGATGCATTTTATTCCATAAATGAATTTGCTGTTTATTTGTTTATTTGGATTTAAATTTGATTTTGAATTAATAACCATAACCCTACATTCTTAAATTTGACTAACGCTTTGTAAGTGTGTGAATTGAAATTTGACTACCTTGTAAATGTATTAGTAAGTATATGTGTGATGTAATTTGTCGATATATGCCATGTGCTGAAGCACAATTTTATTATTTATTATTTTTTATATTTTACACCTATGACTTGATTCTATCTACAGATTGTAGTTGTCAAAAGGTAATATATTTTGAATTTTTGAAACTTTCTTGCTCTTACTTCTGGTAGACTGGTTTCACTGCTAATTTCATCAACTTCTTCATCGGAATCAATATGCTCTAATTTTGTTATTGCCCACTTAACAAATTTATCGCTAGTTCCTTGTATATTTGTAAAATCTCTTTGAATTAATTTTAATTGTTCTAAGGCTGTTTGTGCCATATTGTTTGCTTTGAGCAAACCTAACCCTTTGGTTTGTAAGTATTTCGATACCGTTGTTGAATAAATGTTATTGAGAAAATTTTAAAAATATATGGACAGTTAAAATAATCTCATATTCCGGTAAAGACTAGAGAAGTTCAACATACATGACAAATTTTGTACACCCTATGTACAGGGTGTTCCAGCGAGGACTGAACAGGGATCTATTTTCGACCTTCCTTGTATTTTGGAAAAATTCAAAATAGCCAATCGATGTATTTTTTTTTGTAGAATCTAAAAATATCATCGAACAAATATTTGAACCAGAAACAAAAGAGTTACGCTATGCATCAGGTGTTTTTTAAATGGAATGTATCGTTTTTTATACGATTTTTCGAAAGAGTAATTTTTTTTATGTCCATTCTGATTAAAAGATTTGATTTTGCGATAGCTGTTTATATTACATTTTAATGTTTTACAAACTAAAATTTTAGCTTCACCTGTTTAAAATATACAATAGGTTGGTATAGGTGATCAAGGTAAAATGACGTTTGAATGCTTTGTCAATAAAAATTGACATTATTTTAATTATTGTCGAAGTCTTCACCTAAAAAATATATATTTGACTCTGATCGAAATGAAATACTCTTTGGACGAGAGACTACAGATTGTTATGCTATTTTACAAGTGCCAAGAAAATGCAAGAGAAGCAAGAAGAAGATTTATTGCAAATTTTCATAGAAATATATCCATCAATACAATTCTAAGGATAAAAAACCTATTTGAGGAAAATAAAACTTTATATGATAGAAAAAGAAATATACAAAGAAGAAGAAATCGAGACCAGGCCATTATAAATTATTTTCAAGTTAATCCAACCAAATCTATTTCGGATGCAGTTCGGGAAGTTCAGTACGGTGGCGGTGTAAGGCGCAGAAGAGTTACCCGAGGGACTGTTCACAGGACTCTGAAAATTCATAAATTTAGGCCTTTTCGTATCCTTCCACTTCAGCACCTAACACCGGCACAAAAAGAACTTCGCTTCCAATTTGTTTCTCAAATGGTAATTCGGCAAGAAAACGAAGACCCTGATTTATTCAAAAATATTGTGTGGACCGACGAAGCTACTTTCACAACATCGGGAGTATTCAACAGACATAATAGTCACCACTGGGCCGTTGAAAATCCAAAAAAGTTCCGGACTATTAAATTTCAAGGGAGGAATTCTATTCATGTTTGGTGTGGGATAAAAAACAATAAAATTTTGGGACCAATATTTTTTAACGGGACTTTAAATGGGCACAGATATTATGAGTTTTTAGAAAACGAAATTGAAAATTTTTTGGAAGACTTACCATTGGCAGAATATCAGAATTTAATTTGCAAACATGATGGGGCCGGGCGCCTCCTCATGCCGTGCATGATTTGGTTCAATTTTTAAATCGGCGCCATAACGAATGGATAGGGCGAAATGGAACATATGCTTGGCCGCCCAATAGCTCCGACCTCTCAGTTTTGGATACATTTCTTTGGGGCCATTTGAAGAACGTCGTATACAGACAACGAAACGAAAATATTCAAGAGATCATGGGAAAAATTGTCAATGAAATAAACCGCCTTAACCAGGAAAATCATATTGTAACAGCAAGTTTAGAAAGGCTACAAAGGGGTTATCGATGTTGTTTCGAGAAAAACGGCGGTCACATTGAAAACTTATGTTATTAGTAGTTTTATTTTATTATTTAATAATTATTTTTTATTGAATTTCTTTTTCTATCATGTAAAGTTTTATTTTCCTCAAATAGGTTTTTTATCCTTAGAATTGTATTGATGGATATATTTCTATGAAAATTTGCAATAAATCTTCTTCTTGCTTCTCTTGCATTTTCTTGGCACTTGTAAAATAGCATAACAATCTGTAGTCTCTCGTCCAAAGAGTATTTCATTTCGATCAGAGTCAAATATATATTTTTTAGGTGAAGACTTCGACAATAATTAAAATAATGTCAATTTTTATTGACAAAGCATTCAAATGTCATTTTACCTTGATCACCTATACCAACCTATCGTATATTTTAAACAGGTGAAGCTAAAATTTTAGTTTGTAAAACAATAAAATGTAATATAAACAGCTATCGCAAAATAAAATCTTTTAATCAGAACGGACATAAAAAAAATCACTCTTTCCAAAAATCGTATAAAAAACGATACATTCCATTTAAAAAACACCTGATGCATAGCGTAACTCTTTTTTTTCTGGTTCAAATATTTTTTCGTTGACATTTTTGGATTCTACGAGAAAAAATACATCGATTGGCTATTTTGAATTTTTCCAAAATACAAGGAAGGTCGAAAATAGGTCCCTGTTCAGTCCTCGCTGGAACACCCTGTACCAAATATTTTTGGGAGAGTTCGTAAAGTATAAAGTAAGGAATAAAATTAAATAAAATGTTATATAGTAAAACGCTCGGTAAAACATTAGTTAATAATTTTTAGCTTTTTCCTTTTTTAATTCTTTTCGAAATTCAAATTGTTAAAAAAGAAAAGAAGAAAAGTTTACAAAACCGGCGATGCCTATTGGCACCTGAGGGATCGGCGAATCGGGAAATCTCGCGGTGTCCCGGTTGGCACATCTGCCCCTGTTGGGATCCATTGAGAGATTTTCGTGTAGCTCAACGCCCAGAGTTGCCAATTCTCAACGCACTACATTCGATGGTGTTGTTTTAAATCGGTTGTTTAGTCAAAATAAAAAAAGTCCATTAACAAATTGCGTTCAATATATAAAAAAGGTAATTCCAAATATAAATAAAATTAGCAGGGAAAATTTCGTGATTTTGGCCAGGCAAGAAATTATTCTTTCATTTAGTCAAAACAATAATATTCGTCAACAAAACCCCTTCAAACCTACTAAATGGATGTTGTTGAACGATACATTAAATTAATTCCAAATAATAAAAGTAGCACGAAGTTATTACATTTAAAAACTTAAAATAAATGCTGAAAATGACTACCGCCACTATTTAAACACGCACGAATACGGCGAACTCAATTTTCTTGAACAGATTCAAGAAAGTTAAGTCTTTGTCTGATTTGTTCCGTTGCAACAAAAATGCGATTTCTAAGGTCATCTTCATTTTCAATTTCAACCCTATTATACACTAATGTTTTCATGTAGCCCCAAAAATAAAAATCAAGGGGGTTTAGGTCTGGTGACCTCGGAGGCCATTTTCTAGGTTCTGTGGCACTTCGACCGATCCACTTATTATCAAACGTATTATCCAGATGTTGTAATACATTCCTATAAATGTGGGTAGGAGCTTCATCATGAAGAAACCAGACACTAAAGAGTGGGCATTAGTTAAAAATAGTGGAGGTATGCCTCTCCTGTTAAACGCCTTGGTAGTTCAAAAGGTCCTATTAACCGATTGTGGATTATTCCAATCCAAATATCTATTGAAAACCGATTTTGGAATTGGCCCTGTTGAATCGTGTGTGGATTTTCTTAAGCCTAGGTGTGAGTGTGATAATTTAAAATTCCATCTCTCGTAAAACAACATTCATCGGTTGTCAGTATGTTTATAAATTATAAAATTTTCGTATTCTTGTTTTTCTCGGAGAAACTACCGGCAAAATTCTTTTCTTTGGGGTAAGTCCTCTAAAGTCAAAGCCTGTACTCGCTGTACAGGGTGGTCCACTTAAGATGCTCCTATACTTTATCTCAATAAATAAGACACTGAGAAAAAAAAGTTAAATACAAAAAGTATTTGACCCCAAGTATATTTTTTATTTGTAATATTTTTATGTATACAGGGTGTTCCATTGTGCCAGGACAGTAACCAACTTTTTTCTTTTTAATGAAATGGTATGAATATTTTTAGAAATTCTAATTCTATGCTTGATTTTGAGTATTTTTTGTCATCATAGCATACGAAATTTTGAGTAGTTTTTGAAGAAAATTAACTTTTCTAATTTTTTTCGGAAAAACAGGGAAAAATGTGATTTTTTCACACTTGAAAACTAAAATTGTGAATTTTGGTTATGGATCCATGGGAGTGGTTAATATTTAATACTCTGACTTATCAAGAGCGAAAATCCATTATACAGGGTAGTCACAAATGACGATCAAAAAAATGTTCTTGTAACTAACTAAACACCCTGTATTTAGCCCTTTTATTGTATTTAGAATTTAATTCTGCAACATTCCATATATATATATATATATATATATATATATATATATATATATATATATATATATATATATATATATATATATATTTATATTCCAAAAATTAGTAGTTTAAAAGTTATGATCAATTTTCTATAATGATTCAGGTATTTTTGTTAATCTTACTAAACCTAAATAATATTCTATTCTAGTTTTTTTTAACATTATTATTAAATTTAACTTTAAATCAACAAGTAATGCAAGAAAGAAAGTAACTAATTACTTATTACAAAACATTTTCGACATAACCCCCGTCTTTGGCAATACAAGTAGGTATATATACGCCGCAAGAAAGAAAGTAACTAATTACTTATTACAATACATTTTCGCAATAATAGCGTTTCTAAACGCGTCTTAATTTTACAAGATATCCATGGAAAACAAAACTAGGAAAATTGTTGCTTGGACACAATTTTTATTTGACATTTAGTTGCCTCTAACTCTTTTTAAAGGAAAAATGGCTTTATACAGTGTCCAAGGGCGTTTAAATCTTTATGCATGTTACATAAGAAATAATAAGAGTTCAGCAGTACCCACGAAACATATTTTTTCACGGAGTGTTCGTGATCTTGAACGTGGAGTGGTAATCAATAAACAAAAACGGCGCCCAAAGATTGTCCTAACAGAAGAAAAGCAATTAGAAATTCTCCTGTATTTTGAAGAAAACAACGAAAATTAGCAAAGAGATGCATCCCGAGATCTACCGGGAATTAGTAAGACTAGTGTTCAAAGGACTTTAACTGATAATAACTACCATCCCTTCAAATGTTTACCAGTTCAGGAATTATCCCAACAGGACTTTCACACAAGGCTTTTTTATTGTTCTCTCATGATGGACCACCATTTTGAAACTGACATTTTTAAAAATATTTTATTTACCGATGAGGCAATTTTCAATACGGCCGGCATGTTCAACCGAAAAAATACTCATTACTGGTGTAACTCAAATGAACATCTTGTAAAAGAAATGAAAAAACAGGGTCGGAGAGGTGTTTATCTGTGGTGTGGTATTATCCGTGATCGAATAATAGGTCCAGTATTTTATGACTTTGTTGGAGAACGAAATATTTCCGTTAATTGACAATCTGCCGAACGATATTAAAGAAGGGCTTGTTTATCAACAAGATAGTGCTCCATATCACACTGTAGTGCCTGTTAGAAATTGTCTGAATCAATGGTTTCCATTTTGGATTGGTCAGTACGGGACCATAGATGGCCAGCGAGGAGCCTCGACTTAACACCCCTGGATTTCTTTTATGGGGCAACCTAAAAAACGAGGTGTATAAAAATAGGTGTAATACTCAAATACATACTTCAAGATTTAAAAAGGAGAATTAGGCAAGAGGTAGAAAGACTTAATGCAACAAACGTGGCAGAAATGCTATTGCGAAAATTGAAACCATGTATACTACTTGTATTGCCAAAGACGGGGGTTATGTCGAAAATGTTTTGTAATAAGAAATTAGTTACTTTCTTTCTTTCATTACTTGTTGATTTAATGTTAAATTTAATTATAATATAAAAAAAACTTAGGATAGGAATAGGAATAGGATAATATTTAGGTTTAGTTAGATTTTTAATAAAAATATCCGAATTATTATAGAAAATTGGTCATTACTTCTAAACTACTAATTTTTGGAATATAAACTATATATATATGGAATGATGCAGAATTAAATCCTAAACTCAATAAAAGGGCTAAATACAGGGTGTTCCATTTAAAAAAATTAAGTTTTTTTAGTTACAAAAACATTTTTTTTGATGGTCATTTGTGACTACCCTGTAGAATGGATTTTCGCTCTTGATAGGATATGATAGAGTATTAAATATTAACCACTCCCATGGATCCATAACCAAAATTCACAATTTTAGTCTTCAGGTGTGAAAAAATCTCATTTTTCCAATAACCTGTTTTTCCGAAAAAAATTAGAAAAGTTAGTTTTTCTCAAAAACTACTCAAAATTTCGTATGCTATGATGACACAAAATCAAGCGTAGAATTAGAATTTCTAAAAATATTCATACCATTTCATTGAAAAGAAAATGTTGGTTACTGTCCTGGCACAATGGAACACCCTGTATACATAAAAATATTATAAATAAAAAATATACTTGGGGTCAAATACTTTTTGTATTTAACTTTTTTTCTCAGTGTCTTATTTATTGAGATAAAATATAGGAGCATCTTAAGTGGACCACCCTGTACATGATAAAGGCACAGAAAGTTTTCGAAGGGTACGATGAACGTCCAATTAGAAAATCCAACTTGTCGCGAGATTTCCAGAGTGCTCAAACCAGGGTTTGCCTTCACTAGGCCTAAAATATGTTTCTCGTTTTCGGTTATTGGTCTTTCAGGCTCTCGATTACTATGACAGACGTTTACACTTCCTGTATGGCGAACTCTTTGTAAAGCCGCCGCATATGTTCTGTTATTAGGATTTTTCCCGGTATGTTTGGACACCAAATGAGCATTCTGTCTACACTCTGCATAAATAAGTAACATGTCTGAATATTTAATATTCGTATACATTTTTAAAGAGTCATTTTGCCTCATACGGCAAATAATGAAGGTGAAAAAAGCCAAAAAACAAGACCACGGCAACTGATATGTTTGCGAATTGTTATTTTCGTTGAAGCTTGCTCGTTTCTCTACGGACGGCAGTGTTGCCGTTTTCAAATAAGCATTCTATAGTAAAATAAAACAATGTACTTTTATTTTTTAAATTTAGGTCGTTCAGATATTTTACTAAGAAAAAATTTGTAGGCATTTTGTAGAAAATCATATAAATTAGTTGTTTTACATAAGAAGATTAATAAATGTGAATTTAAAAATTAATAAAATAAAATACAAATTTAACGCCGTTTTCTCAAAAATGGCAAGGAATGTTATGTTATTTAAGCATTTTTTAATCAAAATGGTCCATACTATCACTTGTGAAAATATTTGTAGTCAAACCCCTACCTTGTATTATACTAATTCTAAATAACTATCTCGGAAAATTGTATTTTTACCTGCTAATAACTGAATTAAAATTATTGAACTGTATATTAAAATAATTCCAAATAATGAAAATAGCACATAAAATTTCATAGTTTTGGCTAGCATAGAAATTACTGTCCTTGCCTTTAGTCAAAACAAAAAAAAACCGTCAACAAAACGCCTTCAGACCGAGCTTCAGACCCACTGAGTTGATATTCCTGACCCATATATTAAACTAATTTGAAATAACGAAAGCAGCGCGAAAAATTTGATGGTTTTGGTTTTTCAGAACAAAAAAAAATCGTCAACAACAATTACAGATCCGCGAGATCTGAACACTGAAATTCGGTCTTGAGATCTCGTGGAGTAAAGATCCCTGAAGATGCCTCGTGCAATCGAAGGCGAAACGTCGGATAGTAATTCCAATTTGTCACAGTCTAATCCCAAGAACCGTGATTTCTTAGTTATAATAAACTTATTTTAAATAATAAAAGAACCAGGAATAATTTCATGGTATCGGCCAGCTAACAGATTATTGTTTTTACATTTAGTCTAAGTTGAGATTTGAATGGTGAAAACATATTCCATTTTCATACAGTGTAAGCTCCATAATGATTTTTTATTTTTTTTTATTTCAGGCTTCGATTGTGGGCATAGTATACCTAGCAGGTTATATGCAGTGGTCCGTTGGGTGGTTTATTGGCCCACTGGTTCTTTCAGTCATTCGAGATCAATGGAAAAAGTCCAGCGACCGTCGAAGAAATTTGGCCAAAACAGCAGCCATGGCTAGCGAGAAGGATGTCGTATTAGCTAGACTAAATGACTTGCCAGCATGGGTAAGTTATAACTTGTTAACCTTTTTTTTTTGTTTCCAAGACGACGTAGTTTAAAATGGAGAACACGGGGTAAAAATTATGACACAAAACATAGCTTTGCCAATTTTACTTTATCGTCTTTATATATAGCTTAGGTTTTATTAATTGTTTATTTGGAGAAAAACAAATTAAAAAGTGTTTGGAAGGCCTTTAACAACATTTGGGCCAACAAAAGGAATGAACTTAACTTATGGTTTCTTTAACAACTATTTATAAAACAGAGAAGATCTGGATTTTTAATGATTAGATATGGTTTATAAAAATATTAAAGGTGACATAACATTCACGCTTTGATGGTTACTTAATAATTTTATGCATCAATGTCAATTCTACACTAGTAATTTGTCCTCCCCTTTGGCAATTTCTAACCTCAGTAATGTTTTCAGCAGGGTCAGTATTGTCAATTTCGTTTAACGTGAAATTTTTTAACATCTGTTGGTTTTAAATTTTAAATATATTGCTAATTTGGTGTCTTTTTTGTAGTTGTTTGCGGCTAAAACAGCATCCAGAATTGTTCCTCAATTTCTCTGGACCCATTATTTCTGTGCTACCCACTAATATTTTTCAGCAGTTACTTACCTTGTTTATTGTTTGAATATTCTTTTCCTTGGTCAAAATTAAAATTTCGTTTTCAGTTTTTGTAATTTTTAATCAAATGAAAAGTCATGCTCTGTGATTATGTTTATCCCAAAAATAAATTTGTTTTCTGTGTTTGGATTCCCACACAAGAGTGGGTTTTCTCTTAATGTCTTAATATGATAAAAAGGAACCAAACTTAAACTTCAATTAAATTTTTTGTGTCTGTTCAAACCCCTTTTCATCTTTCACACGTGCATGTTAAATACTACTTCATCCACAGTACCTGATATTATTTTTAATAGTTTTCATTTCCAAGGCACCTCCAAGTGCTGTACTTTTGCTAAACTACCTGATTTATAAGTTCCTTTTGGGACCTGGGAGTAAATAAACTCATGCTCATACACATGCAAAAACTGCCGCGCATTGCTCCATGTTTTCATGTGATGTAGAAAACGCTAACTTATGTGTTCGTTTGAGCCTTAAAATATTGAAGAGATTCGTCTTTTCTCGGCTTTTGTGTTTTTGTTTTAAGACGGGTTCTTAAGGTATCAACCCCCGAAATAACTAACTATGTAACTATGCTTAATGAACCTTTATCTATATTTGTCTGTTTTCTTTCGTGTACCGCACGTCTATATTTCTTTTGTGTTGCAAAAACGGCGAACTTTCGAATTTTAAAATGATTTAATTTTGATTTTTCTTGATCGATTTACCTATAAATATATTTTTTCTTGAGTTCTGTCATTAACAGTTCCCGAGCTACTGCCTAGGTCCACTATTATTGGACCACCCAGTATAGTGATACACGATTTACAAGTCCAGTTTTTACAAGGGCAGCCAACATCAGATCCAGTGAACGAGATTTATCAAAATTTTAATTTATCAAGTTCGACTTTGGGCTACTCGGGTATGCCAAAAGTGACCGTCTGTCTCCGTTTGTCATATTACTTTATACAGGGGCCGTCATTGTGAAGTACTATACAGGGCGTTTCCTAATTGCGTGCTGATGTTCAAAGGGGTGTTTTTATGTCCTAAAAGTCTTAACTTTTGAGATACAGGATGGTAAAGTTTAAAAAGAAAACATTTTTTTTCATTTCAATTCTGATGCTATTGTAGATAACTGCATGAAATTTGATACACGTCTTCTATGCGTTAAGGAGCATACGGATTTACCCAGGTTAATTACATAGGCACGCCACTGGTAGAAATGTCAAACATTGATTCTTAACTAAAAAAGCCCTTTACTTAAAAGACGTGTATCAAATTTTACACACCTTCACTTTGCATCAGAATTTGTTTAAAAAAAAATGTTTTTTTAAAACACTGTATCTCCAAAGTTAAGACTTTTAGATACACATATTAAACTTTTTTGCCTAAAAAGGTGCCTTAACATTGATAGATATTTCCCCCGCCAGTGAAAAATATTTGGTGTCTCAATGAGCAGTTTTCGTTTATTTAATATGACAGACGGAGACAAAAACACTTTGATTGTAATAGCCGATTTAAGCTTATACCCGTACGGAAAATCTTTTTGATTCTTTCCAGCACGAATCAGTGCTGGTTTGCACTACAACTACATTGATGTGTTATATAAAAATATGATTGTTCGTCGAGCTTTTCAAATATTAATTACAGTTTTATTTTGTATGATAATCGGTATTGAACAGAAAATTAATTATTTTGAAACAGTTTGTTGACAGTTCTTTATGAACAATTTTACAAAATCTATAAAAAAAAAATGCAGCCATTTTGAGGATGAGGTGAAAACATTCTAAATATAGATTCCTTCTAAATCGTTATCTTCCTCTGAAAATGATAAGGTTTCGTCGTCACTACTTGAAGATCCCAGTGTGATAACTAAATCGTCAATAACCGTTTCAATTTTGCCATCTACTTCCCAGTATTTATCTTCAATAGAACGAACCGATATTGAGTCAATCGCTTCCAATGTTGTTTTATTTAAATCTTTAATTGAAAGTTCACCGGTGTTGCGCTCTCGAATATATTTTTTTACTCCTGCCCAAGTTCAATACGGTTGAGTTCGCACATGTATGGAGGCAGCCTTAAAGGATGTATGAAAAAATTAAATAAATTAGTCAATTTTATTTTTTATCTT
The DNA here is from genome assembly GCA_030620095.1 of Kuschelorhynchus macadamiae. Classification (NCBI taxonomy): domain Eukaryota; kingdom Metazoa; phylum Arthropoda; class Insecta; order Coleoptera; family Curculionidae; genus Kuschelorhynchus; species Kuschelorhynchus macadamiae. The sequence goes on along the minus strand of JAUTXW010005054.1, from coordinate 135,907 downwards.
CCAATCAGGCTTGTTTGCTGATATTACTTCATATAATTGATATTTTCTCCATGTTGGATCACGTACAAGATTGTTCGATTTAAGCCACGATACCATATGAGCATTTAGTTGGCATTTTATCTTTTCCACTTTTTAAAATTATCTCTATTCATCTGTCAAGAAAGTCTCTGTTGTTAGTCCCGCATTTTAAATTTTAAAGCAGCACCTGGAACAAATGTGGTTCTGACCAGCATGAACTATAATAAAGCGACTACTAGAGCGTATTCTCTGAATATTAAACATGTAACAATTTCACTTTGCCAGCATTTGTAACTGTCATATCATGATCTAAATTGAGAGATTCTCAAAATACACAATATTGCCTCCTTCTTGCCTGTATTGCCTTAAATAAGATATTTTACCCGCCAGTGAAAAATATTTGTCTCTCAAAGCCAGCAATTTTCTACTTTTTTTCCTTTGTTTAATAACAAAACCATTTGATCCTAAAAGCTGAATTTTGGTTTTAAATATAGGAAAATCTATTTTGAAAATTCTTTGTTCATATCGGTTTGCAGGTCGGAACCTTCTTCAGGTTTATATAAAAATCCTGTGAAAGTGGACTACAACAAAAAAATACGAGCTTACTTGGGTATGGACCGTATAATCTACTATCCTTTTCGAACTTAAACCAATTTTGTCGCTCCTAAAAGCATTTGAGGAGATATTTGCGAATTTCTGGACACATGTCGGATTAAAAAGTACATCTGGCCAAAATTCTATTCAGATGTCCGTTAGGAAGACACTTCTTGAGACAGTGACAGATTTCTTTGAAAATAAATAATATCTGACAATATTATAAAACAAGTCAAAGCATACTTTGGTCATTCGCCGAAAATTCGAAATTTCCAATGTAATACGTGGACGAACCCAGGGGGTAAGACTGTTAAATAAGCTACTTTTTGCATTGTCTCCAAAGCTATACCAAAAACGTTAAAGGTGTATTCTACTTTTTTCCTTTGTTTAATAACAAAGGAAACGGTTGATCGCAGCAATCCAAATTTTGTTGAAAATATAGAAAAATCGTTTGAAAATTGTTTTTTCATATCGCTTGCGGAAATTCTTCCCCGGACGTCCAACGAGAAAAATGTGAAAGTGGACTACAACAAAAAAAAATACGAGCTTACTTGGGTATGGACCGTATAACCTACTATCCTTTTCGAACTTAAACCAATTTTGTCGCTCCTAAAAGCATTTGAGGAGATATTTGCGAATTTCTGGACACATGTCGGATTAAAAAGTCCATCTGGACAAAATTTCTATTCAGATGTCCGTTAGGAAGACACTTCTTGAGATAGTGACAGATTTCTTTAAAAATAAATTATGTTTGACAATATATAAAAAACAAGTCAAAGCGTACTTTGGTCATTCGCCGAAAATTCGAAATTCCACGGAACAACGAATCTGACGGACGAACTGGACCGTCCACACTCGGACAAATCAACAAGTCAACGAATAGTCAGTAGGGCACTGAGTTTAATATGGTCGCATTTTTTTCGTTGTAAAGCCTGTTTTCGATGTTCTGTACATTTTTCTCGCACGAGGTACCGGCACCTATACACAAATAATAGGTTTATAAAAAAAAACAATTTTCAAGGCTTTTTCCATATTTCCAACTTTGAACCGTCATATCTCCGAAACTATGTAACACTTCTTGAGACAGTGACAGATTTCTTTAAAAATAAATTATGTTTGACAATATATAAAAAACAAGTCAAAGCGTACTTTGGTCATTCGCCGAAAATTCTAAATTCCACGGAACAACGAATCTGACGGACGAACTGGACCGTCCACACTCGGACAAATCAACAAGTCAACGAATAGTCAGTAGGGGACTGAGTTTAATATGGTCGCATTTTTTTCGTTGTAAAGCCTGTTTTCGATGTTCTGTACATTTTTCTCGCACGAAGGACCGGGAACTATTACACAAATAATAGGTTTATAAAAAAAACAATTTTCAAGGCTTTTTCCATATTTCCAACTTTGAACCGTCATATCTCCGAAACTATGTATCGCATCGAGTTCTACATACATTTCCTTGATTATTAAACAAAGAAAACAAAAGTACTCTACAACTTTGGCGTCAGTCTCCTTTTTTCCAATTTACACCTCAATGAACCCATTATTATAAATAGGTATTTATACTGTCTCGAACTTTTTTGCCAGCCCTCGCTATCGCTCGGGCGCAAACTCGTCCTCGACTAGTAAATGTTACTTACATCCCCTATAGTATATAACATTTTTCCCCCTCCCTGTATTGTATGTTTACAACAAAATGCTGGATATATTTTTGCATATAGCATTCTCATTAAATTAAGAAGGCAGCCGTGATCCGTTGCCAGAGCAACATAAGCAGTTTTTATTTTATCAACAACGTCAAGTTGACAATTCATAGTGAAAAGTTTGAAAAAGTCGAATTGTTTGATTCTGTGTGGACAAAATGGATGTTTCAGACATAGAAGAATCAGCGAATATTGCTTGTTTATCTCTACTATCGGAAAAATCGAAGGTATGAAGCAGCATATAAATCCTTTAAGAATTGGTGCCAAAGCAAGACGGCTGCTGCAGTTTCAGAAACCTTGTTTTTGGCGTATTTCCACGAAAAAAGTGCCATATTGAAGTCCCCATCAAGCTTATGGTGTGAGTATTCGATGTTGAAGACCACCATTTTTATAGAACAAAATATAGATATTTCTAAGTATCCAAAACTTCGAGCATTTTTGAAAAGAAAAAATGATGGTTATAGACCCAAAAAATCGAATGTGTTGAACATGGAAGATGTGAATAAGTTTATGCTTGAAGCCCCCGATGATATATACTTATTGATGAAGGTTGTAATGGTAATGAGAGTTGCTGGAGCGTGCCGTTCTAATGAACTCTGTTAAATGAAAATGGACAATGCTAAAATAAGTCAAGAAGTCATAATTGTGACCATTCCTGACTCCAAATAGGGAATGTCACGTACATTTACAAAAAGTGACGAGACCCAGATTTGTCATTTCAAAATTATTCAAAAGTACATGGATACAAGATTCCACATGACGACTATTAATCCGCGCTTATTTATGCAATATTAATCAAGTAAAATTGCGAAATTTCTAAAGTTTGAGAATTTCACAATTTAAACTGGACACTCTTTTAGAAGAACGTCGGCAACTTTATTAGCAAATACTGGAGTTGATGTATTAGCTATCAAGCGACATGGTAGATGGAAATCCGCTACTATTGCGGAAAGTTACGTAGCTGAGCCTCAATAATAAAAAGGAAGTAGCGAATAAAATTTTATACAATAAGACCCAGCCATAAGTCTCTTGCAGTGCTTCAAACAGAAACATTGGTTAGAAATGAAGGGTCTGTGGAGTCAGAAAATGTAATACACATCGAGAAGAAACGAGAAAACGGGTTTCCAAATTTTGTTAATAATGCGAATAATTGTAATAATTGTACCATTAATATTCATTTCAATTAATATCACCGGATTTTTGTAATATGTTGATGAAATCATAAATTAAATATTATTATTTCCCCAGGGATGTAAGTTGACTTACATCCTGTCGTTAAGGGCAACCAATACCTTGTTGAGTAACTTTCACTTACGTCTATTAAAGCAGTGTCAAAATAGGTTGCTTACCATACAGGGAGGGGGAAACATTTTTTGTTTGTATTTGTTTAATGTTTTAATAACAGTTAAACTTATCTTTGAATCATTTATTTATCCCAATAAAAAACAGAACTTTTCTTCAGAACAAGCTAAATATGTATTTATGAAATAATTGGTAATTTTCAGGTGTTCTTTCCTGATGTCGAGCGGGCCGAATGGCTGAATAGAGTAAGCATTTTTAGTATTTAAAGTTTCAGCACTTAGTAAAGCGATTTATGTTCCAGATCATAAAACAACTCTGGCCTTCTGTCAATCTATATGTTAAACAAATTGTGCGGGACTCTATACAGCCCGCTCTGAAGCAGAGCTTAGAAAAATATAAACTATCTGGTTTTAAATTTGAAAGGATCATTTTAGGGACCGTGGTAAGTATTTATCACTTTTAGCTTCTATATATATACAGGGTCCTGCAGCTCACCTCCCGTCTTTTATTATACCTTAACCATTTATTTTAGAAAAAATATTTAAAAGCCACTATATGCTGTTGATTAGAGAGCACATTTTAAAAATATTCTTGATTATACAGGGTGTTACAAAAAATAGTGGCGCATAAGAGTTTTATTTTTTTAAATGGAACACCCTATATTTTTTTACATTTTTGAAACACTCTTTACCTAGTCTACAGACTCCTAGAATAGTATCTCTCTTTTTTTCATAGTTTCGGAGAAAAAAGGTAAAATCGAAGAAAAAAAAATTATAGTCTACATTTAAAATATTTATAAAAATTAGATAAAACATCTTAAAAGCTAAGGTAACCTAGTAGCTTACTGCAAAAGGTTTATAGTTATTCTGCTATGAGTATTATAAGTCTTCCTTATACAGGGTGACCCAAATTCCATGTCAAACGTTGCAAAATAAAAAATAATTTTTCTCCATTTTTTCAAATGGAACACCCTATATATTTTTTTTCTGTCCGGTACAGAATTAACAGATCAACATTTTTCATTATTACACTTATCTCAAAATTCCTGAAGGTTTTTGAAATATTCTTAAAAAACTAATGTTGTACTTTGTTTTTCAGTACGATAATTGAATAAACTCAATAGTAATGTGGAAAAATGGAACACCCTATATATATTTTTTTTCTGTCCGATACAGAATTAACAGATCAACATTTTTTATTATTACACTTATCTAATGCGGATTCCATACAACTGAGCAATTCTCTAAATGTGGTCTCACTAATGATATATACAGAATTCCTGAAGGTTTTTGAAATATTCTTAAAAAACTAATGTTGTACTTTGTTTTTCAGTACGGTAATTGAATAACCTCACTAGTAATGTTCATAAGTAAGCACCTTCGTGATTTTGAATAATAAATAGGTCAGCGTAGTTATAGCTATGGGAAAAAACCTAAAATCCCAACATTTTTTGTAATTACGTTTACCGCATAAAATTTGAATTACTGCCAAGAGTTAAGCCGTAAAGACGTTTTACATGCTGCAGGTCTTCCTACAAGTTGCAAGAGACTTGCACAAAGGCATACGCTGGCACTTGCAATTGAAATACAATTGCCGCTTTACAGTCTGCAAGACAAATTGCGCGCAATATCTTGCAGGTGCAACCCCTTGCTGCAAGAAACTTGCAGCATGTAAAACGGCCTTAACCTTTATTTAATATTATTGACAAGTGTTGCCCAAATTATTAACTAGAATTTAAGTAGGCCATGAAAAACAAATTGTCTAGAAACTGTCAAAGCCAAAGAGGCCTTAGAGAGAGAATGCACAGCCCTTTAAGAGTTTGTCGACAACTAAAACATATCGGCAATTTACTTATTCGTTTTTTAAGTTTTACAAATTGAAATAATTATCGGATTTTTCATATAGTGGTCTTTACCTTCTACGTAGTTCATTTTTCGTTTGTTTGAGTCACTGTTTAGAAGTTTTATTTGAACGTTCTATCGTCATGGAGTACACCCGCGAAGAACTGGTTGATATGGTTTTTGTGTTAGGAGAATCGCATAGAAATGCCTTTTTGGCCAGTAGGATTTATGCGCAAAATTATCCAGAACGAAGGCACCCAGACAGAAGGAGCATGACGAACTTATTAGAGAGATTTATGGCAACGGGAAATGTAAATTATACAAGACCAGTTAGAAATAGGCCCGTTCGAACGGAAGAAAATGAATTAGCTGTGCTATTAGCTGTCACGGAAAATCCTTCTGTTAGCCAAAAAGCAGTCGGGGATGCCGTAGGAGTAAGCGAAAAAACTGTTCAGCGAATTTTAAAGAGCCATAAATTTCATGCATATCATATTCAGTTGCATCAAGAACTCCTTCCAACAGATTTTGAGAAACGTGTTGACTTTTGTAATTGGGCACAAGCTAAAATTAGGTTAAGCTTTGAATTTTTGATAAAGTTTTATTCTCTGATGAGGCCACATTTCATAAGAATGGATTTGTAAATCGTCATAACTACCATTACTACGCCGACCATAATCCAAGAATTTTTAGGCAGCTTGATCTACAACACAGATGGTCAGTTAATGTGTGGGGGGGAATTATTGGTGAACATGTTATTGGTCCCCATTTTTTTAATGGACATTTAACTGGAGCCATGTATCTCGACTTCCTAGAAAATCACTTGCCAAATTTGTGCGAAAATTTGCCGGTTAATCTGAGAAATACAATGTGGTTGCAACAAAATGGTGCTCCAGCACATTTTTCGTTGCCAGTTAGGGATCATTTAAATAATAATTTTCCAGATCGATGGATTGGAAGACAGGGAGCAAGTGCGTGGCCGCCCCGGTCGCCTGATCTAACGAAATTAGATTTTTTTCTATGGGGCTACGTTAAGGAAATTGTTTACAACAAACCTCCAACAACTCCCTAAAACATGCAGCAACGGATTAGAACCGCATTTCAAAGTATTACGCCCGAAGTATTAAGAATAGTAGGAAGATCTTTTCATACCCGTCTTCGTTTATGCCTCGAAGAGAATGGAAGACATATCGAACATATGTTCTAAGTAAAAATTAATTTTAGCAATAATTAGATATTTGTTAATAATGTTAAATAAAGCTGTTACACCTTAAGTCGAGTCTTAACTCTTGGCAGTAATTTAAATTTTATGCAGCAAACGTAATTAGAAAAAATGTTAGGATTTTAGGTTTTTCCCCATAGCTAGAACTACGCTGACCTATCTAATATTTAAAATCGCGAAGGTATGAACATTACTAGTGAGGTTATTCAATTATCGTACTGAAAGACAAAGTACAACATTAGTTTTTAATTATCGGAGAACGTAGTTCATTTTTCGTTTGTTTGCGTCACTGTTTAGAAGTTTTATAAGAATATTTCAAAAACCTTCAGGAATTTTGAGATAAGTAATAATAATAAATGTTGATCTGTTAATTCTGTATCGGACAGAAAAAAAATATATATAGGGTGTTCCATTTTTCCACATTACTAGTGAGTTTATTCAATTATCGTACTGAAAAACAAAGTACAACATTAGTTTTTTTAAGAATATTTCAAAAACCTTCAGGAATTTTGAGATAAGTGTAATAATAAAAAATGTTGATCTGTTAATTCTGTACCTAACAGAAAAAAAATATATAGGGTGTTCCATTTGAAAAAATGGAGAAAAATAATTTTTTATTTTGCAACGTTTGACATGGAATTTGGGTCACCCTGTATAAGTAAGACTTATAATACTCGTAGCAGAATAACTATAAACCTTTTGCAGTAAGCTACTAGGTTACCTTAGCTTTTAAGATGTTTTATTTAATTTTTATAAATATTTTAAATGTAGACTATAATTTTTTTTTTCTTCGATTTTACCTTTTTTCTCCGAAACTATTAAAAAAAGAGAGATAATATTCTAGGAGTCTGTAGACTAGGCAAAGAGTGTTCCAAAAATGTAAAAAAATATAGGGTGTTCCATTTTAAAAAATTCAACTTTTATGCGCCACTATTTTTTGTAACACCCTGTATAATCAAGAATATTTTTAAAATGTGCTCTCTAATCAACAGCATATAGTGGCTTTTAAATATTTTTTCTAAAATAAATGGTTTAGGTATAATAAAAGACGGGAGGTGAGCTGCAGGACCCTGTATATATATATATATATATATATATATATATATATATATATATATATATATATATATATATATATATATATATATATATTTTCGTTATATATATATATACTTATTTTAAACACGCTTTAAAATATACATATATATATATATATATATATATATATATATATATATATATATATATATATATATATATATATATATATATATATATATATATATATATATATATATATATATATATATATATATATATATATATATTTTCGTTAGCCCGGAGTTAAGAGCGATTTTACCGAATTTTATAAAACAAATTTTGTCTTATAATTAAAAAAAAAAGAATTACTTATTTTAAACACGCTTTAAAATTGGGACAACTTTTCTATAATTACTTATTTATTGCCTACAAAATTACAAATGTACTAAAAAAGCAAATAAGCAAAAAAATGGTGTCAAATCTAATAAAAAATTTTTTAAATTAAAATTTACTGACTAATATCCAGGAGGCAGTGGCAAAAGCTCTGAGGATCGGTATAAGGAATGTACAGAAACTTGCGCATGAAAAAAAAACATAATTTACTTCCGCAGAAGATTAAGAAATGTACACGAAAAAATCCAAAGGCAAAATACTTAAGTTACAATGCAAAAATGGATATTCATAACGCAATTTATACACGTCAAAGACTAATATAATCCTTCAGAAACTTTTTAATATTATACACTAAAAAATATCATCATCACTTAAAAAGTTCTCATCTTCGTCCTCAAATGGCGAAACGATCATTGGTGCTATTTCAACATCTAGAACTCGTTCCCGATTCCACCAATCCCATATTAATTTCTCCGTATGTTTGATAGATTTCTTCCAGTACTCTGATGTAAGACCATCGTTCACGTGTTTTTCGTAATATGTTTTTGCCCCAGCCTATATTAAATATATTGCGTTAAACTGGCAATGGTATGGCGGCAGTCGTAAAACCTAAAGTCCATTTTCCCGTAATATTTCATCTACGGCATATATTGTTGGTTTTTTAATAGATTTTGCCATTAAAAGAAGTTCTAGTTTCAACATATTGGGTAAAGGATTTTGTTTTTGTTTTATTAGCCAGTCATAAATATCACTTTTCTTCCAGGATGAAGTAGGTTTTTTATTTAAGATACTTGAATGATAAAATGCATTGTCCAGAATGTTTAAAGATGGAGCATCTAAATTTGGAATCAGTTGTTCTCTTAACCACTTTTCAAACCGTTCACAGTTCATATTATCATGGTAGTCCATACTTTTGGATGTTGAAGAAAAGAGTAAACTTGCACCGGGGAGAAATCCTGTTGAAGAACCTGCATGCAAAATGATGAACCGTTTTCCCGTCCCACATCCCTTTTTTCTCTTGACACTTTTTACAGACTCGTCCTGCCAAGATTTCGAACCACTTCCATTAGAAAATATCCAAGTCTCGTCTAAAAATACCACTTTTCTAAATTTTGAATTAACATTTTCCGTGAATTTCTTTAAAAACTGGATCCGCTGACTTGCTATATGTGGCAACTCGCATAAAAATCTTTGATTACAGTCCTTTTTATATCGAAAACCCAACATTTTTATTAATTTTGACAACGATTTTAATCCAATTTCCAATAGGCCTCGATTTTATAAAGCTTCTTTTAAAACTTGAAGGGTTATATTAGTTTTTTGATGTGTATAAATCGTAAATTGCATTACGAACATCCATTTTTACATTGTCACTTAAGCCTTCTGTCTTAGGCTTTTTTTGTGTACATTTCTTAATCTTCTTCGGTAGTAAATTACGCTTGTTTTCATGCACAATTTTCTGCACAGTCCTTATACCGATTCCAGGGCTTTTGTTACTGTCTCCTGGATATTGGCCGGTGAATTTTCATTTTCGTAATATTTTATTAGATTTAATACGATTTCTTTCGCTTGTGAATGCAAAAAACCCGAAACTTGTTTTATTATGTCACTGACTTGTCAATCTGACTTTGAAGTGACATCGCTCAAAGATTTTTGCCATTGCTGGTATTTATATGTTTATTCGCTTTCTTCAGATGAAAATATCATAGGTCTATCTAATTTATTTTCCGGATTTTATGTGGAGGATATGATTACACGTAATAAAAGAAAAACAAACTTAAAAAGTTTGTCGTTGATAAATCGTATGACCCGCACGATAACACTGCTTTTGACTATATCAATACATAAATCTGATTACATCCATTAGTCTTAAGTCAACTGACACGGAAAATTAAATGTTTCTGAAAATAGTTAAATTTCGAAATTTTTATTAATGTAAATATGTTTTTTAGCCTTTTAGAATAGGCGGTGTTAAGGTATATGACAAAAACATTGACAGAAACGAAATCGTTATGGACTTGGACATTTTGTAAGTATTCTAGAAAAGTAAAACTAATTGCCATATTAACTAATTGCTTATATTGATTATTTTAGTTACGCCGGTGACTGCGATGTCACTTTTTACTTGTCCGGAATGAAAGGAGGAATAAGAGATTTTCAGGTACGTAATATATTTAAGTATATTGAGCTATTTACTGGGTGTTCTTTAATCGATTGTTAAAAGTGAATAACGTAATTTTTTACCTCAGTTTTAGAACTAAAAGTTTATATCTCCATGTGTCCGCAAGTTCTTCGTTTTTGAGATACAGGGTGTCAAAATTTTAATTTGTTTTTACTCATACATTTCTAGAGACAAACCAGTCTCATTTGACACACTATACTGTAAGCAAGGTCTACAAAATGGCTGTGATACATATTACAAAAATCTACTAGGTGTTACTTTTTTCCAGGTAGGGACTCTTTAAATTAAAAAAAGAACTAAGAAAAATTTTTATCTGAAATTTTAGTCCTAAAATGAATCAAAATAAAAAAAAAGAAAAAATAACATAAAATTTTAAATGCATAGAGCCTTAACATTTTGCTTACTAACGTGTAAACGGTTCAAAATATCGAATTAAAGAAACAAACCAAGAATCTCATTTTCTAAATAAAAATAGTTAGATGAACTTTTAGTACTAAAATATGGCAAAAAATTACGTCTTTCATTTTTAGCCATCAATTAAAAAACACCCTGTATAATAAAATTAATTATCTTACGAATATACGCTGCAGGTAAATAGGTTTGTCCAATTCAAATTTGTAAGGCAATTTTAAAGACTTATATTTCCAAAACCAATAAAGATATTCAGATGAAGTTTACAATATATTTTTAAGAATGTCATGTTAAGTATTTCGCACCAGCACTTTTTAACCAATCAAAATGAATTTTTTCACTAGGACAACGCATGTATTTTATCGGAAATTAATAATTAAAGTAACTAACAGCTAATTATAGTGGAATTTTTTTGACAATTTCATTTTTTAAACGTGTTTAAATTTCACCAAAACGCTATTAATTTTTTTTGTAAACTAAAATGTTTTATATATACAACTCACATAATTAAAGTGTTTTTTGTGTTTTTCTGCCACCTCTTTTCTTCTTAAAGGCGAAAAAACTGGACTTGGAATAGAACATTTTTTTTATTAAATATCTATGTCTGATAAAATATAAAAAAAAATGGTAAATAAAATATTATTTACCATTTTTCCATTTAATAGCTTCAATTTTGAATAATTTAGAAGCAAATATTCCTGAACAACACAAAACTAATTTTCTTTGTTCAAATGGCAATTCAAAATTTGACATAGTACGATGATTAATACAATATACGAATTTTTTTCTTTGAAGAAAGATTATAATATTACTTTTGCTGGCGTTTTGTTTAGTCAAAATATGATGAGCATGGCCCCAATAACCTGTTCGGTGCCACTGGATAAACACGACGTATTTAGGGTGTATATATAGAAAAACAAAATAAAAACTAAAAAAAGCTATTTTCTACCACTTGAGGTAACCTCAAGTTTATTTAAAACAGTCAGGTCAAACTCAACGTTACTGGTGGGCCAAAAGCATGAAGACTATCGACTGGGTGAGCCGCAAAAACTTATCTTAAAGAAGACAAACTACTGAAAATCTTGAGAAAAAGTACTATTATAGGACAAGTCTGTTTATTAAATTTCCAATAAAAAGGATATTACAAAAAAAACTACAAACATTAAATTCTTTTGCCAGATATTTGACATCTTTTCTTTTTAATTAAGTTGTCTATTTGTGGCGCGAATTTATCGGCGGAAATAACTTTTAAAACTGCGTCCAAGTGTGCGTTCGAAAATCGCGATCTTGCGGGAGATTTGTTTCCTTTTATCAAATAAAATAGTTGTTCACACTTATAGGTACTTCCAAACATTGTCAGGATCTTACAGGCAAATTTTCTCATTTCTTGGTATTGAACAGGCAAGTACTTATAAAATTCGAATGTACCAACACTTAAAATTTTTGTTTTAAATAGGTCTGACACTGAATCTCAATTACTTCCATTGGCAAGTGAGGGGGAACTTTATCAATATCGATAGTGAAAAGACTAGTAAATAGAGAAAAATTGTTCTCTTGCTAAAATCCTGAAAACGCTTTCAAATTCTGCCAGAAGGCTTCTCATTTTCTCTGAATATATTTTGTATGATATTGGGACATTGTGCTTTCCTGATATGCCTTACAAGTCAGAAAATGTGAAAGCTTTTTTTCCAACAACATCATCTTATACTTGAAAGCTTTCACATGATCATGCATAACTTGATGTGGTCCTTACAATTTCGTATTTAAGTCAGACAAGTGTTTTGTGATATCTACTATAAATGAAAGATCTTGTAAAAAAGGTACATCGTATAATAAGTTGACATCTTCTTCTTTTGTTTCCATGAAAACGCGTATTTCTTCTTTGAGTTTCCAAAACCGGTCGAGTACCATAGAACACGAAAGCCATCGCACCTCTGCATAATATGGTAAACCAGTGTACTCACTTTCTAAATCACGTAAAAATGCAGAAAACTGCCGCTGATTAAGGCCTCGTGACCTTATGAAGTTTATATTTTTTTTCACTGACTTTAAAACACTTTCCAACTCGATCACTTTTGAGCATAAAACTTCTTTGGTGGATTATACAATGAATATGATGAAAATCTGGTTTGTCACTGCCCGTTTCTCTGATCTTTGTCTGTAATATTTTAACGAAGCAATTTTTTACTCCAGTCATTGAAGGAGCTCCGTCTGTTGCAACGGAACACAGTTTTAACAAATCTAAATTGTACTTTTGCAGAAGTCTATAAACAGCATTGAAAATATCCTTCCCAGTTGTTGTATCGTGCAATGGTACTAATTCCAGTAATTCTGCATACACATTGATATCTGTATCAACCGCACGAAGAACAACAGCGAGTTGCGCCACACCACACACGTACTTTCGTCACAGGCAATAGAAAATGCAATGAAAGAGTCTGATTTTGTTTTTATCTGATCACTTATATTGGCAGCCAACTTAGTAACTCTTTCTTCTTGTTCGCGAACCGCATTATCTGGCTGTTTTCAAAACTGATTTGGGCCGCAGAAAAATGCTCACTGAGCCGTATGTTTGACATGGCTGATTTAAAACTAAAGATTTAGCTGTCATAATTCTTAAAATGGTATTTTCGTGTAACAACAATAAGTAGAAGATATTACTCTACTAAAACCAAAACACAGGTTCAGATATGTTGATGATATTTTTGTTTGACAGCATAATCTCATATTTCTGGATCACCTAAATCAACACCATAATATCAAGTTCATAATGGAAATTGAATCTAATGGAGCGATTCTCTTTCTAGATGTATGTGTTCAAAGGAAGGAAAATGGTACATTAGGACATTCTATATATAGAAAACTGACGTATACAAATAGATACTTAATTGCAAATTCCCATCACCATCTAGCACAAAAGAAACATCGAAACTGACCGAAGCTCTCAGAGGGAATGTCTATTGCACTGAAGATATTTCGCGTTCAATTAAAAGATATAGTGAAGGAGTCCTTCCCTACATACATGGCACTACTGACAAAATAGGACGATTACTTCGGCGATCCAATATATTTACAAACTTCAATACACATAAGATGATTGGACAATGCTTGCTATTCCCAAAAGATATTGTACCTTTCCAAATAGGAGTATATAAAATTACTTGCTCCTGTGGAAAAGTGTATGTGGGAGAAATAGGATTCTCAATATCAACTAGACTTAAGGAACATGAACAATGTATTAAAAAGAAACAAATTTTTCAATCTGCTGTAGCTGAACACCAGCATACTACTTACTGGCCATATTATAAATGTAAAGGATACCAAGGTTCTAGCATCTGTTCCAGGATTTTATAAACGAAAAATGAAAGACATTCTTAAACATACAAAACATTTCAATAGAGATACGGGCTACGGTCTACATCACACGTGGAAACCGATTTTAATACAGGGTTACGGTTCGGCGAGCACAAGTCGGGTATAAAAGCCCGCCTGAATCTCTTTCATGCAGTATTCAGATCTCGTAGAGTAAAGATCCCTGAAGATGTCTCGTGCAATGGAAAGCGAAACGTCAGCAAGTAACTCCAATTTGACACGTTCTCATCCCAAGAACCATGATTTCTTAGCCTACTTGATTATTCGCTCAAAAGACGATATCATCGCGCAACGATTGGTTGAACCGGACCTTCCACTCTATATATGGACGAATATATATGGACGAATAAACGAATGTCCGTTGTTAAGCTTATATAAATTGTTAAATAAAATAATTAATTGTAATCGCTATATGAACATTTCTCCCTTCTATGATAATTAATGAGTAAATGCAAAAAAAAACTTCCGATATTTGGAAACAAGGCGATATTTTCGAAATTGTCATTTACTTGCGTCTTAAGGAAATTATGGAAGGACAGTCTATCTTTTTTTCTACCTTATTTGGCACGTATACCTTTAACTCGCAATGTATCAAAAAATCTTTTTTATCCCCTTACAGTCCGGATTTAGAACCGAGTAACTTCCGTTTCTTCATTAAGATAAAAGTGTGGTTTTGAAAAGAGTGGTCCAATACTAATGAGAAACTTAAAATGTGTATGCTGAACTGGCTGAAAATACAATCGGCAACTTGGTATAGCGCTATGTTGAAAAATAGTTTAAATAAGTAACTATTATGTATATATGTTACGGTAAATATCCGAAATCCGTAATATCGCGAGCTAACTAGTAAAAATGCGAAGTTTCTAAGAGTGTTAGTAATATCGGGTTCTTACTAGTAAATCGCGAAGTGTCTAACGCATTTAGCAAAATAGTGAAAAAATATTAAATATCGGCCTTTCACTGAACGTTTTAGTTAAAATCGGTTCTTACTGCATGCTAAATGGTAATCTGGAATACTTACAGCGCTCTGATTGGTCAAGAGAAAGGAAATTGGCTGAATTTTTTATATGTTGTACTTCGAAATCTCATGACCAAACGATACCATGGACACAATCTAATCATACTAATTTTTAATATACAGGGTGTTAAAATTTGCTCAAACTCCACATACAAAACATCGAGAAAACAGTATGACACCAAGTTAGTACTTCTCAAAATAAGAAAAAAAGTTTTATATGAAAATAGGTCCGCAAATGCTTTATTTTCGAGATAGAGGTGTTGTATTGTAAAGGGTGTTCGCCCAATACCTCGGAATCGAAGGATTTTTGGTCCTTTATTCATATAAAACGCCAATATGATTATCTAATGCAGCACGTATCCTGCGGTTTCTTACTGTAGTTAACAACATTTAAGATATTTTTTGAGTATATTTTCCAACTTTCGCTCTGTATCAATATTATATTCGTATTTTTTTCTGTTTTTGTATCATTCCTACACTTAATTTGTTTTTATATAATAGTTTTTATCGTAAGCAAAGGCTAAAGTCATTTGTTATATACGTTGATTGAATATAGGGTAAACAATGTATGTATTTTCTAGTTTTCTTATGTGTTACAACAACACAAAGTTTGTTAGCAACATATTTCTTTTGACTTTTTTAAAATTTTATCATTATTACTGTTTCTTACTGATAAAAAACTTAGTTGGAAATATATCCTTTTTTTATAGATCGCATTTTTACTATTACATACTTAGTAAGAACGAGTTTTATTTAAAAAACCTAGTAAAATACTGAGATTATCTTTTTATTCGGCATTTTACTGTTCCCAACAGTAATGACTAGATATAACTAGTAAGAATCCGATATTACTAACACTCTCAGAAACTTCGCGTTTCTACTACCCAATTAGCAAATATGATCATATATGGGCTAAAATGCTATAATATTGGCTAATATCCCTGGCTAATTAGCTAAAATGGCTAGCCAAAATAACAGTTCTATTACAGTATAAAGACGGAAATATGGCTAAAGTGGGGAATAATAATTTGGCCATAATAGGGTAAAAATGGCCAATTGGCAATTATACGGCCCTCTCTTGTGATTTTATGGTTGGGTTTATTAGCTACTTTTTGACTTTAAAATTGAGCTTTTTTAGCTGAATTCTGACTTGTTTTTTAACCGAAATTTGAGTAACTTTTTTTTCCGAAATTTACCTAAAAAATTTCTCCTTTTTCGCCTTTTCTTCATTTATATAATAAATCATCAATTGTTTCAAATTATGTAAAAATAGTATTGACAGAGCCAATCAGTGTAAGAATTTATGAGCCAAGAGGAAATGCAAAGATAACGAATCATGGTTTGACTTTTACTGTTAAAAGAATCTAAGATAGGCATGTAAAACACGCGCCCCTTCTTGAAACTAAAAATTTCGATTTCTACAAATTTTTTTTTTAGTTTGGAAATGTATTTTACTAAGAATATTTATTAAAGGGTTCATGACAAAAAAAAAACATGAAAATACGTATTTATAGGTAGTAAGAATATCTTTGTTTAAAGTGCTCAAGTAATGGCTGCTAGGAAATTAGTTTAAATTTAAATTTCAATAATGGCGCGTCATAAAAACTTTGGGCTATTTTTTAGGCAAATATTCCTCGAAATTAGCCACTTTGTAAGCAAATATTTATCAAATGGCAATAATTTTCAAATGTAGCCAAAATGTAGCAACATT
This sequence comes from Kuschelorhynchus macadamiae, assembly GCA_030620095.1. Taxonomy (NCBI): domain Eukaryota; kingdom Metazoa; phylum Arthropoda; class Insecta; order Coleoptera; family Curculionidae; genus Kuschelorhynchus; species Kuschelorhynchus macadamiae. The sequence continues at coordinate 119,099 of JAUTXW010005054.1, read as the reverse complement.
TTCTAAAAATTTGCCAATAAAAATGCCTACTTGATTTGCCTTTAGTAGTCGCTAAAAATGGCTAATTTATGACCCAGGAGCCAGCGTAACAAAATTAAACGACGATTACCCCAAGACGACATTTTTCTGTCATATGTGGTGGAATATTTAATCTTTTTATTGGACATTTTGTATGGTAAATAATTTATAATTCATTTTTCTAAATATATCTTCAGTTTGGTTAAGTATATAATTTTATAGGTTATAAACGTAAATTTGAAAATTTGGCATATTTTGGCAATATTATAGCAAAAATAAGCGAAATAAAACTACCCAATTTTAGTTTAGTTTTGAAACAAAACATATGATAATAAATGCCATATTTTTTCAATTTTTGCTGTCTCAAAATTTCATAATCTGGCATTCTTATATAGCTATTATTACTATAATTAAACTTAAATACTTGCTAAAATGTGTTTGGTTGGAATTTGGGAAAAATCCCTACTTATTGATTATATTCTGACCTCGATTTCTATTGATTAAAAATGCTATATTCTGGCATTTTAAACAGCTATGCTTACTATAATTTAACTTCAATACTTACTAGAATATATCTGGTTATGTTGTGGCAACAAAATTGACAGATATTTTTTGACCTTTCAATATTACAAAAAAAAGTTGGAGGTTTAATTACCCCATAGATATTTTTTGGCCAAGTAATTATGTTATAACCTATCTACATTAAAAACTGCTACTTTTGGACCCAAAAAATCTAATTTGAAGCGAGCTTTTATGGCTAGAAAACAAACCAAGAATCATTTGCCAAAATTTGACAAATCTCTGGTTTTTTTGTGTCTTTTATGGCTAACTGTTAGACAAAAAATTAACTAACAATATAAAACAACTAACGTAATAGCAAAGTGACCAACGAAAATTAAAAACCGTTTAGATACGTTGTAAAGTAAAACTATTTTAATTTGTAAACGTTTTTTCGTTAATCGATGGTTTATTAGACATTAAAAAATATATTTGTATGTGGATAAAGGAACAACACTTTTCGACAACATGTATAATCTAAAATAAACTTTTAGATACTCGATCCGTTGAAGACATGTATAAAACTTGAATAAAGAAAGAAAAACACTGTTACTGTATAAATTTTCTATAGAAATAATTTCATATTTAAAAAAAAAATGAGAATTTTCAAAAATTACCCGTATTTCTAAAATATGGAAGGTATTAGAAATTCGTCTAATTTGCTTTTTTTGTGTTGTCCATTGACATCTTGGTATACAACGTTTAATCAAGCGATCGTTTTAGAAATAGAAATCAAATTTCCATATTTTTAAGGGTTATAGTTAATACGCCGCATATCATATTTTTTGACCTCTTATAATATTGTCTCCAAAAGACTTTACTTTAAATTAAATTGCTAAAAACATCTTTAAAACCCCATCTCAGTATTTTTATTCATTTCGCAGATATAAGTCTCCAAAATTGCCCTAGACATTACATTAGACAAATCTATTGTCCAGGGGTCTAAATATCCTAAATTTATTTGGACAAAAACTTAAGTTTTTTTGTTAATGCGGATATGATGACCTAGTATATTTGTTTTAAAGTTTTTTTGTTAATGCGGATATGATGACCTAGTATATTTGTTTTAGCTCCACGGTAATCTCAGAGTCGTTATGAAACCGCTAATTACTTCCGTACCTTTGGTTGGAGGCCTTCAAGTTTTCTTCCTTAATAATCCAGATATTGATTTCGATTTAGTGGGCATTGCAGATGTCTTGGATATGCCTGGATTAAGGTAAATAGCGTGAAATTACTTTGGAAAAATGAGTACAATATGAAGGACGGTGTCCTTTGAAACTTTGAATAGAGGGAATTAAATTAAAATTTTCGAATTATTTAAAATTAGTCTAATGATTGCAAACAAATAGATATCGGTTAGTCGTAACCAGCTGCCTAACTAGAACTTTGTTCCAATACGTTCACCACGGAATTTGATGATAAATTAAAAGAATACTGTTACTTCGAAAAATGTAGGTAAGAATAAGGTAAACAAATATATATTTAATTATAATATATATATATATATATATATATATAAATATAGAGTGGAAACGGTGTACAAGTACATTTTACAGATAGAATATCCAGAGATTAATTTTCAGTATACTGAGATCGTTTTTACTTAATAATTTAATTTTTTGAAAATGTTAGCTGTTTCTGAAGTTGAACATATTTTAGCCTACATACTTTTTCTTCATGACAGAATGGTAAACGCCTATATTGTTCAATGTAACATTGTATAAACCACTCAAACTGACGATACTCTGCAAATTTTAAGATTTTTTCAATATGCTTGCTATGGGACCACTTCGATAACATTCTGGATATTCCCTGAAAATTTCAACCTTATGGGTCAAACCATCGCGGAGCAATCGATGTACAGGGTATCCGAATTTCCATGGTTTTGCGGGGAATCTCCCTTATTACTGAAGATAGAGAGATGCGGTTTTCGCAACTGTGCTGTTTTTTTTGTGAAACCAAAGAAGCCACAAACAAATTTTTCCTATCCCTCTTTGTTTTTGAAATACTGGGTGAAATTGAACATTTTGCGTTTTTAGGTACTCATCGTATCTCGATGGCAACCTACCGAAAAGGTGAAAACTAACTTCGATAGAGTTTTTTGCGTAGAATCCAGTGGCGTAGTCAGTTTTTGGTTAGCTACTATCGTTTTCGAGATATAGACTAAAGTTGGGTTTTTTTTAAATGGGATGCTCTGTATATTTTTTAATATTTGGTTTCCGCTCATTTTTAGCTTCTCAAAAATATATAACACTTGATATTTATTTCAATCCGGTATCGACAATTAAGTCAATTTAAAGAAATTTTGATCTGTTTTTCTAGTAGGCCATGAAAAGTGTGTGTTAATTTTCTAAATCTGAATTGTCTGTACCAAAGTTTGTTATAATATCATTATTAAACAATAAATCAGTTAACAAAGATTCATACTATTTAATTTTTACGCTAGGGAAACACACAAACATCTAAGAAATCTACTAAAAACACATATAAACTAAAAATATATACATATGACGATAATTTAATTATTTTTCTAATGTTGACAATAAAATTGTATTCTGTCAAATACTTACTATTGACTAAATTAGAAAAAAAAGGCTATGTAGGGTGTAGAAATTACAGATACTGTTCGAACTGTTCCCCATTATACCTTATACACATATCACACATCTTTCTCTACTACTCAGTTGGCGAGCTTGTAAATATCTAAAGGCTCTTCTTGTGTCGTTTTGTAGATCTTCGATCGTGTGGTGTTGCCTTTGGTAGATGATGACTTCAAGATATCCTCATAGAAAAAAGTCTAGGACCGACAAATCTGGCGACCTAGGCGGCCATCTTTCAGCCCCATTTGTACCAATCCAGCGACCTGGAACTTCATTTTGTAAAAAGGTACTAACTGTCCGTGCATTATGAGCCGGGGCACTATCTTGCAGAAGAAAAATATTTTGTAATTGTGCCAAAGGAATATTATCTAATAAATCAGGACGCGTAATTTCCAGTATCTCTAGGTACCGGTTTGCAGTAAGACTACCGCTATAAATGACATACCTTATTTTTGTGCCAAGGATAAAGCAGGACACGCTAAATCCAAACCTGCCTTGTTGTTCGTGTGGAAATATAACGTGTTCATTTTCTTTGGACCAGTATCTATTATTGTGTGGATTTAGAATACTTGCACTTGAGATATATGCCTCGTCAGACCATATAACTCTTCTTTCGAAATTTATTTCGGTATTAGTCATATGATTGTACCAATTGCAGAAATCTATGCGACGCTGTGCATCTTCCCGGTGCAAATGGTGCACTAACTTATATTTATATGGTTTGAAATGGAATTTTTTTAGAATAGTCTGCACTATTGACTTAGGTACTCCCACTTCATCCTCGACTTTTTGACAGAAAGTTGACGGATTGATTGCAACGGCAGCTAAAACATTAATCTCTTCAGTTTCCCGATTTTATTTGTAATATGATTTCGGTCGCGGTACTTTGAATGATCCGCGATTGATCAGATTTACTTTTATTCCTGAAAATGTTCTCTTATCGGGCTGTCTTCGTTTTGGGTATCTATAAGGAATAAATGCTTATTTACAGATATATAGAGTATAGAACGACATATTCAAAATAAATTAAATTGAATTATTTTATTATACAGGGCGATGTAAAAGATGTTTTTTCTTATCACTTATCAACAAAACTGCTATTCTACTTTTCAAATATTTTAATTATAATTAATTTTATTGGAAATTTAGTGACATCGTATCTTTCATGTTACAGACTTGCTGCAATAAAATGTTTTTTATTACAAGCAAATTTTGGACACAATTGTAACCTATTAGGAACGATAGGCGTAATTTGAAATATTAATATTATTATTCTGAAAAAAAGTCACAAAACTAAAGTTTTATTATTATCTATACTTTTGTTTTTCAAAAATACTGGGAGTCTTTCTACATCGGCTATCACTAGTTCCGAAAATCCCTAGTTTAAGAAGCAAAGTTATTTTGTTTAGTTAGTATTACTCCTTTCGCTTACCGGATTAGATACATCTCTGACGCTTCATTTCCTGGCACTGTATAAAACAAACAAGCATGTCATATTTCTCCAAGTTTTCGAAATTCGCAGCCATTTGATATTTAATAAATGGACAAAGCCCATATTTGATTAAAATAATTTAACAATGACAAATGTCAATTAGTTTCTACAATGGCTCAACAGAATCTATATATTCTTTTGTTTAATCAAGTCATGGCCGCCTTATTTTATTTAAAACAGATCTTGGGTATTTCTAAGGGATAAATTAAATAGTTGTAAAAGTAAGTATTTTCAAACAACACAATTGTCAACATTAGAAGTATTAAATCCAACGTCATTTGTTGTAAATAAAACATGTTTAGTGTATAATAGGTATATATTTTTTTTATTAGATTTCCTAAATATTTGTGTTAGTTGTGTTGTCCAGGGTAAATACTAAATAGTAGGTATGTATCTTTGTTTATTGATTTATTGTTTAATTAGGATATTATAACAAACTTTGGTACAGATAATTCAGATTTAGAAAATTAACACACAATTTTCATGGCCTACTCGAAAAACAGATTAAAATTTCTTTAAATTGACTTTATTGTTGGTACCGGATTGAAATAAATATCAAGTGTTATATATTTTTGAGAAGCTAAAAATGAGCGGAAACCAAATATTAAAAAATATACAGAGCATCCCATTTAAAAAAAACCCAACTTTAGTCTATACCTCGAAAACGATAGTATCTAACCAAAAACTGACTACGCCACTGGATTCTACGCACAAAACTCTATCAATGTTAGTTTTCACCTTTTCGGTAAGTGGCCAGACCATCGAGATACGAGGGGTACCTGAAAACGCAAAATTTTCAATTTCATCCCGTATCTCAAAAACGAAAAGGGCTAGGAAAAATTTGTTTGTGGCTTCTTTGGTTTCACAAAAAAGTAGCATAGAGTTGCGAAAACCGCATCTCTATATCTTTAGTAATAAGGGAGATACCCCGCAAAACCATCGAAGTTCGGATACCCTGTACATACATAAAAAATACATAGGGTTGAATTGATAGCTTCCTTCATTTTTGAAGTCGGTTAAGAATAAAAGTCATTCGGCAAGTGTAAATCTGAAAAAAGTTTACATATCTACGCCTAGGGTTTCCATATCAGTTTTTTAAAACCCAGGACATTTAAGACCTAAAACCCGGACGAAACCCGGACTCTTTTATAAAACTGATATAGTAGTATAAATTTTTAACTAAAACAATAAAACTATAAATTAACGTACTTACTTATTTATTTTGAGCAAAAGTAAAACTTAAATAAACATTTATTATTAAAAAAAAGACGGAACAAAAATAGGAACAAAAGATAGAACAGTGCAAAACATAGGAACAAAAAAAAAATGATTTCATAAAAAAAGGTGCCAAATTTCCTTATTTTATTTGATACTTTTCAGATTTCTGAATTTGATTTAGGACAGGCATATTTTCAGGTGACAAAATAAAATCATAAAATTCACTGCAGGTCATATCATAATTAAAAATTGTCAATATAATCCCTTTTATTGAATCAAGGGTTAGCCTATTGCGTTCCTTTGTGCACTGGGCAGCAATTAATGAAAATATACGCTCAACATTTGCATTGTGTGCCGTGATGGAGAAAAAAAATTCGCATAGATTTAATAGTTCCGAAAATACTTCAATTGATACACAACTTTGAAAGTAAATAACCCACTTTTTATGAGCTGACAAATCATGCTGCTCTTCAGAAAAACTGTTAGTTATAAATTGTTTTAAGGAAAAGTATTGGTCAAAAAACTTTGCATCGTCAATATTGACGCCTTTTTCTAAAAGATAGTTTATGGATGGTAAAATGTCCACCTCCCAGTCTTTTGCCTCCAAATTATTTAAGTTCATCCACTTAAAACATTTAAACTGTTCAAGAGGTTTTATCCAAATTTTGACATAATCGATAGCTTTTTCATACATACAAAATATATTTTTTCTAAATATATCGCACTCTGTTTCAAAACCTTCTTCTGAAGCTTTTTTTAAAATGTCACGGACTTTTAGTGGGATAAACCTAGTTTTTAATCAGTTAGTTAGGTTCTCAATAACATTTTCAAGAATGACTAGTACCTCGACAACGGAATTATCAGCGCGTTCAATACGTTCAATATTTTGGTGAAACACTGACATCAAAGAATGAACAAAATATAAATAAGCTTCAGAAAATAAATTTTCGAAAAATGATTTAATAATAAAGGGTGGAGTTTTTTCAGACAAAAAATACGACTTCAAAGCGTCAAACATCTTGAGCACTCTTTCAATAGCCAGAAATAATGAAAGCCACCTAGTTTTGGAATGGTATAACAATTGCATGTAATTTGTGTCAATAAAATCACAAAATTGTTTTAAAAAGGCCACTCTAACTGTAAAAATGTGAAAATAATTAAACAGCTTTAAAACTATACTTTCTATGTCAATTGGCAAGATGTCACAACTGGTCTGAACCGCATTATTTATGATATGAGCCGGACATCCAATGCCGATTAGATTATTATTTATTTTAGATTTTAATCTGCTAAAAATATTATTTTGACCAGCCCTGTTAATTCCACCAAAGTTGGTGTTACAATTATCACCAGAAAATGAAATGCACTTTGTAGTAAGTTTAAGTTTTTCCAGTACGGAATATAAAAGGTCTGTAACAGTCTCCGATGTTTCGTTGTCTGAGCTACATATATCAACTAGTTTAATCTGTATTCCCCCTTTTTTAAAATCAAAATATTGAATTAATATAGGAAACATCTTAATTGCATTATGGTTACTGGCATCTGTAGAAATTCCAATAAACGAAATACCACTAATCTGATTTGTGATAGCTTTTACTGTTGACGGTCCGAGTACTCCATTTACTATGGCTTCAACTTTCGTATGGCCGCAAGTCACTGATTTTAAAATTGATGAGTCCTGATACATCTTCTTGTGGATCTTAGTTGTACAATCCATTGAATTAAATGACTGGTGATGTTTGACTGTATGATATGCTAGTGTTGCTTCAGCTGCCTTAACAAGTTTTTCATTATCTTTACTTGTTGCCTTAACAAAAACGTCTAGTTTGGATGTGCCTAAAATTATAATAAATATAATTTAGATTTTCTAACACCGTTAACTAGTTTTTTTTTACTGACCTGTCTGACTTTTCAAGTTCTTTTTATGTTTTTTAGTAGCTATATGGTCCTCGATGTCTTTTTTGCCTTTGTGTGCAATGCTAAGATTTACACTGCATATCTTACACATTACTTCAAAACTCGACTTTCCCTTTTTAAAAGAAGGAAATGTATTAAGCATTTCATCCGAAACAACGCACTTTCGTTTTGGCATAATTAACTCTCAAAATAATATATTGATGTACTATGTAAAAGCACAAAACACAAACCACAAAAAACCAAATGCACAGAATGCACTGATTGGTCAAAACAAAACCGTTCGAGCCGTTCGGTTATAAAGGGGAATCCCCGAGTAAAATACAAACCAAAAACACTCGCATAGAGATGGGCGAAACGAAACGAAAACGCGCTTTGTAGAACTTCGTTGATATAGCGGATTTGGCCAATCTGTAATGTTGGTTGCGCGCCATCACGAGTTGTCGAAGGTCGAGTTAGTTGAGATTATATAAATTTATGAACTTTGCTGATGTAATGTTATACCTATTATTAAAACTATGATTTTCAACATTAACCCGGACATTTTTTGGAAATCCGCCCGGACGTCCCCGGACGCCTTAGAAACCCAAACATGTCCGGGCAAATCCGGGGAGATGGAAACCCTATCTACGCCTAATGAGGCTCAAAATCGAATGACCTAGTTTTTTTTGCTTCTTTCGGATGTATCCTTTTGAGCGTTATAATTTTCGAAAATAATAACGATTATAATACTTCGTATATACAATATTAATAATTATGTTGCGCGCTCCGTCTTAAATACGCTAAATTCAAATAGGTTCCGATTCCATGATAAACTGTTGATGGCATATACCTGTATAAATCCTGTGTAAATAACTAAGATACACACTATATGTATACGCAACAGGTAGGTCCAAGGGATGCTCAAGTGCCAAAGTCATAACTAACTATTAGGTATTAAAGGTATTAAAAAGGATTAGGAGGAAAAAGGTATGTAAAATGAATTAAAAATATTTAAAAGTATTTAAAGACAATTGGAAGAATTTAAAAAGACATTAAATTTGAATAAGAAAAGATATTAAAAATGAGAACAGTTACTTTTATATTTTCTTATAGTTTTAACAACGTGTCAAATAATAGTTTTCATCTACGTCTGTGAGATTAAGAACCCTCATTACCGCACTTCTTTTTGTTACCCCACGTATTTTCATCTATTCATTCCTTTTTAATTTGAAATTTGTAATATAGAAAAAGCAAAGAAGATTTTTATAAATTATTTTAATAAAAACTGTAAAACATGAAAAATTATTTATTCTAAATATTAATAGTACAATCCTCGCAATCTTTCAAATAAATTCCTGACGAAGCCGCCACGTTTGCTAGATTTTTAGTCAATACATTGTTTTTATTATTTAAACTTGTCGTCTGATCTGCCAATAGGGATGATCTTCGAAGCGATGTCTCCTATATTTTTCTAGCAAGGATCCAAAAGAATTAATGCCAACCGGTTGCTTCATACACACACCATTTCGAAATTGGATGAAAAACCTACCATGCTCGATGTTACATGGGGATATTTTCGAACTAGTTTAACCATGTTTATCTCGAATATTTCGAGATGTTACATAGAATTCCCTGGCTATTTTCGTTTTGGTTGACGGTAAAGTCACCTTTGACGTTTTCCAACAAGCAATATCCGTCATTTTTCTAGGAGTGTTGTAATATTGGTTTTAGTTAATATCCCTCAAATTCTCTTTTGAGGAGGGAGACTAAATTTCTAAATTTTCTGATATCAATATTGAGTTTAAAAGCTATCATTGTTCTTATCATAGAGTAAAATACCCAGAGAGATGAAGGCTTATAGTTAGCAGATAACTCACCGAAGTATACAATAAGTATGTCAATAAGATGTTACTTAAATTGACATTGCCCGGGGTAACGCAGAGTGGCAGAATTAAAGTGCAAACAGGTATAGTGTATCTAAAGTCAATTGAGACAGCGGAAAATTTGGGGTACACTCAATTTACTACACCACTTATATCAAATAAATTCATTTTTATTCAGTTGACAGGTCTCCGTACAAACAGCGGACTTTCGCGACACAGTCAACGTGGACTCTTTATAAAATTTGTGTGCGGAGTATTAAGCACTTTGATTGGTTATATCCATAATTCAGTTGGTTAGATTTTTGTAGACGTTGATTTAACAAAAAATGCACAGAAAAGATATATTTTAAAATATTTGCGTCGCTTGCACTTGTTCAGATATCTCGGATCAATGTCAATGCCGTAGAATAAAAATTTCTTTTTATTGTATTCAATTTTTTTACTTACCTTGTAAAAGGAAAGTATTGTAATCGCGAAAAAATTACCCTTCGAGATTTTTGTGATCTTTACGTTTCAGGGTCTCTACATAAACATTTTTTCTCAATTGCGTCGGTCTGTCTGTCGAACTGATGACTGGTAACATATTGGTAAAAATCGAATATGGCAAAACAAAATGGCAGCGTAGTGAAATGTAAAAAAAATATTACTAAAAAACTACTTACCCAATTTGTCTAACATTTTGCACAAAAACCAAGTATTATATAGAAAACAACTGATACAATTTTAGTATGAATCCTAGATGGCGGAACAAAATGGCGGCTTAATAAAATATTTAAAATTTCAGCATGAAAAAAATACTTAATTTCATTTTCAAATTGTATGCCATAACTAATTGTGGTATAGAGAAAGACCACTAAAATTATGGTACTAATTCAAAATGGCGGAACAAAATGGTAGCCAACTAAAATATTTGTAATTGTGAAAAAATCAATTTCTTAGGTTTTAGATATTTTCGGGTTTTAGCGCCTCTAGATACCCAAAAATATGTTTTATCAATTCCGTCAGTCCATCTCTCGATTTGTTTGTCTGTCTGACAGTTCGCGACATTGCTTAGAAAGTACTTATCAGATTGACTTGAGATTTTAGTCAAAAATTAAGGGTCCTTTGGGGATGACCTGGTAATATTTTGGTAAAAATCCAATATGTCAAAACAAAACGGGAGCCAGCTTATCTCAAATTTTGTACAAAAATCAAGTAGTATTATGCAGAAATCAACTGGTAAAGTTTTGGTACGAATCCAAGATGGCGCAACGAATTGGCGGGTTAATAAAATATTTAAAAATTCAGCCTGAAAAACAAATTAACGGACTGATATTAAATTGTGTGCCATAACTAATTGTGGTATAAAGATGAACTAGTAAAACTGTGGTTCGAATTCAAGATGGCGGAACAAAATGATAGCCAAATAAAATATATTTAATCGTGAAAAAACCAATCTCTTAAGTTTCACATATTTTTAGGTTTTAGCGCTCCTAGATGTCAAAAAAATACGTTCTATCAATTCCGTCAGTTTGTCTGTCTGTATGTCAGTTCGCGGTATAGCATAAAAACTACTTATCAGATCAACCTAAAATTTTAGTCAAAAATTAAGAGTCATATGGGGATGACCTGGTAATATTTTAGTAAAAATCAAATATGGCAAGACAAAATGGCGTCCTAATAAAATGTTAAAAAAATTATTAAAAAAGCAGTGATCCAACTTATCTTAAATTTTTTATAAAAATCAAGTATTATGTAGAAATCAACCGGTAAATTTCTTGTACGAATACAAGATGGCGGAACAAAATTGCGGCTTAATAAAATATTTAAAAATCTAGCGTGAAAAACTACTTAATGGACTGATTTCAAATTGTGTGCCATAACTAATTGTGGTATAGAGATAAACTACTAAAACTCTGGCTCTAATTCAAGATGGCGGAACAAAATAGCGGCCAAATAAAATATTTGCAACCGTGAAATTATCAGTCTCTCAGGTTTTACATATTTTAAGGTTTTAGCTTCCCTAGATGACAAAAAGTATGTTTTATCAATTCCGTCGATCCGCCTGTCTGTCTGTCAATCCGCGGCATAACTTAAAAACTACTCATCAGAGTGATTTGAAATTCGAAATATACAATATGCAAATTCCGAAACCTCTCTGAACGATTCAATTTTTTACGTAGTATTTGACGTTTACTCACTATTTACCTCAACCCCTCAAAATCAAATAAGTTTTAAAATTGAAATATATATACCCGATACCCTCCAAAATGACATATTACCTGCTCGATCTTAAACGAAACTTTCAATTTTTATCCACTTCTTTTTTTCTCCTGTGTAATTGCAAAGTAAATATATTATCAAGTAGGTTACCATTGGAGTAATCTCTATACCCATAAACCCATAAAAATACGTTTTATGCGATTTATTTTGCGGAGAATACATTTTTTTCCATTTAGTCTAGCTATTTCGCCCCCATCCCCTGACCAGTTCAAATAAAAAAACGAATTGAAAAAAAAATGTTAAATGCGAATAAATAATAAAGAGAAAGTACTAATAATTAATCTGTTTTACAAAAATAAGTTTAAATTTCTATCACGCCGCCCATGCTTCACTATGAAATTGCCGACTGTTGACGGATATTTAGTTTTTAGGGTGTCTCAATTGACTTTAGATACACTTTAACAGCTAATAGAAAGGTGTTTCATGCTTGTTTTAAACTTTTGAAAAATGTGTTTAATAAAAATATGTGTATTTTAACAACGTAGATAAATATGTGTTATAATAACCAAGATGGTAACTAATGTCATGTTTCGAGTTAAAACATGAAAATCAGGTTTTTATTTTTTAGAAAGATCAAATACTATTTTTGTTCTCAACTTGCCCAAGCCGTCTCAGCATGAGATAATTATCAATTTTCATTAGATATATCGCTGATCTATCGATAAATATCGATAATCTATCGATAACTATCGATATATTGATAAAACACCCATCCCTACTCTATCTCTAATGTTTGTTTTCAGCGATATTCTGAGACGCATTGTTGTTGAGACTGTAGCCAATATAATGGTTCTGCCAAACAAATTACCCATTCAGTTGAGTGAAGAAGTGGAAGCTATAGAATTGAAATCACCGGAACCAGAGGTAAGGCAACTCATAGTGAAGGTATAATCTGGGCATCATTTTCTTAATACTTAATTTAATATGCTGAACTTTTAAATAATATGTTTATCTATTATTTACTAATAAGCAAATTTATATATAATATAGGGTGTTTTATTAATAAAAATAATAAATATCTATTTTGGCTTTGGCAACCGCCTACAGTCACGTTGACGATGCCATAAGAAAGATACGTCCGGTGAACCAATAGAGGATGGGGGAACTTACTGATAATATTTGCGTATTTTTTTATAGATTATACTAGATGGTTCGTTCAGACTGTTTGATAGAGAATCTGACTGCGAATTGGCGATCTCAGTATTTTCTAGTACGTCTAATTTTAAAGACTTGTTATGTTTATGTAAAACCTTAAAGTTTTTATTAATATTGAAATTGTGATTCTCTTGTTTAAGATGAGTCCCAAAACTCGATTTATTGTCGTGCCAACAGCATTGGGTTCGTTAATTCTTTTATGGAAATTCCGACTTGTTTGTCCTATGTATTACGAATTACAAGAATCACAAAACTAAGTTGTAAACACCCCTTTTATTCAGAAGAGTAACTTTATCTTTTAAATGAGAAAAGAGAGAGGATAAATTGCCTGATGGTTTGAAGGAGATGAAACAATTTTTATTAACGGATTTAAGTATCCAAGTTACTGATAGAGACAGATTTCCAAAAAATGAGATAGTGGAAGTCTTTTTATGGCCTCTCAATTCTTGATTGCAATATTGATTGGTATATGCATTTTCAGTTAGTCTTTGTCTTTTTTGTTTCTTGTTAAAGGCGTTATTAATGATGTGCAAAGGGAAACCCTTATTCAGGGCTATCTGATAAATTATATTTTTCTTCAAATCAAAATGGGAGGGACTTAATGGATAAGTGTTTATAGCTACAATTTTGTGTGAGATATGAATTAGAGTACCATGGTATCATTTGGCCTGTCTATGATGGGCTTTCTATAGATGTTTTGTTTTGAATTTTTGAGAAGGTATGATCAAGGAAATTGATCTTCTCTTGTTCAATGTCCACTGTGAATATAATTTGTGAAGATAAATTGTTTAAAAATATACAAATTAATTGAGATCCGTCAAAGAGCCTGTCCAACCAATAAGAATGTCATCTTCATAACCAATACCAAAATGCTATGTTCTTAATAAATTCACTTCCGGAATTGAAAATGAGGTTATTTTTGAAATTATTCATAAATATTTGAATTAAGAGAGTTTGGTTTAAGTGAAATTTGTTTGAATGTACCTTAACCTATTTAAGATAATATTATTAAAACTTTCAGTTCTAGGTATACTGGAGAAAAGGTTGACAATATCGAAAGAAACGAAAATGAGATTAGGAGGTACTATAAAATTCTATAATATGTGAACTAGTTCGATAGAATTTTTTATACTTTTATTAAAATTTAGATCAAGGTTATTTCGAAGTAAATTGTTCAACAAAATAGTCAAATAGTAGGCTGGAGACTGAAAGGAAACTAATGGTGTAATTGGTTTCATATCTTATGGATCTTAACCATGCTATAAAAAAGAGGGGTACTTGGTTTCATAGGGATGAGTATTTTTCCAACATTAAGTGAAGTTATGATGGTTTCATTATCTGAGAGGATTTTTTAAATACTTTCAGTAAAATTTAAACAAGGGTCTCGGTTTACTTTAGTGAAATAATTGTGTTCATGTAGATAATTTCTTTATGAATGTGTAATACTAAGGCATAATTTTTAATTTTTAATTAATACTTTTAAATATTTTTTTATTGAGAATTTGATTTTTTGGTTTTTACTTAGACATGACTGAAAATGTATATACCCAATTTTACAAACAAGAATTGAAACGCCATAAAAAGTTTTTTACTACGTCATTTTTTGGAAATTTGTCTATATCAATAGCTCGGTTACTTAGATCCGTTAATAAAAATTGTTTCATGTCTTTCAGATCAGCAGGTAATTTATCCTCTCTATTTTCTCATTTAAAAGAGAAAGTTAATCATCTGAATAAAAGTGGTGTTTTACAAATTAGCTTATGATCCCAGCGCCTTTCACACGACAAAAAAATCGAGTTACGGGACTCATCTTAAACAAAATAGTCATAATTTCGATGTTAATAAAACAAGGTTTTACACCAACATAACAAGTGTTTAAAATTAGACGTACTAGAAAATAATGAGATCGCCTTTTCGCAGTCAAATTCTCTACATTTCGGTGTTTCCCTACTTTTGTTGAGACGAGTCTCTCAAATAGTGGTCTGTATTGACTGTACTGATGAGATGTGTATATAGTTGGCCAAATTTCAATGTGCTTTAGCAGTCGTCCCAAAAAAAAATATATATATATATATATATATATATATATATATATATATATATATATATATATATATATATATATATATATATATATATATATATATATATATATATATATATATATATATATATATATATATATATATATATATATATATATATATATATATATATATATATATATATATATATATATATATATATATATATATATATATATATATATATATATATATATATATATATATATATATATATATATATATATATATATATATATATATATATATATATATATATATATATATATATATATATATATATATATATATATATATATATATATATATATATATATATATATATATATATATATATATATATATATATATATATATATATATATATATATATATATATATATATATATATATATATATATATATATACAGTGTGTCCAAGATAAGGATGCACAGCATGGGGATCTCGGAAACGGTAAGAGATATAGTGTCGGTTAAATTAGACAAAAGATGCGTATTTTGATGCCCAACAAATTTGAAAATTCTAAGCCGTTCCGAAAATATCCGAAAAAACCGAAATATTGCGATTTCGTTTTAATTTTCTTTTGAAGCTATTTGAAAAGATATGAAAAAACGGAAAACACTTTTTTATTTTCACTTTTTAAGCTGTACAAGGTGATGTTAACAAATTTTCATTACAACGTTTCGTTTCGATGGAACCACCATCAACTTCGATTTTTCTTATAGGACGGAAAAAAAGTACACCCAGTATTAGATTGCGCTTTTCATTGCGAATTCAACGATGTAGTACACAATATGGTTACTTATGTTTTTATCCAGAAAAATGACTTTTTAATACATTTCTAGCATTTTATTATAGTAGGCCATGAAATCCTAACGATAAAAGGAAAAAAAGCAGTTGACAAGTTCGAATGAATGTATTTATTTATTTAACAAATATTCAAACAAGTAAATGTTTGTATTTTTATTGTTGTTGTCGTTTTTTAATTTATTTTGTTCTACAATGGATGGAGGTAATTTTAGAAACGAAGAAAAAGTGATATGCTATCTTGCTACATTTTATGCCAAAGAAATTGTGTAGGAGCCGAGCGCATTTATTCTAACAAATACCCCAGAGCGGAGACAACCTGACAAGTGTATTTTTCGGCGTTTGCTATTTAATCTAAAAGAATATGGATCATTTAAAAAGCCTGTATTATCCCGACAAAAACCTTCCAATGAAGAAAACCAATACAACGTTCTACAATCTGTTATTGAAAATCCACAAACTTCCACCAGAGAAATTGAAGACCAGACGGGGGTTGCTAAATCTACAGCTCAATTAAAACTGGGTGAAGATGAACGACGTAGACATTTTTGTGAGTGGTATACCAGGATGTGTGAAGACAGTCTTAATTTTCCTTATAAAGTGATTTGGTCTGATGAAAGCATGGTAACCAACAACGGTATTTTTAACAGGCGCAATACCCACTATTAGTCACAACGAAATCCACCTGTAAATAGACCATCCAGACATCAAGATGGCTTTGGATTTAATATTTCCTTTCACAATTCATTAACTTCCGAGCAGTACCTTGAGATCTTGAGGCATGATTTAGAAGATGCATTAGATAATTTACCGTTAGGCGCTGTACACGGCTTTTGGTTCCAACAAGATGGTGCTCCAGCCCATAACTCCATAGAAGTTCGCCAATATTTAGCTGAACGGTTTGAAGGAAGATACATTGGGACTTACAGTGAAACACCTTGGCCTCCAAGGTCTCCGGACCTAACTCCCTTGGACTTTTTCTTGTGGGGCTACATAAAAAATGAGGTATTTAAGGGATGTTTTGACAACGAGGAACAATTATTTTGGAGTCTACCGTGAGACGGGCGTACTTCTGTTTAGAAAATGGAGGTAATTTGTTTGAACATTTGTTACAGTTAGTAAATAAATAAATACATTCATTCGAACTTGTCAACCGTTTTTTCTTCCTTTTATCGTTAGGATTTCATGCCCTACTATAATAAAATGCTAGAAATGTATTAAAAAGCGATTTTTCTGGATAAAAACATAAGTAATCATATTGTGCTGTACATCGTTGAATTCGCAATGAAAAGCGCAATCTAATACTGGGTGTACTTTTTTTCCGTCCCATAAGAAAAATCAAAGGTGATAATGGTTCCATTGAAACGAAATGTTGTAATAAAAATTTGTTAACGTCACCTTGTACAGTTTAAAAAGTGAGAATAAAAAAGTGCTTTCCGTTTTTTCATATCTTTTCAAATAGCTTCAAAAAAAAAATTAAAACGAAATCGCAATATTTTGGTTTTTCTCGGATATTTCCGGAACGGCTTAGAATTTTCAAATTTGTAAAACGGGATTTTGTTGGGCATCAAATACGCAACTTTTGTCTAATTTAACCGACACTCTATCTTTTATCGTTTATATATATATATATATATATATATATATATATATATATATATATATATATATATATATATATATATATATTTATATATATTTATATTTATATATATTTATATATATATATATATATATATATATATATATATTTATATATAACCTTCTAGGACAAAAAAATCCCTTTTTCAAGGTGGGCCTTAATTAGCCAACGCGGCGTCAGCATAAGCATTTGGACAAGACGGTCTTAACCTAAAGTGGGTCCTCCAGAAATTCGTAAATATCTCCTCAAATGCTTTTAGGGGTGGTAAAAATGGATATAGATCAAAAAGTAAAATAAATTTCGCGGATCCTGCCCATATTTTGTTACGTTTTAACTATCGAATTTATTGTTTTTTTAAATAATTTATACTTGTTTAGGGTGTACTACGGGTACATGTGGTCGAAGCCAAACATTTAATGAAGAAGGACATAGGTATGTTGGGCAAGGGTAAATCCGACCCATACGCAGTCGTCACAGTAGGAGCACAAACCTTCAAGACTAAAGTTATTGACAATACTGTAGATCCAAAGTGGGATTATTGGTGTGAGGTAAGTGAAAAACTCTACCTGAGCAAATACATACGTAATTAACCGCTATATTTTGTACCAAATGGAGAATGCAATTTTATTTGAGTGATTGCAAACCAACTTCAGAGAGAAAATTTAAATAAAATTGCATGTTTTAATTAAAAATTAATTAATTGGCTTATAATTTTGCACCAGCACGAGAACTGTGCTTTATACCGTACAGTCCCGTCTCGCACTAAAATTATAGGTTATGTACCATAGAGTCAGGACAATTTTTTATTGTTATGACCTAAAATATACACACAATTTACTGAAAGGTCACCTAAATGCGTTCTTATAAATGGAAACAAAGATTTAAATGTGCCAATAAATCCTTATTTTTAAGGCTCGTTGATATTAATTTCTTTAATTAGAAAATACTGATCTGAATTTTTTTATCATTGCAGAGACCATAAAAGCCGAACGTTGAAATGACTAATCCTATTGAAAATTTTATTTTTTGTATTAATAACTTTTTGTAATTTTTGCAAGTTTCAAACTACATGTTTAATAATAATATTACAAAAAAATAAAATAATTTTTAGAATATTCTATATCGTACTTTTTTTTTTTGTTATAAATAATAGTATATTGTAAGGTTTAGTTATTTTATTTTAGTAAAATATAATAAAGAAAAGTTTTAATTCTCTTCTCTGCCTGTAGAAGAATGCTCCTTAGAAACCATATTTGTTCTGTTAACGTACTCCATTAGTCATGAATTTTATATATTTTAACTGGCGCACATTTTTTTTATTCTAGACTTTTTTTTGTTGCTAAATATGTCTTATGAATTACTTAACTTCTCAGTCCCCTGATGGTTATTTTTTAAAGATTTAAAGGACTGGATCGTTACTTGATGGAAAATTTTTTAGACCCTGAAAATTACATAAAACTTAATAATAATCTAACATATACATTTCAAAAAGAAGTTATAAATATAATAGACTAATGTAAAATGACAAATTTTTCTTAAAAGTTATGAATTCGCAACCGCCTAAATTATATTCATTTATTAAACTACATAAAGATAATTTACCAATAAGACCAGTAGTTTCTCTTGTAACATTTTAATTTCGTCACTACATTTTAATGCATAAAAATCCGTAAATCCGGTACTGTAAGTCTCCTATCGATGTAGTAAGGTGCTCGCGGTCTCTGCTTAGCGAAATCTTCCGATTCATATTGAGGCAATTCACTAGTCTTCGTGTAGATGGCGCCTTAGTTTTGTTCAATTAGTAATTTTACTTTCTTCTCCTTTCAGTCTTCCGGTTCGTCTCGTCGAATGCAGACCGTTGTGTTATTAATATAAGTGGTGCCACGTGTTCGGTTTTGCTGCTTTATTTCGGGGGGAAACGGGAGACTCAACCGCTCAGTGTGGAAACTAACGACCCCGCTCGAAAGGGAGCAGACGCTATGAACGTGTGAGGCCTAGTTGTTCATGCATTCTATCCCGTTCGTCTGCCGCAGTTCTACATAGAATATTAGCGTAATGGCCGCTACGTGGCGGGAGTGGGAGGGGTAAGGGGATAGCTTGAAAGAAAGTGTCATCTCGTGATATCAGTAGTACTCTCAAGGGGAATCTAGTGGAAGCCAAGATGCATTTCAAAATTTAAAGAGGAAATATTAAAAAGCTTCGTGGTATTCGGGAGCTTAGAGCTCGCCATCCGGATATCCTACCGATAACGTCTCCAAACTGGAATAAGGTGCAGGGTCGACTTCGAGAATCGCCGATTTAACGACTCTGAGCCCCGGACGGAGAGCAATCTGGCAAATGGACTAATATCCGTGCCAACAATCTAGCAATTCAATTCATTCTTCTCCTTTAAATATTTTTTCTTTCCTGTGATCCAGCTCAGGGATTGGCTGATCTATTATCCCGATTTGGTCAGTTTGATTTTAGTAAAGTGGCACTACTGACGGATTGTCATCCCCCTACTGCTGCCTTGACCTGGTGGTGAGGTAGGTTAAGCTTCTTGTCTCTCTGGAAGGTGAAGGTTAAGTGTGAAAGTTTGTCGGCGAATTGATCCTGTTTTAATCCAGGCCATCTTTTGGGATTTACGTCGGCAACTTAGTTAAAAAGGCTCCTATGTGTATTTAATTACGTTGTACCTTAATATTTTTGGTTGATGAACCTTTTATTACTCTCTTGTGAGGATTTAACTGCACTTGACCACCTACCATATCTTTTTGTTGGGACAAACTTTACGAAATGACTAATAAGAAACCCTTTACAATCAAATAAGGGTTTTTTTTTCTTCTCCCTCCTCTTCTACTTCTCGTTCCTGTTCTCCTAACCAGGGTTTTAACCTGGACGTGTCATTGTAAGTGGAGCAGAAGTGTTACCTAGTACTTAAATGTGTACATACCCAGTTTTCCTGCTGGAAATGTCTTCGATGACACTTACATCATAGACTGCTGATCTAGTCACCGATGCTGATAGACACTTAGATAAGTATCTTAATTTTAACATCCCTTGTGCTGAATTGACTTTATTGTTTACAGCTGATCAACTTTATGACTTTTTCTATTTCTTTTGAGTATAGAGTATACTTTTTGATATAAAGTTCTAACTACTGCTGGTGTGCACAAACCATGATTATTGGTGTTGTCAATAAGATTAATTTTACTTTATAACTCAAGCTGATACTCAAATATCACATTATAAGTTTAGGACACAATGATCTATAGGTTTTTGTCAACATTTAACCGTATAGTAGGCTTTAAGATACAGAACATCACAGTATAAGTTTATGACACAATAGTCTATAGGTTCCTGCCAACATTTGATAGTATAATATACTTTAAGATACAGTGTTGTTGTAAAGTGTGATCACATCTTGAAATTTTAACTTATAAGATCTAGTTAGTTTATACAAGGTATATAAGAAGTGTTATAGACAGGTAACACTCCTGGAATATGTGATGATATTTATGATTTATTGTATTTACTTGCTTTAGAAAGGTATTTTGATATAAAACAGTGGTGTCAATTTGTTAGGTAATATTGGTGATTAGATTTGAAACTTAGTTATATAAATTTTTCTTGTTATTTGCATGCTGTTAGATTCACATAATACTCTTTTCTTTTATTCTATTATTGTTAATTGTATTTGAATAATGAAGTTAATTAATTGCTTGATTATTTTGCATCTTTTGATAAATTTTTACTGTTAGATCAAATTGTTCGGTAAATCAAAACAACTTAAAGATTTTCTTTATAAAAATGTATAGATTTTGGAGTCTATTACTTTTACCTGTCATTAGCTGATTGAAAATTTCTTTTCTCATCCGTATTACTTAATTTTCAGGTTTTATTGAACATTTAGTTTGTTGTTTTGTGATTCTTTAGCTATTTTCATAAAACATTTTACACAGTTGATCTAATATTTGGATAGTGATCTTTATTTGAATATACTTTAGATTTTTCTCTCAGCATATGAGGTATTAAAACTGATTAACATGAGATCATTACACAGTCAATTGTCATTTAAAAAAAAAAAAACTTCAATTAAGGCCAATTGCTTTTATATGTTATATAAAATAACCTACAGGAGATACATATTTCTGGAAATATTTTGGGGAGCACTGAACTTGATAATAAATGTTATTTGTTGAATATGCTTTTTTTTACTATTAACTTGTATTAATTTTATCTTAGTGGTCTTGAGGAGTGGTACTCATAACATCTAGAGCGGTTAACAGTCAACTGGTATAGAACTATTGGTGCCCTTATAAATAGAAAACGAACCAATCTCCTTGAGCATTCGGTGATTTGCACACTAACTTTACTGTCTCTCTTTCAATCAACCACTTGTAACTGCACTGATAAAAGAAGTTGTAAAAAAACTGATTGAGATTTTTCTAAAAAATATCAACTTTGTATCGAGCTTTTCCAATAAAAATTCGGTAGAATTAGTAAATAAGGTTAAAAATATAAACTTGCCAGAAAAATCATTCTTTGTATCCTTGTAAAAAACCTATTCCTATACCTCCATTAGAGACACTAGAACTTATACAAAATTTACTGACAATAAATAAATGCAACCCAATAGTCCATTCAGATATAGCAGCTTTAAAAGTATGTTTAAACTAAAATTATTTTCAGTTTAACAAACAATTTTATAAATTCAGAGGTGGTCTTATAATGGGAAACCCTTTAAGTCCACTTTTGGCAGAGATATTTATGACAGATTTAGAACATAAAATTAAATCTAACCCCGTATTTAAAAATTGTCTCTATTGGTATCGTTACGTTGATGATATCTTTATATTGTTTTACCGGAACATATAGACAGCTAGACACTTTTCTGAGAGACCTAAATACCCTATATAAAAATATACAATTTACTGTTGAAATAGAGAATTACAACGCTATTAATTTTTTAGATTTGACAATATCTAAAATAGGTAATAAACAAGATTTTTCAATATTCCGCAAACCTACACACACTGATACGACTATACATCGTCTATCGATGCATCCAATAGCACTTAAACTATCAGCCCTTCACAGTATGATACACAAACTAATTAGTATACCCCTAAATAAACAAAATTACGAAAAAGAACTTAACATAATTAAACACATTGCAGTGAACAATGGGTATTCAGTCTCTGTTATTGAATCTATTTTTAAACAAAAAATTAATTAAAAATCACTTTTAGAAATATTCCCACAGCATATTAAAGAAAAAACGAAATATAAAACCATAACTTATATTGGTAAACCAGTTGAGAAAGTAGCCGCAACTTTACATAAAAACAATATCAAAATTTCATTTGAAACCAACAATAGTTTAGGAGAATACATAGAAAACAACAAAGAAAAAACTCAAAAAGATAATATGTCCGGTGTAAACAAATTAAACTGTGGGTCAGGCCTAAAAGTTTATATAGGTCAGACAGGCAGAAGTTTTAGACAAAGGATTCAAAAATAAAAGAAGCTTTATTAAAAACAAAACCGATTCCACATACGCCTCATATTTATTAAAAAATAAACATACGTTTAATGATGAATTTAAGATTTTTCACACTATAAACAAAAGCAAAAAATTAACCATTTTAGAATCCTTAGAAATCAATAAAATTAAAAACACCCAGTATAACTTAAATGATCAAACAGAGGCAAATGGTTCAACTCTGTTGAATGTATTTACGTAAAGCACTTGGGTTTTCCAAAGCTTTAAACCCTCGGTACGTACTGAGTGTTTTATTCTCTATTTGGTTATTTTTTAATTTAATTTCTATTATTTTAACTAAATTTTACTTATTTAAAAAAAGTCCTAACCATCAGCAGTGTTTAGGTAATATTTACGAAATCATAAGAAAACGAATTATTCTACATTTAAACTTAACAATGTCTGTTTCCCGATCAGTTGTCTGTTTTCATTAATTGATTAATATTAAAGACTACCAGAAAAATAAACACCTTTTGCTGACTAGCCAAGTTGTTTAAATGTAAGCAAAATGCTAAGTATTGTTTAAAACACCTAAAGCTCAAGTAGTATTTTTTTTATTGGACGTCATTTTGTTCCAATACCAATATTTTACCAGTTTCTACCTATGCCAGGCTTGATTTTGGGCATAATTTAAAATGAGTTCAATAAGTAGTTTTTACATTTACACACACGCAATTTTGTTACGTCATGTGAAATTCGCACCAGTTTATCCTTATATCATATTTAATTTTTCTCCAAAATTTACAGGTAATTGAATAAGAAGATTTTTGCGTTAATTTTTTAAAAAAGTTATGTGGCTGCCATTTTGTTCCGGAATCTTGAATTCGTAACTCAACTTTAACAGCTTATCTCTATATCACACTTAATGCTTGCACAAACTTTGAAATTAATCTAATAAGTAGTTTCTTTCGGGATGATTTTTTTATTAGGCCGCCATTTTGTTTTGCCACCTTATATTCATACCAAAATGTTACCAGTTTTTGTAAAATTTGAGGTAAATTGGATAATTAGTTTTTTTTTGTTTGGTTATTGGCCTTACACACGAGTGTTTTAGACACGACTATAGAAAAAACAATAAAATCAGTTATATAATGTGACCTACTTTAAATATAAAAAGGGGAAATATTCAACCGTAAAGGTTTATACTATGTATGTATTAAGACTTGTGTCAATACGTTGTTTAGTTAAAAGAGGATGGGTAAAAAGGAATGTACACTGGGATACACGCTTCTCATAATCGCAATCATAATCAGGGGGCGTGCGTTGCGGCTACCGGCTCCAGCAGGAACGACAATGAGTTAATGCAAGAAGTTCTCCAAAGACAAAAACGCATGAATAACATTATGATATTCAACTTCAGCCTCAACAATGACGAGCCGGCGGTAAACCAGATTTCTTCCCTACTTGGCGAAGCACTCTGTCGAGACATAGTTGTAACACACACATCTACAGTTGGAAAACCTAATCGCAATGGTCACAGGTCTATCAGAGCCACTCTTACTAACGCCAACGAACCAGAACGTGCGTGGCCTGCGTACCAAAACGCACGCATTCTATAGCTCGGTCGCTGCGTGCTCCTACGACCTGGTGGCTATCTCTGAGTCATGGCTTCAGCCTGATGTCTTCGGCAGCGAGCTGTTTCCGGAATTCTACACAGTCTATCGCTCGTATAGAAGAACAGACCTTGTTGATGCATCGCGCGGTGGCGGTGTCTTGCTTGGTGTCTCAGACAGATTTGCACCTGAGCGACTCGACCTTACCGTCCTTAGCAATCAGATTCCGTTAATAGATGTCTTAGGTTGTAGAATAGTTGTAAGTTATTTTGTATTTTATGTCTTTGTTATTTATATGCAGCCCTCAGCTGCCGACAACCAAGTAGACAGCTTTTTGGAAACACGTTTATTAGTGGATATGATTAGGGGTGATTTTAACATTCCATCATATACCTCCGACCTTCCTCTCAATGCCAAGCATAGATCCTTGTCTACTTTTAGCGATTTTCTTAATCTAAGGCAAATCAATACTATATCTAACATCAACGATCACTGTTTAGATTTGGTATTCACTGACTTTGAAGTCAGTGTGTCGAGGAATGATGTCCCTATTGTTGATGAGGACCCTTATCATCCGTCCTTGCTGGTCAGCTTCCAAGGTGCTATCCCACATGTTCCCAGCTTTCCCGTGAATGGGAACAAGCATCCACAATTTAATATCAGAAAGGCTGATTTTCCTGTAATGTACGAGCTAATGCTTGGCACCGACTGGTCTCCAGTTCTTAATGGCTCCGACCGCGACGTTGACAGCTCCTGTCAAAACTTCTATGCCATTCTAAATGATATTTTTTCAGCATGTACACCATTAAAAGTACGTAGACGTAGGAGGTTTCCTCCCTGGTTTACGAAAGAAATTATCGATATGGTGTTCGAGAAGGAGAGGGTCTATCGTAGGTTCAAGGTTCGAAAGTCCGCCATCTACCTGGCCAGCTATCGGACACTGCGTAAGTCAATTAGGTTGAAGACTGACATAGCCTATAGAGATTTCATTCACCGCGCTGAATCCAACATAACCTCTGATTCCTCCAACTTCTGGTCCTTTATACAAGGAAAAAAATGCGCTTCTTGCATTCCAGCTGCTATGATCGACTCCAATGACACTACTCACTCTGGTCCGGACAGTGTTGTTTCAGCCCTCGCTGCGTTTTTCCAAACTGTTTATAAAACATCTCCACAGCCTATTGAAGACATTCCTATGATAGCACATTCTGACTCCGTAGACATCCCGTCAATTACTACCTATGATGTAATCGAAATGAGTAAAAGACTCAAGAACAGGATCACTTCTGGCCCTGACGGGATTCCCAGCTTCATTGTGAGGGACTGTTCACTAGCGTTATTAATCCACTATGCCATATATTTAATCTCATACTAAGGTCTGGCGTCTTTCCTGATGCCTGGAAGGTTGCTCGGGTTTGTCCTGTCCTTAAAAAAGGTGATTCTACCTTAATCGAAAATTATCGGCCCATTTCTATTCTCTGCAACTTTTCCAAAATATTTGAGATGATCTTACAAAAATCTATTTTTTCAAGTATCAGAACCAATATTTCCCCCGAGCAACATGGATTCATGTCAAAGAGATCATGCATATCTAATTTGTGCTCTTTCTCACATAATGTCTGCGTCGCTCTTAACTGCAGAGGTCAGGTCGATGTTATCTATACAGATTTCAGCAAGGCGTTCGACCAGTATCAATCACCACAAGCTGCTACAAAAAGCTCGCAATCTCTTCGGCTTTTCTAGAGGCCTCACTACACTCTTACAATCATACCTATGTAATAGAAGGCAGTTTGTCGAGATTGACGGTTTTCGGTCTGAGTCATTTTTTAGTTTTAGGGTTTTAACCTTGGACCGCTCCTATTTAATATATTCGTGGAGGATCTGATTCGAGTGTTAAATTGCTCCAAACTCGGCTATGCCGATGATCTAAAAATCCATCCACAACCTCGGAATCGTATTTGATGATAGACTCACATTTGTTCCTCACATTGAACAGATGGTATCTAGTGCTTCCAGAATGTTGGGGTTTGTTATCAGGACTTGTAAGCATTTTAACAGTTCACTGGCTCTTAGGCTGCTTTATTACTCTCTCGTCATATCCAAGTTGGACTACGGTTCCATCGTGTGGTATCCTATATATAATTGCCATAAAATTTCCGTTGAGGCCGTTCAGAGGAGATTCTTTAAATACCTTATGTTCAAGGAAGATGGTGCCTACCCTGATAGAGGGTTCGATCATGGCTTGTTGTTGTCCAGATTTGGGGAGTTGCCATTGGAGCTCCGCCGTGACATTCAGTCGGTGACATTCTTATATCGTCTACTTAATGGGAACATTGACTGCCCTTTTCTGTTGGGAGAAATTCCCTTTCATGTACCGCGATTGGCGGCCAGACGTCAACCTGTGTTTGCCCTCGACCTGGCACATTCCAACATTTTCTACCAAAGGCCCGTTCACATTATGTGTAGCAACTTTAATCCTATATCTTAATCCTGCGATATCCATTCAGGTAATCTGCCCAATATCATTCAGCATTTGCTCTTGGCTTCTGGCTTTCCCCCCTAATCTTCCCTATGTCTCCTTGTCTGGCTGTTGGTTTTGGTTACCGGGTTGAGTGCCTGCATTGTTATCTTGTTTTGTTTTAATTCATTTTATTTTGTTTTTGATTTGAGTTTTATATTCATATTCATTTTTACTTAGTTTAAGTTCATAATTTTTTTATTTGTTTATATATTTTTTCTTTTTTTTGTTACATATTGTATAATTTATTTGTTATTACAGTCATATTATACAGTTTCCTGTAGGCCTTTTGGAAATAAAGAACTTATTTATTTATTTATTTATTCTCGCTCTCGGGTCGATCGAGGCATTTAAATATTACAAAATACTAGGTAGACCGGATAAGTAAAGGTTTGAAGACACAGGTAAACTTTTGGATTTGGAGAAAAGGATATATTTATTGCTACATCTTGATACAAATTTTGTTGAAATACTAGCTCTACGCGAGGAGCGAAAATTCAAGAGAAAATCGGCATTTCCATTTTTAAGATGCTGTTACGCCCCCTAGTGGCCATTTTTCGAACTTGAAGATAATTTCCAGTGATTTTGTATATATTATTATTTTTCTTATATTATATTTTCTCCATAATTGTGTGATTAACGGTTACCGAATTAATTGAACACCCGGTGCTATTATGTTCATTTCAGGTAGCAGTTGGCAAATTTAATTAATCTCAGCTCTCAATAACATCTTTGAGCAAACATATATTTTATTTAGAATCTTTTAGGTGACCTGCGCAGTATTTTGATGAGTCGAATATGTCCAAGGAATGAAGACATGTTATTTTAAAATACGTTTCGTTTGTAGGTGAATATGTCTCCCTTTGGCAGCGCCTACTCGGAGAAAATATTTTTATCTTGCTTCAAGCGTTTTGCGTTTGCTTGCTTTATGCAGTAGGTATTCAGCATTTTTTTCATATACATTTGTATATATCAAAGAAAAATATTGTTTAGGCAGTCTTGCCTTTTTTTTTGCCTGAGGACTTATGTAGAAGAATCGGGACATTAGTTTTTTATTTTTAATAAGGTTAGTAAAGACAAAAAATACGCTGTGCTAAAGTTAACTTTAACAAAAGTTCGCTGTTTTGTGGATCCATTTTGCATTTCAAAATGCTGAAAAAAATAAATTATTTGTTCTATATATACAGTGCGTTCATAAACTTTAGGTAACTACTTTTGACGAAAAAGGTAAAACTTGTAATGCGGCTTATTAATTTGCGTATTTTTGAACTGGTTCCAGATATACAGGGTAATATGTTTAGAGACCCGCGGAGGTAATTTTTTTAAATGAAATAACCTGTTTTTATTATTTAGAGTATGTAGTATGAGATCTGCCCTAGATTCAAAAAAAACAAATTCCCTTGTTTAGAAGGTACAGACAATTTAAAACTGCCATTTTAACATGTTGAGGGGATGTATAGGGTGGTTTTTTTTCGTTGATATTATAGGGTATGGGCTGAACGGTAAGACATACAAAAAAACTAAGATACCTGGCCCGTTTTCTTTTTTAGTGTTTAATTTAATGGCGCGGTCATATTTACGCTAACTGGATTGATTTAGAAAATACAGGGTGATTCTCAAAATCTCCCGTTTCTGATTATCTTTTATTACTCGGTTATTTACGGCGATAAAAAAACTTTAAATCAAAAGTTTTATGACTTTTTGCTTAGAATCCAGCGGCGTACTTAAAATAGATATAGATGTTTTAATTTTTGAGATATTATCAAAAGTAGCGTTTTCTTAAATTGGGCACTCTATATATAGCTGTTCAAAATTAATGTTTTTCAAAACTACGAAAAGTTAAACATGTTTGAGTGCTATATTCAAAGTAACCAGAACGACGGCAGTCATATAAAGTGACGACAAGTATTGCAAAGATTATATGACAATTTAAGTGCGTATAGATCATTCAAAAAACCAAGAGGTAAGAGTTACAATAAGGAAAATAGAGAAAGACATGAAATAAATATATTAGCTTGTGTTGCTATTGATCCGACAGTATGTCAAAGTCAAAGTCAAAAAATAGCTTTATTGTCATAATATAGAACTATTGTAGACAAAGCCATATATTTAATATTCTAAATTATTACAAAAAGATATACAAATATATACTACCAGTAACAAGCTGCTAATATTTCAATAATAAGAATATTTCAACTCTTTACATTCAGTATAAATCTACATACTTATGTTACTGATATCTTCCATAACTCACAAAGAGAAAAATATATATAAATAGATAAAACAGGTCAAAATGTTAAAAACCACAAAGTACACAAATAAAACACAAACTACAAATACACTAACATATGCAAAACAAAATGGGGATTGTTTTCTAATTTAGTCTCTCATTAAAGTATTCCTTCAAAGTATAATAAGCTTTTTCTAGTAAAAATGTTTTGACTTCATTTCTAAATGTTTTCCCTTGATGGAGCATTCTTAACCTAAGGGGCAGATGATTAAACATTTTTTTGCCACCATAGATAAAAGAACATTTTATTTGTTCTGATTTAGGAACAGGTAAGTTAAGCATATATGAGAAGCGCACATTATAATGAATTAGTTCCAACAATTCATTCTGATACTTTTTATGAACTAAACACACAGTTTCTAAAATATATATATATACAACAAAGAGATATTCTATGTTCTACAAATAAAGATCGTCAGGAGTCAAGAATTCTTGCACCACACATCTATCTAATAGCTCGTTTCTGCAAGAGAAAAACAGTTGAACAAATAGTTTGAGCATGAGCCCCAGAAACAAATGCCAGCTCTAAGATGGGACTCAATCAAGGCAAAATATGAATTTCGAGCTATAGATGGATTTAAGTTATTCGAGATAACTCGGAGTGCGTAACAACCGGTAGCAAAAAAATTAGCATTACACCACTGCTTTATTTTATACAAATCGTCGTTTATGACCGTTATATTTGTATCATTCCAAAGAATGGTGGTATCATCTGCAAAGACAGTAAATCTTCCCGATATATCAAGATGAGGAAGGTCATTCACATAAATTAGAAACAATAATGGACCGAGAACTGATCCTTGAGGAACCCCCCAATCTAAACGGCATTCGGAATTTGTATTTTTAAATGTGACATTCTAGGTCCGATCTGCCAAGTAGGAGCGAAACCGTTCCAGGGAGTTCCCCCTGAACCCATAGCTTGCCAGCTTCTGCAAGAGTATCTCGTGATTGACGCAATCGAATGCCTTCGACAAGCCACAGAAGACGGCAGCAGCAACCTCTCCAGAGTTCAAGTGGATGTATAGATGTTCAAGGAACCCAAAAATGGCATCGCACGTGTTTTTTGATGTTTGAAATCCAAACTGCTGAAGGCTGAGTATTTTGTGCTTATTCAAGAAAGAGACCATTCTCACCTTAACGAGTTTTTCCACTATCTTCGCCAGTATAGGTAACAGAGCAATGGGTCCAAAATTTGTGTGTCCCTCGCGGTCACCACCCTTATAAAGAGGGACAATTAGTGCCTTTTTCAGGCAACGTGGAAATCACCCGAAAGAAAAGAAGCATTTATTGCCTTGGCCAATGTTTCAAGAACCGTCTCCGGTAATGCTTTAAAGATCCGCAAGGACACCCTGTCCCCAGCCGGCTGCGTTTTTATTTCTAATTTGCGCAAAAATGATTTTAATTTCTGTTGCAGTAACTGGAGCAAAAAATAATGTTTCGGACACTGACACATAACCCAAGTACTTTCTAAAATTATTATTTGATGATAAATTTGTTGCTAATTTACCAGCAAACTGTTCGAAACAGGAACATTTTTATTTTTTCCACGCAAGTCATTTACAATCTTCCAAGATTCCTTTGATTTGTTAGTAGAAGTGTTAATTCTTTTTTGAAAGCACATTTTTTTTTATAGTTTAATGATGTGTCTATAGATTTTTCGGTAGTTATTATAGTAGTTTATGAAAGTGGGATTATGAAAAGAAAATTTTCAATAATAAATTTCTACTGCTAAAAAATCTTTGAAACCACGTCGTAATAGGGAGTAAACAAACTACTAAACCTAATGAATAAACTACTACCTATTATAAGGGGTGACAATAAAAAAATTTGATGTATTAAAAACAAACCTAATCCCCTTCTGTTTGTTACGATAATAGGTAGTAACTTAACAACCTGCGCAATAGGCTACTTCAGGGGTGCTCAAACTTGAACTGCTGGCGATCTACCTCAATATTTTTAAACTACTTATGATCGACTCTGAGAGGTTGCAAGTATGTGTGATGCAGGGTTGTCGTACATACATGATACATACACCCTACCTAGCTACCTACCCGCCTAGGTAGGATGTACCGTAGCATATATAGATATTAGCTTTCCGCAGAATATACATTATTTTAGTCAAGGTTTGGGTTAGGTTTAGTTAGGTTCTTCTCTACAATATCAATGAAAAAACTCATAGTTATTCAAAACTGCGAGTTTATTGGTTGTTACAAAACAAAAGAGTTACATATGGTGTTAAACTTAACTAAAGAGTGACTTTGGATGTTGAAGCGTGGCATTGCATGTCCTCAGCATACTTTTCATAAGATGGTACGTAACCACTGAGTGCTAATCGCAAGCATGATGACATATGATCGTCAGTTAGTCGATTGCGATATTTTGACTTAATTATCTTCATTTCAGAAAATGCAGACTCGCAAAAGTAAGTTGACCCAAACATTGCTGTCAGTTGAAGGGCGATTTGCCTTAGATTCGGATATTTATCTTCAGATATAAAACACCAGAAATCAGATGCTGTAGCTTTGAGATGTATATCTGATATAATCTGCACCAACTCATTTTCAACAGAACATGAGTTCATATTAAACTGACTTGCTATTTCAGTAGCTAATTCCTCAATGTTTTTACATGAAAAAGGATAACTCATAAATGATGCTACATTTGCCAATTTACTACAATTATAAAAACGCATTTCGAATTGTCCCAAAATATTTGATAATTCAGCCTCATACGTATCGTAATTCAACTGAGGAATCCTTGCTTTCAATGACGGAAAATGTTTCAGATCCTTTCTTTTCAGTTGATCTATCATAAGTTGCAATTTACTTTTGAATGCGTTTACTGCGCTAATCATCTCAATAACAATTTTCCCTTTACCTTGAAGCTCCAAGTTAATGGTGTTTAAGTGCATTGTGATGTCAGTCAAAAATTCCAAATCAGTCAGCCATTTTTCGTTTTTCAACATCTGAGTGCCATCACCTCTTTCGTCTAGAAATGCTGTTATTTCGGGCAATAATTCTTGAAACCTTTCTAGGAATTTTCTGCGACTCAACCACCTGACGTCCGTGTGAAGAACTAAATCAGTGTGTTCAGCTGACTCCCTATCTTCCAACTGCAGATTAAAGAGCCGCCGTTGCAAGCTACGTGCACGGATAGAATTCACAATTTTTGTGGCAATGCCCATAATTTCCTCCGTGTTTAAAACTTTTGAACACAAAACTTGTTGATGTATAATGCAATGGATTGAGAAAAATGAAGGGAAATCTTCATTAGCTCGACACAATGCCACAAAACCGTTTTTGTTTCCAGTCATTGCTGGTGCTCCATCGGTTGTAATGCACACTAATTTATATATTGGTAGCTTGTAGTTTTTTACAAAATTGAAGAAAACGTCATATATATCTTCGCCACGGGTCTTCCCCTTCAGGGGAATGATTATCAAAAATTCTTCCTTAGCCAACAATGTCATTGAATACCATCCGAATAAAAATACAAAGCTGGGCAGTGTCTGTCATATCGGTGGATTCGTCGAACTGTAAAGAAAAGTATGTACATTCCATGATATCATTTTTTAGTTTATCTGCCATGTCCTGACTCATGATTTCTGTTTTATTTTTAAAATCTCCAAATAAAGTCTTACCCGCTTCAATAAATGCTTCCTTCACAACCGATCCATCTTCGAATGGTTTCTTGTGTTTCGCCAATATATGAGATATTTTAAATGACGTGATCGTAGCAGCTTTTGATTGGCTGGTCTTGTGAACATGGTTTGTTCTTTTTTCAAACAAGATATCAAATCACGTACTTTTTGTTTTCTTAATTCACTCTGTGGCGGAAAATCCTTTTCATAGTTTTATGATGCCTCTCTAAGTTACCACGCTTAGGTATTGCAACTGACGCACGACAAATAAGACAAATGCACTTATCCTTCACCATATAAAACAAAAATTCTTCCTCCCAATCGTTATTAAAATGATACGTTTTAGATTTCTTCGCTGCACTCATTTTGTACTATTTGATAATAAACTTTGTATCAACGTAGTATTGCCTTCAAGTTGCAATTCAGAATGACTCCAATTCCTGCAGGCTCAACATTTATATCGGCGTGAACGAAAGTCTCGAATGTTCCCGTCAAACGTGCCGCCCGAAATTTCTAGAAAAGCGGCAAGAATAAAAAACGCGGCTTTTCTTTGACAAGTACCGCGCGTTCCTTTGATAAAGCCGGCTTTTGCCGCTAGCAGAGTGTTATTTTATTACGTAATAAATTTTTGTAGTTTAGTTAAGTACCTACTTATTAAAAAAATTTTTCTTCTCGAGATCTACTCAAAAAGCACTCGCGATCGACCGTTTGAGCACCCCTGGGCTACTTGATCCAGCTAGTTCGTTAATAATATCCTCATTATCAATTTTGCTAAGGATCTCTCTTTCTATGTTCATAATTATGAACGATTCCAAGTATTCATTACTTAAAGAATTTCGAAGTCTGTATTTGATATATTTTAAAATAGAAAAACTACGCAAGATACTTGTGTAACAGGTAATGTTAAAATAAATTGGTAAGCTAAGGATACGTAAGGGTATGCATTTTGAAACATGTTGTATTTAACTATGGCGAGATAGCAACAATGTACGCAGTTTTTACAAAGAGTTTCTTCCACTCCACGTTGACATTTATTTCCTAAATTGATTTCATCTAAACTATCATCATCAGTTGAAATTTCCGAATCCGAAACTATGTCAATAAAAAGATTCCTGTAAATTCATTTTATAAATGGACCAATTCCTTATAAATTTATTTAATCCTTCTTTTATTTTTGATGGTTCATTATTCATTGGCTTTTTAAATCGGTCAGATTGAGGAACAAATAAATATTCTCGATGTTTTTTGATGTTCCGGCCAGGATCTGTAATAGCCCCATCGTCATCACCATTTGCTTCTGAGTTATTTCAACTCGTTTTTCTCAATATAATGTTAGTTGTCTTCTGAGTCTGAGACATTAATTGTGATTGATGTGAAGTAGAAGCTTGACTACTTACTCGTGTTAATTTTCAAGAACGTATCTAATAAACGACATTTTGCTGCTTCCTCAGCGTCTTCTTTCTTGCGTTCTTCTTTTTTCTCCGCACCACCTTTCCTCTGATCCTTTTCCATTTACATTCGAATAATTGATAAGTTTTTCGTAGACCGTATACACTTTCCCTTTGTGACAATATTTCTAGACGTCCGTCGCATGCATGCAAATAAAAATCAAAAATAGACAGACGGTGCTACGTTGCCGATGCAATGAGACTACGGAAGCGCGACGCGGCGGCCGATTCCACCTAAGCAGCTGAGAACATTATCGAGCCGCATTCGGCTAGTCGATGCCGAATGCAAAAGAAAACATGCGTAATAAATATCGATTTAATATAATTGATTGAAATAACTAATCGAATGAATTGTTTACGATATAGTGGATTTCGTGATTACCAATAAGTAGCAAAATGATTTGCCCGGTTGCTCGGTGGTGTCATCCGCCCCTGTGAAAATGATACTTATTAGAAGGATGAGCCTCTGTAGGAGCCTAGCTGTTGGTCTTGTTCCTCGATCTTACTAATACTAAGTTCAAGATGTGCACTTCGTTTTGACATAAGTTAAATCGCCTAAGTTTTACAACCTTTTAAAATCCGATATTGTCAATTTTGAAACGCCAATATCTCGAAAACAATAATTGAACTTTGGTAAAGAACATGTCGCATTAAAAATGTTTAGAATTTCGCCCAGGTTTCAAATACTGGAGTACTTATTCCCGTAAAAAAATTACAATATACCCTGTGTATTTAATACTATTGTGAAAAACGCCAGTCAATAAATCATTTTATTTATTTTAATATTTCTGTCAAAAATAAATTTCATGACTACACCTTTTTCCATTCTGGCGCAAAGCTATAGAACAAGAGTATTAGGGAATACATTTATAAGCCACAAAAAACTAGCCTTCATTCCTTAAACATATTCACGTAGAAAAGTGTAGAATTATCTTTATTTATTATGAACTTGTTTTAATTAATATTTAAATTTCTTTTGCTGATGATTGCTTTGTTTTGCATAAAAATAAAAACGATAGTTCAATATACTGGAGTCGAATGGTCAACAATTATACATCCATTTATGGGACAAAGATGATACAGGAGACGACGAAAATCTTGGCAGGTAAGAATCGTATAAAAAAATGTCAAAAGAATTTCTTTTCACAGGACAAAATCGATTTATGTAATTTTTTCTAAAATGTGTCAGGTTCAACCCCTATTTCTAGTTTTTATTCTTTAAAATGTAGTGGTTGATACGATTAATAAAATTTATTAGGCCGCCATCGAATTAAAAATTAAATAAATTGTAATGTTTTGAATATTCTATTGGGTTACAATTTTGTTCTGCAATATTGGTTTTATACCTCTATGGCACACTTGAATTTTGTGCAAAACTTGGAGCCAATTGACTCGATAGATTTTTAGACTGATCTTTAAAACATTTTATTGAACAGGAATTTTGTTTCTTTAAATTGAATTTTACGAAGTTGTTACCAGTTGATCCAATATGACTCTTGATTTTTGTGCAAAATTTGAACATTTTAATCTGCCATAACTATTTTAGTTGTGAAGTTATCCATCTAAACCAAAAAACAAATTTTAGAAAGCTCTGCTGAGTTTTTTTCTGATTTAAAATAAAACTGAACGATTTATTTACAAGATATAATAACACTGGCCGACAATAAAAAAAATGTTTTGTTGTAACACAAATCAGAATAGCATAATCTAATAGAATGGACCTATCCAAATATGAAAATGACAAATAGAAAGTTGTAGCACGTAGGGTTTTCTTGTTAGAGTTGTAGAACCATATCGAATGTTACGATACTTAATATCTATAGAAAAAATGATTTCAGAAAATTCTTAACACTGTTTATTGACTATGTTTACAATTTTCGCCTATTAAACATACCATATATCTAAGAGAAAAGCAAACGAGAAAAATATTAACTTAAAACACTAATTTAACTTTATTTTTTCCGTTTACGAGGTGTCCTATCTTCTCTCTTCAAAAACCAACAGTAGTCACCCATAATAGCTGGATCCCATCGTCCTTGGTATCGATTTTTGGTATCTTGGTGAAATCTTTCACCCTGCTCGTCACTAACAGCTCCCAAATTTTTAGGAAAAAATGACAGATGGGAATAGAGGAAGTGAATTTTTAATGACATTCTGGCACCAAGCGCTTTATAGGCATCTAAGAGTTCAAAAACTAATTGTTCATAATTTTCATCCATATTGTTGCCTAAAAACCTTGAATGAATGAATTCCATGCTCTGAGTTCCTGCCTGGTAAGCTTTTCCGTGAAATTGACATCGTCCAGCAATTTTCTGATTTGTGGCCCAATAAAAATGCCTTCTTTTAATTTGGCATCACCTAACTGGGGAAACACTTGTCTTAGGTATTTAAATCCATCACCATCTTTATTCAAAGCCTTCTCAAAGTTTTTCATCAGCCCAAGTTTAATGTGAAGAGGAGGCAAAAGGACATTTTTGGGATCAACAAGAGGTATAAATTTAACATTTTGAGACCTTGTTGAAATTCGCTTCTTTCTGGCCAAATTTTTGTTACATAATGCTGATTTATTGCACGAGTGTCCCATAAACAAAGAAAACAGCAATATTTTGTAAATCCCCCCTGAAGTCCCACTAAAATCGCTATAACTTTTAAGTCCCCACATATCTGCCATTTATACCTATTGTAGTTTATTTTATCCAAAATCGTGCGCATATTTTCATAATTTTCTTTCATTGGAACTGAATGGGCTACTGGTATAGAGGGTTTTAAATTTCTATTATGCAATAACACAGCTTTTACGCTATATTTAGATGAGTCTGTGAATAAGCGCCCCTCACGGGGAGAATGTTCAATATCAAGTTCCTGCATTAAACTGTCTGTATCAGTACACGCGCACAACGAATTTTCCATACTGTAGAAATAGCATAGCATTTCTTTTTCTGAAATTCGTAATTTTTATTTCTTTGGCCAATAGGTTCCATTCCTTAAGACGGGAACCCAGAAGTTCTGAATGTTGCTTAGATAACTCCAAATTACGTACTAAATCATTTAATTCACTTTGAACAATCAATTGTGGCTCGCCGGAACTGAGACCTGTGGTAAAAGTGAAATCGGTGCACTGTTCTTCTGTGCTGCCTGATGATGCGTTATCTTCATTATCTCCCAAATCAATAGCTTGCCAATTTAAACGCGCAATCGACACTGGCAAATTTGTATTATGAGGAATAGGTCGTATGGCAGATTGCAAATTTGGATATTCTATATTGTGCTTTCCCTTTTTGGAATAACCTTCAGTCTTTGTCAGGCAAAAATTAACAATTGTCAGAATGATTGGTGGGTTCTCGCCATACCATTGGAACTGCAAAAGGCATACTTTTTCTCTTTCCCTTTATCCACTGCACCAATGATACACTACAACTAACACAGCACACATGGGGAGCCCACCGCTTATCTTGATCCCCAATTAACAAACCAAAATATTTAAAGTAGGTTGTTTTACATTTTCGGAAAATGGCCTGGCTTCACCAGAAATTCTCCACAAATATAACAAAGTTTGTCAGGAGAAATTTTGCAACTTCGGCGCGTTTGACTCGACATTCTCGTCTTCAAATATACTTGCTTATCGATACACAGAGAACCTCTCTATTCGAAACTCAACAGAAGAGTGATGTTTAACGTTTATTTTATGTCTAATGTTGTAAAAAACCCAGTCTAGGTAATTTTTCCGATGTAAAATGGACCCATTTTAGCCGCCCCACAATAAAATTGTTTACCTGCCGATATAAAAGGTTTTAATTAGGTTATTAAAAATGATATGTATTAGGGCTTTCCGAATATTTTTTTTATTATTGGGAGGGAATTTCCGTTCTGAAAATAATGAGCTGGTCTGTGTTAGAAAAATCTTGTCGGCCATTGTAATATAAGTTATGTTTTTAAATAAAAAAGCTTGTTATTTTACCATTTGAATATTCTGTTGTGTTTTTATAATTTGTCCATTCCTAAATATGAAAAATAAATATATAGCATGATAAGAGGTGGCATGAAAATAACAAAATGTTAGTTGTTGATAGTACAAACCAGGCTGTCTCGAAATGGTAATGTGTCCTCTTAAGTTTGATGATTTTTTTGGTGTTACGCTGTGCTGTATATCTGCGAACGCATTCTACGTATTTGTATGGTGTAAATATAGGCACAGATTAACATATTAATCTGTGGTATAGATATGCGTGTTGTGGAAACTAGAACTGTATCTATTTTGTTCAGTTTGAACAAGACTCCTGATTGTTGGCTGTAAATATAGGTAATTGTGTACTTTGATTGCTTTCTCACCAACACCACGCATTGAATGTTTGCTTTTTGTGGCTTATATTGTCGTAAAGCCCACTAATTATATTACACATGTAATGCGTTTGTAGTGGAAGAACATATTTTTTTCAAAATTTTAAAAGAATAATTAAAAGGCATACTTGTCAACCAAAATATACAAATAGAGCTTAAATTGTATATAATAGTTATCTTGTTCATCTTTTTTTTTTGTTATAAAGGTAATTACTATATTTCTTTTATTGAGATTAATATTAAAAGTATTATTATTAGAAACAATGAATACAAATTTAAATAATTCATAATTAAGTTTTGTCCGAGTGTAAGTTAAAACTGGTATACCAAAGAGAAATAGTACTGGAAGCTTCTTGTACAGTAAAATGTACAGGGTGCCTCATCAAAACAGGCCATATTATTTTGTATGCTTTAGCTAAAATTATCAGAATATGACATGAACAGCTGAACGTAAAATAAAAAAAATATGGCAGAGAACCTCTCATATTTCAAACGTTAGTAAGAAACACTTTGTTAGTGTAATTAAAAATTTTATTTCTTAAATAAAAGCAGTTGTTATGTTTTGAAAATGATTACTATACAGGGTGGGCCAATCAAAACGAAACAAGGGCGATATTTCACATACCGTTCATTTAAAAAAAAATCGCTCGCACCCGTCGACCTTTATTTCCCGGGGGAAAAATTTTGCCCATATCGCCAACCTTGTCGCTTCCACCCCTCCGTGGGGGTGAGCTCTAACTCCAAAATCTTAAATGGGAATAGAGGTCGAGTGATACCTTATTTTAAAAGCAGCCAATTTTTTTTTCAACTCATCTTATTTTTTAAAATTTGATGCAGCCATTTTTGAAACAAAATAAAGGTAAAGCAATAAAAAGGAAAAAATCATTGCTCGGTGAAAAAATGTTGAGATTCGTTGATTTTTATATCGAGAAAAACCTTTTTTTCGCTTGTTTTCAAATCTGTCACTTTAACTTGCCACAGGGGTCAAGGGGTGCCTTATTTCAAAGGTCATTAAATTCTCTTTCCAGGGTCAAACAATTTTTAAGAATTAAGTAGGTAGTTAAGTAGCTAATAAGTCAATACTAATAAAACTATAAATTTGTATCGATCTTTACGTTAATTTTATGTAATGACATTGTTTTTCTGGAAAAAATAATTCTTTTTGAGCTTAGCTTTATTGTATATGGGTATGATTTAGGTGTACAAAGAGTAAAGTAAAGTAAAGTAAAGTAAATTTTATTCATGTCAAACGAATACAATAGTATGGTAACCATGTAGGAACTGTAGTAGTTGAATAGCTTATTT
The DNA here is from genome assembly GCA_030620095.1 of Kuschelorhynchus macadamiae. Taxonomy (NCBI): domain Eukaryota; kingdom Metazoa; phylum Arthropoda; class Insecta; order Coleoptera; family Curculionidae; genus Kuschelorhynchus; species Kuschelorhynchus macadamiae. The sequence continues at coordinate 78,867 of JAUTXW010005054.1, read as the reverse complement.
TTTTCAAAGTACTCATAGAGTTGTTGTTTTAAAATATATTCGAAGATTTTTGAGAATGTCGGGACCAAAGCGACTAGTCTATAGTTTCCAGCTTCGCCCCTGTCGCCCTTCTTGAAAACAAGTGTGTCCTTGGATTCCTTAAAACATGCTGGAAATATACCCTGCCTAATACACTCATTTATTAGTTTTGTGATAGGAATAATGAGTGGTTCTTTTAATTTTTTTTTATGAGATACATACTAAAGCCCTACTTTGCTTGTTTTTTAGTTCTCCAAAAAACATGCCTTACCTCGTTGAAAGTCAACTCTCTGAAAGAAAACCCATCATCCGGTGGACGCAGGTTCCCCCTCCGTAGATAACCCTCCGCATCAACCAGAGAAACAGGCAGTCTGCTCAGCAGGGTCTCCGCAACAGTTGTGAAAAAGCTATTGAGATCGTTGGCTGAAAGCAATATGCTCTCAAGGTCTGACGTCACCCTCCTCTGATTTACCACCTGCCAGGCACCTCGAGTTTTGTTATCCGAGTTGTTTATGAAGTTTGAGTTTGTTATTTTTTTTTGCATTGTTTATTTCTTTTGGATAATGACTACGCAGTTTATTTCTTTGAAAAGCGATCTGAGGAGTTTTATACATATTGAATAGATCATTTAAGAATTTTAACTGTTCCCTAATTCTAACCAGATTTGCATTATACCATGTTACATTCTGTTTTTTAAGTTTATATTTTTTCTTTAAGGGAAATGATTCTCTAAATATTTTCAAAAAAACTCAGACTCATAAAAGAATCCCAGTTTTCGTTAACTGTGCCGCAATTTATCAGATTATTATAGTCTATATTATCTAATTGATGAAACGTATCGTTTATACCTGATTCTGTTATGGGTCGATGTTTGTAGCCTACCTGAGCTGGTGTGTTTGGCTGACTTGGGATACATTCAATGGTTATGTCCACTGCCAAGTGATCTGAAACCATTATATCCACAATATCTGTCCTAAAATCTAAAACGTCTTTAAAATTTACAAAGATATTATCAATGCAGGCATCTTGCCTGGTGTTTCCAAAAATTTGTTGACTAAAACCTAAAGAATTTAACAAATCTACTAAATCAGTTGTTCTTTTACTTAAACCTAGATTAAATTTCTTCACTTCACTTCACAGCACATTTCGATTGACAGCTCATTGATGTCTTTCTTCTCTTCGAAGCCCATGTTTTGTTTTAACAAAATAGCGACACCACCATGGGCATGTTGTTTTCTGGTGTAAAAGGATGAGGTTTTGTAATTTTCGATATGCAGAGCTTCAATCTCTTCTTTGTCCATAAAATGTTCACTGATGCATAGTACTTCATATTTATTATTCTGGTTTATAGAAAACTCAATCTCACCTATTTTGTTTCGTAGTGAGCATACATTTTGCCGGTTTTGCCTTCTGGTAATTTTGGCGCCTCTGAATATTCAGAAAATGGTTTGTTACTATACCGTTTGGCCAAAAGTCGGCGTTCATCACCCTCGTTTAAAAGAACTCTTGTATTTATCCTTTCTAGTTCGCATTTTATAACTCGAACAGCCATTTACCATGTTGTCTTGTAGGGCTCTTGTAAAGAATTTTACCCATGGAATTTAACAAATTTAAAATATACATTTGAAAGATTACCTTTTTTAAATAAATACATAAAAATTTATGGATGAGGCACTTTTTCAAATTATATCCAAAAAAACTGAACTTGTTTTGGGCGTATCGCTAAAAACATATTTTTTACAAACTTAATTTATGAACTACGTAAAAGACTGATTATATTATAAAGCTTTATAACAGAAAAATGATTATTTGTATCTAAAAGTTAGAAGTAATTATTATATTAGACAGTATTAAACGTTTTTAAACATAATTACAGCTGCTAAATAGAGAGCTAGAGTATCGTCTGTTGGACGGAAATCCAGCGTGCTGGGGATGCTACGTTGCCAAGTTTATTTTATATATGATCTATATAAATTATATAAGAAAAACAAAATGCATTTGTGGGTTGTGGGTTGTGGATAGGTACCACCAGGAGAGCGAAGGCACTAGGTGGATTGGTACCGGATTAGCACCAGGTTAGGCGCCGTAGGCGTCATCGTTAAAGCCCTAAAAGACGAACAACAGCACAGGGCATCACTGGCGAAAGTATAACATTCGGCATCGGCCCAGAGGTTGATTAGTGTTGACCGCACTAGGTAGGTTGGTACCGGGTTAGCACCAGGTTAGGCGCCGTAGGCATCATCATTAAAGCCCTAATATAAAAGGCGAACGACAACGAAGTGAATCACTGGCGAAAGTCTAATATTTGGGATCGACACAGGGGTCCAAATGCGTTACTGTCGGAAGACAAACATGAAAAATTTAAGCTCCATACAATAATGTAAGTTTGGCAACAATGCAAGATAGCCTTTCTTCAGATTGTCATATCAATGAATATTGCCCATTGTGTGCCCATACAGTGAAAATATCGAATTTCTTTTTGGTTTTTTTAATAGAAAAAGTGGTTCATCCATTTCTTTTATTTTCTTAAAACAGTTAAATAAAGGTAAACTTTCTATTTTATATTAAAAAATTATCAAATTCCGTGGGTTTAATTGTTTACAAGACCCGTCTTCTAGGTATTTTAGGATTTGCTCTTCACTTGTATTTGGATCGAAACCAGACACGAATGTCCATGCCTGGGATTTTGGATTTGCCACTATCAGCTGTGTGACATTTTCTTTGGTACCTTTCGTAGGTTCAGGGCGCCGGATTCGAGATCTTCATTTCACTGAATTCCATTCTGCATCTTCGCTAGTGGATTTGTCTTCTGCCCAGTCAGGGTTTGATTTTGATATTTCCAGTGAAACACCTTATTTTTGTATTGATCTTGTCTGAGAAATTTGAGAATTATTTTTGTTTATTTCACCTCGGTCATTTCTTTTTGGGCTGACGTTGACGTTTCGTCAGGCGTACGTCGTCTGTCAATTTATCTTCGTTGCTAGCTTCACGTTTCCCGTGGCGGGGTACGGTAGAACTATTTTCGGCCTTTTGACTCGGCCAAGCAGCTGATGCGACGTTGTTGCCAGATTGACCAGTAGGATTCCCGGCAGTTCTTTGTTTACCTTTTTTTTTCCAATTCTAGATTAGATAAAGAAAGATGAGACACAAGATGTGAGTGAGTTTAAGTGACTCCATAGAAAAAAATCTGGGGGGGTAAAGTCAGATGATCTTGCAGGCCACTCTATTGCTCCTCTTCGACCGATCCATCTACCAGGATACGTCTGACTTAAATATTCACGAACAGCAAGTACTTACTACTTTTTTCTTCAAATGATAAAATTGGAATTTAGATTAACTTTATTGAGTGATAAATGTAATGGGACATGTAAAAATATTTCCTTAATTTTATGTTGGATCTGTTTAAAAGAAAATTTGCTTCAAATTAGGTATCACATGAAGTTTAATCCTATTTAATTTAAGGGTTGAAGCTCACCCTCAAGTGACAGAGTTGAAAATATGCATAAAAGTCTTCTTCGAGCTAAAAATCAACGGGTTTTAATATTCCTCTTTCTTACAGAGACCTCGCTAGGGGCAGTATTTTCTCGGCCGCCAATTTTTCAGAACTTCATAATATTTGCTTTTGAATTTGAAAATGTTAACTCAAATTTTAGAACTTTCTTAAATAAAATTTTAAGTGCTTTTAATAAAGCCTTCTCGCTTAAGACCTAAGAGTCATAAACCGTGGACCACGAAAGGACTACGCATTTCTGCTAAAAATATGCGGTCCCTCTTATATATAAAAAAATTCACCGACGCCATTCTTATTTTCGACTATATCTCTAATTATAGGAGGATCTATATTAAACTAATCGAGTCAGCAAAAAAAGTACTATAAAAAACGTCTAACAAAGTCTAAAAACGTTTCAAAGGAAACCTGGTACATTATCAATGACCTCAGAAACAAATGAAACTCTGTGACTCAGATCTTGCCAAGGCCAAATGACCTAAATGATTATTTTGTTAATGTAAGAAAAAATGTTACCTCTGGTATCTTGCCAAGTTTGGACCCTCTTTCGTTTCTCCTGATAGCCTTTTCTTAAGCCATGTTATCAGCATGGAACTATTGACAGAAATGAATAACATCACAATCAAATCTACGTGTAGCACTGATGGCCTATCAATTAAAATATTCCTGAACCTGCCGCTCCCATTCATCAGACCCTTACAATACTAATAAATGAATAAAGGTATATTCCCTGAATGCCTTAAAACAGCTATTATTATTCCTCTTCATAAAGGGGACGAAAAAACTAACTCTTGTAATTATCGCCCAATTGCTCTACTACCAGTGCTATCAAAAATCCTTGAAAGGTTACTAAAGAATCGTTTTATGCCATTTCTTCTTAAAACATCAGATAATATTCCCAGATCAGTTTGGATTTTTACCCAACAGGCCAACAGGTGCACCAGTAACGCCATGTTCTCGTTGCTTAGCTAGACGTCGCTATCCCTCAATAACAACCACCCCACCGCCTTAGTTTGTTGTGACTATGTAAAAGCCTTTGACTGTGTTAGTCATGAAATTTTGATAACCAGGCAACAATTTGTAAGGGCAAATGGTTCTAATTCTGATTGTAAATTGATTACAAGTGTAGGCCCCCAAGGTTCGGTCTTGGGACCTATTCTCTTTTTGTTATACATAAATGATATCACCAACCTAAAAATTAATGGAAAAATCTCCCTCTTTGCTGACGACACAAGCATAACATGGAGTGATTTTGATACAACTTCTTTACGTTCTAATATTTCCAACGACCTTGTTATGATTAAGGCTTAGTCCGATTCCAACCTGCTTTGCTTCAATATGGATAAAACGATGGCCTTATCTTATAAGGGGACTTTAAAACTACTTCGGCTACTTAACAGCAATATTAAGTACGTTGAGTCAGTTAAATTCCTGGGTTTGAATATAAATAACAACCTAAAATGGTCTAAGCGTATTGACACCTTAACTAAAAAACTTTCTACCTCCTGCTTTGCCATTCGATCAGTTTCAAAAGAACTGGACGTGTCTTCTGCCAGACTTACTTATTTTTCTCTACGCGAATTCCGCTATGGCCTTCCCTTTTGGGGCTGCTGTACCATCGGGCAATTTCTTATTATTTTTAGGCTTTAAAAGAGAGCAATCCGCACTGCCAATACTATTTCAAAAAACATGAAATATTAACACTTATTCCCATTTAAGATTTTGTGGTTGGAGCTCACCTCCGCGAGGGGTTAAAGTGACAAAGCTGATATGCGCAAAACCTTTCCCCAGGGAAATTAATATTTGCATAATTTTTTTTGAAACGAACAGTATGTGAAATATCGACCTTGTTTAATTTTGATTGAATATATACAGGGTGTATATAATAAATATAATGTATATTTGATTAAAAAAACAGCACATTTATTTTTTTTTATACAGGCGACAGTAAGTTCAGTCGAAGCACAATACCTGGTGTGCTCATGCTTTGATTGGGATCCAAAAATCCCTGGTCAGGTGGAAGATGATTTTTTGGGAAGGTCTGAAACGTGTGAAATGTTTGAAAATGTGTTTAACCCGATGTGTTTTTAAAGTTTGCTTGTTAGTTTATGTGGCTTTCTTCCATAATTCAATAAATATTTCATGGATATTCTAGTAAGCATTTTAGTAAAATATGATACATTCTTTTAGTGTATTAAAATAATTATTATTGTCCGTTAATCACACTGTAGAAAGATACCATTGGTAGTTGCTTGTCCATAATATCGGATTTTCAAATATAGGCAATACGTCGCGGTCGCCATGGAAATGCTAAATTAAGCAAGGGAATATGCATGACATTTACTTGTATGATTGTTTATACACCTCAAAGAATCTCAATATTAATATAAAATTAGCCGATTTTTGCAAGCTTTATACACTGCGAAAAAAAAAGCATGTTTCGCTTCTATTCGCCCTTTGTTAATACAAATTACGTATTGTAAATTGCAAGCGCCAAATTTTGTATAAAGCATTTTGTGTTGCTACAGTTTTTCTTCGACAATGTATCCAAATCTGTTGAGGGAAGTTGGATGGATCTACGTTTATTTGATAGAGATACAATTCAGAAGGATGAAAGCTTGGGAAGGTACATGCACATCTAATATACGTATAGTAGTTTGCTATCAGTAGCGTTTTGTGTACGAGTTAGCGTTTTTTGAAATATATGCAAAACTCCTTTTATTATATTTATGTCGTTACTTAAATTAGAGGTATACTCCTACTCCGGGAGCAATCATTTATTATACAGGGTGTTATTAAAGTATGTAGAAAACGAATTCTTGCTTAATTTAAGTAACCTTTTTTTATGAATATGTGTCTCAAGGCACTTGACTGAGATATAGGAAGTTGATTTTGTTATTTGTATTTGCTTATGGTAAAAGTCATTTAATATTTAAATAATGACATGTGCTTTTGTTTCCAATATATTTATAAGGAAAAAAATTGTTTTGGCAAACGGTATTTTTTTGACTTCCCTCGTATTTCTCAAGAAATTCAAAATAGCCAATCGATATATTTTAGCTCGGAGAATTCGAAAATCGTAAAAAAAACAATTGCATGAGAAACAAAAGAATTACGCCTAGGAAGTTGCGTTTTTTAAACGGAACACCCTATGGATTATTACATTTTTGGATTCTACGGTCAATTCTAAGTGTTTTTTAGTAAGGGTGCTATATGTCTATCTTTATCTCTTTTTGATTTATTGATGTTTGAAAATTTACATTTTTGCTTCTTTGAGCTGTCATAGCACCTGAATGATTAGACCTAGAGCAAAATAACTTTCACATTCCTATCTTAGTTTTTGATACGCTATCTTATGATGCCAGTCAAACAAAAAACGAAAATTATTTTGCTACCGATGATCACCTGCATTTGATATGAATGTATTCAATTTTATTCTTACTCTAAGGTTTGCATCGACACATTTAAGGAACTTTTTAACCAGAGATCAACTTGAATACAGGGGCGTGCAGTCCATGGAAGCAGTGCTTGCCCAAAAAAAAATTACAAAACATCTTCTAAAATGTAATTTTTAAAATAAGAAACCATTAGTTTAGTTTATATTAAAAATGTTAAAATATCTTAATTATCAAGTCCATAATAAATTCGGCCTTGACTCCGATCCAGCCACAATAGAATACCGAATAGAACCTATGCGGGCCGCTAGCTTCTCTGAAGCCGAGTCCTGTATGCTTGATTTCCTGTGAATCGAGCCAGAGATTATTGAACTTTCCACGGACTGTTGCTAAGTGGTGGCGGAAGCTATCGTTGGAGTAGGATCTTTGTTTGAACGGCTATCCGTGTGCTGTGTGATACCTACGTCGCGTCGTGCATGGGGCGATATAGAAGACAATAATATGAACGTGGATATGCAAAAACCGTTAACTTCGGCTGTCGGTAATAACGTTGAAAATGTTGGAGAATTTAGTAAGAAGAGTGTGTGTGAATGTGTGGTGTGTGTCTTAATAATAAAGGGATTTTCAACATTAAACTTCGCTGATAAGGAAGGGCAAAACAACCTATGAAAAATTTAACCGCAAAAATGAAAAACTGTTTTAGACATTTTTATCCGGAAAAACAATACGAACAATTTAAATGGCTAACAGGGTGTGAAAATATAAGTAAATTATTTTGTTGGCCATGCTTACTTTTTGAAAATGAAAAAGGTATCTGGAATAAAACTGGTTTTTCCGATTTAAACAATTTCCATAAAGCTGTAAAAAGACACATTATGTCCAAAGCGCATTTACAAGCCGTCATAAAAGAAAAAGTCTTCGGCAAAACACGAATTGAACACGCCCTTAATAAATAATTGGAAATTAGTCATCGCCAACACAATGAACTAGTCGATAAAAATAGGCAAATATTAAGAAGACTTATCGATGTTATTTGTTTTCTCGGACAGCACGAATTGGGATTTAGAGATCATGACGAAACAAGGGTTTCTTCAAATACAGGAAATTTTCAAGATTTACTTAGTTTAATGCCTAAATATGATGATTGCTTAAAAAATCATTTAGAGCAGTCTAGCGTTTTTCGCGGAACGTCGAATCGAATCCAGAATGATTTAATTAAAGAATTAAGCAGGAGATTGGCGAGGCGCGGTTCATTGCTATTGTTCTGGACGAAACAACTGATATCCCTAATTTTAGCCAATTATCTATAGTAATACGCTACGTTAAAACAGACGGAAGTATTTAAGAGCGATTTTTAGGTTTTAAGAATGTGTCCGAAAAATTACAGCAGATGCATTATATACCGTAGTTTATAACGTTACTAAAGAAATTAATGGAGAGAAAAAATTAGTTGTTCAAAGCTATGATGGAGCTGCAGTGATGGCAGGACAATTAAGGGGTCTGCAAGCTAAAGTTTAAGAAACTTTCCCAAGTGCTGTGTTTGTCCATTGTTTTGCTCAAAAATTAAATTTAGTTTTATCCCAGTCCATCAATCGCATTAAAGAGTGAAAAGTATTTTTCGTTACTTTAAGTGGCATGGCTGCTTTTTTTTCCAAGTCAACAAAACGTACACAAGCTTTGGACTCCATTGTCCACAAACGATTGCCCAAAGTAGCTCCTAGTAGGTGGAACTATAATGGAAGACTTGTGTTGACAGTATCTGAAAATCGTGAATCACTAATTGAACTATTTAAGAATATAATAGAAAATAATGAAACGTGGGACTCAGAAGCAATAAATAGTTCGAGAGGGTTTTTGGACTGTTGGAAATGAGATTTTAGTTTTAGTTATTTGTTAAACATATTTCCAGAAATATTTCCATTCTCGTACAATGTTTTTAATATATTACAAACTAAAACAAACAATATTGCTTTTTGCCTAAAAAAAGTGGATGATTGATGTTAAGCCAAAAAAGAGATGATTTTGACCTATTTTGGGAGAAAACGATGACGTTAAATGGAGAGCCACAAGCCAAGCGTCTTCGAACAGACAAGGTGGGAAATTTCAAACATCATACAGACGCCTCTTTTATGAAATAATCGATCAAATTCGGCAACAAATAAACTATAAATTTAACGGTTTAAATGATTTTAAATTCCTCGAGCTCTGCAATTTTGATGCATTTAAAGGAAAAACTTTTCCAGAAGATGCGTTTAAATCTCTTCTTCTTCATTATGGCCAGTTCTTCGACCGAGTGTTACTGTGATCTGAACTAAAAGTGATTTACGAAACTGATGACATTAGCTCAAAAAATAACGCTAAGGGACTAATGCAATTTTTAAAAGACAAGGAGCTGGAAGATTTCTACACCGAAGTGTCGAAATTGTGTGAATTAGTATTGCCAATACCTGCCACAAGTTCATCAGTAGAACGCAATTTTTCAACACTTAAGCGTATAAAAAATTTCGTGAGAAATTTAACGGGGCAGGAGAGACTTTCGCATACATCGCTGTTGTCCATTGAAAATAAACTTTTTGTATGTCGGAGCATCGACGTTTTTATGATGACGTCATTGACGAATTTGCAAAAAATGATCGAAGAATCGAATTACATTACAAATAGGTAAGTTTCTAAAAATTGCTTTCCTTTTTTAAAATTTCACCGCACGCCCCTGCTTGAATAGGACTATTTAATGTCAATTCTACCGCTCTTGTTACATTCAAAACTCCACTTAGTTTAAGCCTCCTCTAAATTCGTCGATGTAAACCATCGTAATAAAACTAATCTAATCTAATCTTAATATTAAATTGATTCTTATACTACAGTGTTAAAATATAAATAAACCATTTACGATTAGGATACGCTAACTAATCTTAAAATAATTTTTGAACACCTTATATATTTCCGTATACTGCGGGTGCTACAGGCTTTAAAAAAATACGTCTTTTAGGGGTCTCTAGCAAGTAAACTTTACATCAGAGGGCTAATAAAAAGTTGTAGCTAAATATGGAATAAATCTTTTTTTTTTTCATATTAAACATTTTAAGAAATTTCAAATAGTTTTATACAATTTCACCTCGAATTAAGCTGATCTAGCAAAATAAAGTAAAGATACACAAACTTTAAATGTTTTTTTAATATAGGTTACTCCATTAAAAAATCACTTTTTTGGTACGGCGCTTTTACGAAAAGTTGTCAATTTGACGTTTTAAGAAGCATTTTCAAATTGTTTACACAAAATGGCTATCTTGATTAAACAAAATGTTTGTTAAAGCTAAAAACCCCTGTACGTCAATGATCTCTTTAAATTGAGGTTTATACGAGTAAATATAAAAAATATGACGTATTTCGTCGTTTTTTTATATTAATAGTTTCTGAAATAAAAAATAATTTTGTGTTTTAAAACCGGACGTTTTATCCCCCTAGTCGAAAAAGAAATTAAATACAAAACATAAAGTGTTATGAAAATAAAAAAGATTTATTTATAAAAGGGTATAAGATATTTCATCGTTTTTGTTTAATATTACTAGAGTTCTCCCGTATAGTGATAAAAATGTATTTATATACTAAAAAAAATGAAATTTGACGTATTTCGCCCCAACAAAGCTATCGATTTTTGTTGGTGGGTACCATTAATAAAATAAATTTTCTAAATTAACTGCTTTTGAAATATTTTTTTTTCGATTTTGATATATTCCTAAGGCCATATAAGGTGTGTATTTGAAAAAAATGTTTTCATATACAGAAAGAAAGAATTTTAAGTGTTTTGCTATTTTTTGATTTTTTTTTTCGTTTTCACAAGGCTGCATCACGTCTTTAGAGATACCCTGTATAGTAGAAAAAATATTCCACCGTTTTGTTAAAGGTTATGTTACCTATTGTTTATATAAAATCGAATAAAAAATCAGAAAAGTCATCTACTCCAGTTGCCTCCATTTTTGTATGACAAAACATTTACCACGACTATTTAAATTTTGCTGATATGTTACCGAGTTTTTAAAATACGGATTTTTTACGTGTGTCTATGACATCCAAAATTAAGACATTGATTTTTTTTTGGTAAACATTTTTTTACACACACCACTTGTTTATAGGATTTGTATTGATCATGTGGTAGCTTTATATTATGGATGGACGGATGCTGCTGGATATTTTTCTAAATCGTATCCAGTATTTAGAATGGGTGCTCAATGTGCGCTTAGCATGTTAAAATAGGCCAATATTTATTAAATTTTTTTTTGACAATTTTTTCAAGCGTGTGATATTGTTGCCGTTATTTGTCAACGAGTGAATGATCCTGAGTATTACAATTTTGGTTGGTCCGATTTGATGGATACCTTGCCCATACCTTCATTTTTTTTTTAAACATTCCCTATTTATTTTATTTTTTGTACGAAGCCAGAATTTTGGTCAAAACATATACAATATGTTCCACTTTTCATAAGTACACCCTTGCTTCTCAGAAATTATTTACCAGATTAGTTTAAAATTCTGGTAGATTTAAAATTTGATTGTTTTGACATCGCTAATAGGCGTGCGAACCTAGGTGAGAAAAAAGGTGTTAAATTTAAAAAAAATTCATTAGCGATTTTTTTATGGAAATTCTGATTTTAGAGTTTTATTCATCATCATCAAGAACCCCTCTATACCAAATTTCAACAAAATATTTCATTGTATTTTGGAGATACGAGCTTTTATAAATTCATTTATTAAATTTCAAAGGCAAAATTCTCGTAAACCATTGACTTGATCAAAAAACACCATTTTACATGTTTTAATACAATCAATCGAATTTGCGGTTGGTTCCTTGTGAAACATTTTTAAATAGTGGTTTATTTAAAAAACTTTGGCTTTTTAATGTTTCATTTATTAGACAGTTACTCTACATACGTTTCGGCTTTTTAGGCCTTTCTTAAGAGATGCTTCAGTGAATACTAAACTAAAAATGAGCTATATCTAATGGTGTGCATAATGCAATTTGGTTTTATTGCCTATCTATTTAAAATGGAATTTTTTACATTTATATTATAGGTACTTAGAAGGCTGTCTATTATTGGGGTAATTTGGAAATTTTGTTGGTCATTCGTTGTGAGTGAATTCCTTGATAAAGATTTTTTAATTTCAAGTTCCAAGAAAGATCCAAACGTTTACCTTTATTTCTTGATATAATAACATTACATTATCGGTGTCAATAAAATGGTTGTTTTCTATGCAATGAGCAGATAATCCTGAATTTTTAACATTATATAAAATAGAGTTACGGTGTTCTTTTACTCTTTTTTGGATATTTCTACCCGTTTGCCCAATATAGACAGCTTCACAGTCCTTACTTTGTACACACCTGATTTATTAGACTGACAAATTTTTTCCTTATTATTTATTAAAACACTACCTAAATTTAGTTTATTTACAGAAATTGTGTTGCAACCTAATCTATTAAGCTTATTTGATATTTTGTCACTATAATTGGGAATATAATTTAAAAACCTGAAATTTTTGGTTAATTGAGGCGTGACATTATAAAACTGTCTTCTAAGAATTTTGCGTTTTTTATTCTTTATCATGTTATCTATTAGAGATTCATTATATCCGTTATTTCTTGCATTTTGTTTTAGTACATTTAGCTCGTTATTATAGTCTTCTTTACTTAAGGGAAAGGTTAATAGCCTATGTACGAAACTATGAAAAGGTGACATTTTTATTCTCCAAGACTGTTTAGAATGGTTATGAATAAGTGTGTCTGTTGTTGTTGGTTTTCTGTATATGTTAAATTTAAGTTGTTTATTGATTCTTTTTATAGTTATATCTAAAATTAGCGGAAATATTTATGTTACATTTTGAGGAATTAATATTTAATAGCAATAACAATTTAAAATCACATGTTATCTATTGGACTCGTTATGTCGATGATGTTTTCTGTATATGGGATAGTATAGAAAGGAGACTATCCCAATTTTTAGATTTTCTAAATACAATTAATCCAAAAATTCAGTTTACAATGGAATTAGAAGATAACAACGAAATCAACTTTATGGATGAACCACTTTTTCAAATTAAATCCAAAAAGACTAAGGTTTCGGAAGGTTGCACTGAACTTGTTTTTGGGGTATCGCTAAAAACATATTTTTCACAAACTTAATTTATGAACTACGTAAAAGATTGATTATATAATAATGCTCTATAACACAAAAATGATTATTTGTGACTAAAAGTTAGAAGTAATTATTATATTAGACATTATTAAACGTTTTTCAACATAATTACAACAGCTAAATAAAGAGAGAGCGGGAGTGTCGCCTGTTGGATGGAAATCCAGTGTGCTAGGGATGCTACGTTGCCAAGTTTATTTTATATATGACCTATATAAATTACATAAAAAAAACAAAATGCATGTGTGGGTTGTGGATCGGTACCAGCAGGAGCGCGAAGGCACTAGGTGGATTGGTACCAGGTTAGCACCAGGTTAGACGCCGTAGGCATCATCGTTAATGCCCTAAAAGACGAACAACATCGCAGAGCACCACTGTCGAAAGTCTAACATTCGGCATCGGCCCAGGGGGCCGATGTCGAATGTTAGATTTGCGCCAGTGATGCATCCCCCTGTTGATTAGTGTTGGCCGCACTAGGTAGATTGGTACCGGGTTAGCACCAGGTTAGGCGCCGTAGGCATTATCATTAAAGACCTAATATAAAAGACGAACGACAGCGAAGTGCATCACTGGCGGAAGTCTAACATTCGATATCGGCACAGGGGAGCCAAATCCGTTACTGTCGGGAGACAAACATGAAAAATTTAAGCTCCATACAATAATGTAAGTTTGGCAACAATGTAAGATAACCTTTGTTCAAATTGTCATATTAAGGAATATGGCGCATTGGAATGAAGTGGAAATATCGAATTTCTTTTTGGTTTTTTTATTAGAAAAAGTGATTCATCTATTTCTTTTATTTTCTTAAAACAGTTAAATGAAGGTAAACTTTCTATTTTATATTCAAAAATTATCAAATTCCGTGGGTTTAATTGTTTACAAGACCCGAAACATTTTGTTGTAATTTGGTTTATAAGGGTTTTTGATGCTGAATAAGTATGTAAGTTCAAAATTTCCATATAAAAATCGCTAATATTTTTTTTTGAATAATTCGACACTTTCTCACCTAGGTCCGCACGCCAATGATGTCAAAGTTAAGGGTGTCAAAATAATCAGATTTTAGTTCCATACATAGCATCAAAATTTTAAACTAATCTGGTAACTAGTTCTGGAGATAAAGGCGTGTACTCAGTGGCGGCGCGTGGTTAAATAACTTGGGGGTGCACAACCTTAGAATAGAACATGAGTGCCGTTGGTAAATCGGCGGAAGCGAAACGTTTTTTGGGTGCCACGCCCAAAAGACTTTCATTGGACTATCAAATCATACAAATTAAATAAACTTATAAGAATTTAAGAATTAAGTAACTTACTTCTCTGAGTACATCGGTCTGGCCAAACAATAATTGTTTTTATATTTTACAAACACGTTTTGTATTGAAAATGAAGGCTTTTATCCTTTTTTGAGACAAATTCTTCAATAACCAATTCATTAAAATTTGGAATTTCTTGAATCATTTGTTTCTCAATAGATAACATTGCGAGAGCAGTTAGTCTATTCTGGCCCATTGTACTTCTAAGAATTACTTACTTTTTAAGTTTTTATGCGATTCAATGTGGAAAAACAACGTTCCGCTTCTGCGGTTGTCATTGGCATTGTAACAATCGCCTGTAACACTGAAAATGTTTCTGAGAAATCTATTTGCAAATTATTTTCAATTAAAAATTTAACCAAGTGGACTGCTCCGGAAACTTCTCTAAAATCTGCTCTTCTGTATATTATTTCTAATTCTGTCTTTAATTTATTTTTATTTAAAAATGGAAAGTTTTGAATTGCTGAATCTAAATGTAGTATAGGAAAATTTGCTGAATATGTTTCAAAATTTTCCACCGAAAATAAGTGAGCTATTTCCAAATGGCCTGTGAACGAAAACCTTCTTTTTATTTCTGCAATTATGGTGTCACACACTTCTTTAGCTTGCACAGTCGTGGAAACATAAGAATTTCTCTCATCCGTCTTCCTTCTTTTTCTAGCTTGACTTTCATCAATGTCTACTAACCCGGTTTCTCTAATAGTATGTATGTTATCTCTCTCCTTTTGAATATTTTTTTCGAACTCAGTAATACATCGTTTTACAGTAACGGAATCAGTAGCCCTTTTTTGCAGCTGTGAATATAAAATATCAACATGGGGCATTGCACGATGAAACACTGTCAACCAAAAAACAAATTTAGAGTCATTCAATAATCTGAAAATAGCTCCCGCCTTTCTAATGGTATCAAATTGTTTGGATGTGGATTGTATTTTTTCCATACACTCTAAAAGTGCTTCTCTGTTTTCGTATACAGTGTTAACTGTTCTAATTTTAAAATTCCATCTTGTAGCAGATGCTCTAGGAACCCTATTTCCAACCACTTCATCTAATATTGCAACTCTTTGTGGAGAATTCGAAAAAAAATTGGTAAGGTCACTCAAATCGGAAAAAAATATGCGTACATTTGTATTTATGCTTGTTGCCTGCGACATTATCAAATTTAGTGGATGAGCATAACAATGGATATAATGCGCATATTTAAATTTATCTTTAATACGTTTTTGCACACCACCATGGGCGCCACAATTATTCAGAATTTTTTAAAACATAATTAAGAGCCTCCTCTATGCAGCCAGCTAAGGCAACAGCATCATGTTCATTTGGTTTTACAAATGTCCAAAATCGTTCAATGGGGGTGCCGTTAGCTAAAGTATAATGGTAAACTATAACCATTTGAAAAATATTCGAAATGTCACTTGTTTCGTCACTCATAACAGACAAAAAATTTGCAGCGGCAATTTCTTTTTTTATATGTGCCTGACTCACGGAAAGCATACATTCTAATAAATCATTTTGAATGTCTTTTGACGTGCCTTTAAACACGGTAGCTTGCTGCAAATGATCCCTCAGTGCTAAATCCAATTCGGCAGAAAAAATGTATGAGGCCTCTAAATATACCAGGGTTTAATGAATCTTGTTGTTCATCGTGTCCACGGAGAGCAAGCTCAAATGCGCCACAAAATTTAATACAGTTTATAATTTTAGATAAGACATACCTATTATTCTTTACTTCGTCATTATGTTTTTGAATGCTTAATCGGTATTCACTATTTAATTGTTGCCGAATATCTTGTTTACCTAATAAATTAAATCCTAATTTAGATAGATGTGACTTTGAATTTTGATGCTTTTTAATTTTTTCGGATAAATGTACTAAATCTTTAACCCCGGATTTTGTCCATTCTGATGCCTCACCGCTTTCAAATAATAAACACGGAAAACAGTAAAGACTATTACTAATACTACAGCCGCACAACCACTCGGTTTTTTCGTAAGTTTCTATTTTAAAAGTTCGTTTATAATTACGACTTTTGCATTTAGTTACACTCGTAATTAACAAATTTGGTTTTGGACGACCGACACTTTTAATTTTTATTTTTTCGTTTAAAGATAACGAGGAAAATTTAATTGTCTTTAAATATTGCACGCTAACGCAATCAAGGTTTGATAATTCCGTCATTCTTGCAATCGCGAAATGAAAACAACCTTATCGGACCGCAAAGCGCTAATTCTAATGTGTACTGCTTTCAGGTGCTCGGGAGCTATCGGACGTCGCCTGATTGTCGCGGGGAACAAAGAGTGCGGGGGGCAGGTTTCCACCAATTAGATTTAATATTCGGGCGAGCAGTGAACGAAGTCGCTGCGGCAGGATGGATGGATCCGATGAAAGGCCCGCTTCGATATTTAATACGTACGCATAGGCGTCCAGGTCCAGCGTCAAAGTCTACAGAAATATTTATTCTGCAAACTTTGGTTTTGTTTAGTGCTTATTATTGATGATTCATGACATTGTCGCTAGTTAAGAAATTGGTCGAACAATTTACGTCGTATATTTTAATGTCTGGTCTTTGGGTCATGTTCTTTGACGGCATGGTTTTTAAATTATTATTTTATGATAATATTGTTTAAAGAAAATTAAGATTTAAATATGTTTGTTTAAAAAATTTGGGAGTGCACGTGCACATGTGCACTTATTGAGGAGCCGCCACTGCGTGTACTTATGAAAAGTGCATCACACCGTGTATTTTATTAATTAATTTGTATAAATTTTAATGTTAATGTATTTTGTGATTGAATATTAATTATTGTTATTTTATAGAGCTACAGTGGAAATCTCCAATATTGTGGCAAAAGGCAGTGAGAATACGGTAAGTAATAATAGGTAACATATTCTGCGAAATAAATTTGACGAACAATTCAAAGCTTAACCAGTAGGTTCACGCCAGTGTCCAATAATCACAAACTTGTATTGTTCTTTCAAATATACTTTAACATTATAATCGTCATATACCAAAATTTGGATTACTTTTTGGCCGAAAAGTGATCATTTCACAGTAATTCGCTGGAGATCAGCCTCAAGCAAATACCTATTTATACTTTACATTTGATGGTAAAACTTTAATTTTTTTATTAAGTATATTTCGGTTTATTTTCGGTAATATTTTTGAGTAATTTCTTTATTTCTGGCGCGATATGTAGTCTTAGATTGAATTTGTCTATGATTAACTACATTGGGTCGGCTGCACGGGGTTTGAAAGAGATAGTATCAATATCAACAGTAAAGTGCACGTTTGATTGTCGTCATATAGATGGCAGCACGGCACATACCAAGTTAAAGTGGAATAAAGTATCAATTTTTGAGTATCTATTCAACAAAACAGAGTACCTAATTACAAAAAACGGAAAAAATACTGTTGATTCGACTATTTATCATTCTTATGTTTGGTTTTGAGTTATATAAGCGCAAGCCATTTTTGCTAACTAGTATTCCTGTTCTGTATTTGTACATTCAGCCTGAACTTTTATTATTGAAGTTTTTGGGTTGTTTTGTTTGGGAATTAGAAATAAAGCCACTTATTTGAAAGTAGATAAAATGAGTTTTATTTTTTACACACACGATAACATGCCTGTTGCTTCCGTATGCCAAACAAAGCTAAAAATGCAATGTTGCTAGATTGAGCACAAAGAAGTAGGAGCTAAGAAAAACTTTTCAAAACAATACATTGCCCAATACTCCCACTTTTTGTAAAGTTTTCAAACAAAAGAATCAAATAAAGAATAAGTAAGTAAATCTTACTGTCTACTTATTTCAACTACCTATATACTTATTTTTAACACAAATCTAATTACGTAAATTTTCAAAAACATCTTTACAGAGAGCTTTAGTAAAAATATCAGCTTCTTGAAAAACAGTGTTTATGTATTTAGGCAAGATCAGATCACTATCAAATTTCTCACGAATAAAGTGAAATTTTACGTCAATATGTTTTGACCTCTGGTGGAACTCATAGTTTTTCACAAGTTTGATCGCACTTTGATGTCTATATATAAAGTCATAGGTAGCACTAACATGTCTTTTTCATGTTCTTCCCAGTAACCACTCCTTCAGAAAATACATTTCTTTTCAAGTCAGGCACATACAGTACGTCGTTGATTGAGGCATTCCACCACTCACCATTTAGTAGTTTCTGGATTCTAATGGTGCCCCTACCATTTACTTGAATTCTTTGACCATTCCCTAAAACAACAGAATTGTTTGTGTTTTCATCCAGACTCTCGAAAAATTCCTTTTTATGGCACATATGCGCTGATGCGCCGCTGTCCATCAGCCAGTGATCATCCCACGTCATACTAATGGACATGGATTCATCTCCTTCGACATTGAAGGCAGATTCTTGCACTCCGGCAAATGCTGAGTCAGAATTCATTTTCCTGTCACCTCCGCCATTTCTTCTGCTGTTGTTGAAACGGTTGAGATTTACACGCGATTGAAATCTATCCGTCTCATTCGAATTTTGCTTATTTTCATTAGCGTCGTCTCTCTTCTCCCTGCAGTTTCTCATAATGTGCCCTCTCTTTTTACACCTGTAACAGATGACATTTGAGCGCGTTCCCTTCTTCTCTTTCGAATTCTTTACCGACAGCGTTGCCATTGCAACTTCGGATTCTTCGTAGGCGGTAAGATTATTTTCCTCATCGAAAAGTCTTGACGTCAGATTGGCAATGTTCTGTTTTGAGTCATCCAATGAGAGCCATGCTGGTCGAAAATTTCGAAACTTGGGAGGCAAGGTACTAATTATTTTCATCATGATTACGGCTTCACTTATTTGCTCGCCAGCTTCCTTGACATGCTTCGCAAGGCTTTCTACTTTTGCATATTGCAAAAGTGCAATGGAGTCGTTTGCATCCATTTTATATTGGTGAAACCTTTCGTGCACTATCATCTTATTGGTTTCGCTCTTCTGAAGATATATGGAGTCGAGTTTATCCAATATTTCTTTACTTCTTTCGCAATTTTTAATCAGCGATATCTGATTAAACTTCATCGATGCAGTCAGGATATACATAGCCTGCGCATCCTTTTTGAGCCATATTTCTTGCTCATCGGCGTTGTTTTCCAGCATCTTTTTTGACCCATCAGCGATGCCCCAGAGCCCGTTTGCCTTCAGAGCACATTTTATTTGAACTTCCATTGCATGTAGTTCTCACCCTCAAATTTTCGCGCAACAACATCTCTATTTTCCGCCATCTTATCCCGTACACGACAAACAATGTACCGACCGACCGACTTTAATCACTAAAAAACTAGTACTCCGACACACGACTGTACTGTCTTTTCAATTCCCACCTGGGCCCATAACCTTTTGGGTTGTTTTGATTGGGAATTAGAAATAAAGCCACTTTTTTGAAAGTAGATAAAATGAGTTTTATTTTTCACACACACGATAACATGCCTGTTGCATCCGTATGCCAAACAAAATTAAAAATGCAATGTTGCTAGATTGAGCACAAAGAAGTAGGAGCTAAGAAAAACTTTTCAAAACAATACATTAACCAATAGAATTCATGATATTCTGGGCTGCTTTGAACTATATATTGTTTGATGTTTTTATTTCCAGTTTATACACGGTTCTTTTGGGTTGCTTAAAAGATTTCTGTCATTAATATACCTTCATAATTGCGATATAATCTATATTTTTATATTATACTTTGCCACTGGGAAAATAAGGATGCCTTAACTATAACTGACCTAAATAAATGCATTAACTCATCATATCTTGAACCCACATTAATGTTAGCCCCAAATAATTAACTTTGTCGTTGTGCTTTATTATATTCTGACATTTGGACTGTGTGGTCGTCTCAGTGCGTCCAGGCTGTCATTTATTACGTAATGCTTGCTAATGCTTGTGGAAAAGCCGAGGGGGAGGACAAAGGGCTACCTTTTAGCAGGAAACTTTTTGGTTTCCTGTAATGATCGAGAGGACTTTGGCTCGAACTTGGAGAATAAATCCAAGTTTATCTTAGATATCCCTTTAAGGGTTTTCCCCAATGTTCGTTTAATTTTTCTTCGTCTTTTTAGTATTGTGTCTCCGGTTTATATTAGGCTACCATTCTTTGTTTCCTGCTCACTCTTATACGGACACGAAGTTTTTTTTTTGATACGAGCACAAAGCTTTTTTTTGCTCAGGCTAATGGAATGTAGTTAATCTTTTGGTGTCTTAAATAAATTCATTAGCCTGGTCTCCAATAGTTTGTTCCATCCTCCCTCGTATTTTTCATTAATTCATCATATCTTGAACCCACATTAATGTTGATCTCAAATAAAAGATGACTCGCCTTGGCTAAATGAGCTTAGGGCATAATTTTCACTCTATTGACTACGTGATAATACTTGGTACATTTTGTTTTGATGATCAATAAAAAATAATTACAACTGGATTAGAATTTAGAACATTCTGCTAATAATATAATAATGACTATATTATTGTTTTTAGTGGGTAACATTAGAACAAGCTAAGCATGGAATGGTACATCTCAGATTTACTTGGCTCACCCTAAGTAAGGATTACAACGATTTAAAGCCAGTAAGTAATGTAACTTCTTAGAACAGTGGAGTACCTATGATTCTACAGGGTTAATGGTTATAAATGAACTAATTAATAGTCATATTTTTATAAATTTGAACACAAAAGTTTCTTCAAATTCCATCAATTCTTATGGTAACACACAACGACCATCCAATGAATCTCTTCTTGCTGATTATAAATATTAGAAGTTTGATACCCTTATCTTTCAAGACACCCGAGAAATTTGACAAAAACTCGTCTATAAGAGCCGGATAACGTTCTTCTATATAAGAGAGTCAATAGGAATACATTGCTTCATATGGTAATCGCAGGGTTTTTCTCGGATATCTTTAAATATAAACGTTTTAAACCTGGTATATTTATAATAAGCCAGAAGATACTCATTTAATGGACAAAAAATGTTCAGGGTGTTATATTAAAACAAAGTTGGTGTTGATTTCAGAAAAACCAGATACCCTGCAAACTACACTAAAAATAAATTAGTACCATTTGAAGAAACTTTTGTATTCAACTTTCTTTGTTGTCTATAAAAAATACGAAAGTTAATGGTGGGGTGCATTTACAACCAAAATCCCTGTACCAAATGATTGCACTAACGTATTTTTACTTTTTCTACAACGTTATAATAAACTGATTGTGTATTATTTTTTAAAAGATTTTAGCTGAAACTCAAATGCTACAAGTGTCAACTTTAAACACAGCCTTAGTCACAGTCTTTATCGACTCTGCAAAGAATCTACCGGTAAGTTATACAGGGTGATTCATGAGGAAATGTCAATACTTCAGGTATATATTCAGGACCAAAAAATTAACATAAAAGTCTATATAAATTAGTTTAATACTAATAAATTAGTATTGCTCTTACTTGTAGGGGGCGCCACCTACATGTCTTTCTACTCCTTCGAACAATCACAACTTTTTGGTACAGTCTTGTATTACATTTTTGAGTAAAACAAATTATTCCCTTGCCATTTCTACGTCAAAAAGGTATACCTGTTAAAAGTGGATACGAGCAACCGTTTTCGAGATATTTGGATTTAAAACAATTTCGGCGCATGTAATTTTTTATCGAAAAATTTTGAAAGTTTGTTATTTTGTCCAAATTTAAACGCATCTTGGCACAAAAGCTTTGAAACGAAAGACTAACACATTTTTTTGAGGTGTGTATTCAGTGCCTCAGACATAAACTAAACAAAAGGTATTTAATTTTTATTAAAATTGTTATTATTAAGTTGTTTTTAATAAAATCTAGGTTACGTTTTATAATTTTCAAAAATTCCACCATTTGCTTCTAAGCACAGGTCAGCTCTATGGTGTATAGCTCGGGTTGCTCTGTGGATACATTCGGGCGCATTTCTTAGTGTTTGTGCTGCGTTTGTTATCAGATCCAATAATGCTTCTCTTGTATTTACTTTAGTGGAATATACCAGTGATTTGAACCATCCCCAAAGACAATAATCCAAAGGATGAAGGTCTGGCGATCTAGGTGGTTTTGGTTTAAAAAATTTCTTACAAGTTAACTGTAGTGTGCAGGGGCTCCATCATGCTGCAAATACATGTTTTGTCTTACATTAAGGGGAACATCTTCTGATAAATTTCGCAAGTGATTTTCAAGAAAGTTTAAATAGTTTTCTCCTGTTAAACTACCGTCGATTATAAATTGACCATTTAACATTCCACACCACACATTAATGCTAAATTTATGTTGGAAATTATGTTCTACTATAGGGTGAGGACCACCGGTGTTCATTGTGAAGATTATTTATAGCATCACGCGTGAACTGTGCTTCATCAGTGAACAAAACATACCTATACAACCTTCGATCTTCATTAATCCAGTTACAGAATTGCATTCTCAACTCAAAATCACCCTCCTGCAAATGTTGAACCCGTTGTAAATGAAATGGGTATAAACAATTAATGTGAAGATTTCTCCAAGCAGACGATTGTGTAATTTGATAAGTATCTGCAATCCGCCTAGTGCTAATGCTTGGATCATTTTCGACGGCATTGAGTATAGCCTCTTCTACTTCAACGTTGGGTCCCGATTCCCTTTCAGAAACAATTTTCGCACTTGGAAACATCCCAGATTCTCCAGCAGTAGTGGAAACTTGTTGAAAAACTCTTCTATCTGGTACCCTTCTATCTGGAGAACGACGCTGGTACTCCGCGATTGCTTGAATTGCGACCCCATTGCAGAAGCCATAGACGAATGTCACGATGCGAGAATATCACAGGCCTAATGACGTATTTAGATCTAAAGTTTCTTAAATGATTATTGTCAGATAATAAAAGTTATGAACAGAAATTGACAGTGACAAAATTTAATTATTATTAACTGACATTACTATTGCTAAGTAACAGGAAAAACGATGAGAGCACCAACCAGCAGTTGTTCTGTCAGGCAAGGCACACCTCTATTTTTTTACAATACATGCATACTATATGTGAATTTGATAAAAAAAATCACATGCGCCGAAACTGTTTTAAATCCAAATATCTCGAAAACGGTTGCTCGTATCCACTTTTAACAGGTATACCTTTTTGAGGTAGAAATGGCAAGGGAATAATTTGTTTTGCTCAAAAATGTAATACAAGACTGTACCAAAAAGTTGTGATTGTTCGAAGAAGCAGAAAGACATGTAGGTGGCGCCCCCTACTAGTAAGAGCAATACTAATATTAGATTCGAATTTGTCATACCAAAAAACCCGCGGATATCAATTTTCACTCCATTATTTACATTATCGTAGATTTTATTTAAAAAATAGGAAAATTAAATAAAAACTTTAACACCCTGTATCTCGAGAACTAATTTAGTTTTTTTTTTGGTCCTGAATATGTACCTGAAGTATTGACATTTCCTCATGAATCACTTTGTATATATTGTAATATAACTTGCTCAATTCTTGTCTCAATATTCCCCTTGAAGAAATTAATGTTATCACCTAAACTACCTGTGAAAAGTAATTTTAAGTCTTTCGGTCCCCTAATCTAATTATTAACAATATCTTAACACCCTGTGTATTTACTTTAGCAAGCAAGAATGTCTACTAAACCAGATCCTTACGCAACCCTACGAGTTGGAGGCACTACAAAGGAAACCGAACATAAAATGAGAACAATCCATCCAGTGTGGGAGCAAGGATTCACATTTTTAGTGGCAAATCCCGAAAACGACAACTTTTACTTAAGTATTGTGGACAAGAAGACCAATTCAGAGATAGGACAGTTCACTTTTAAAATTAAGAATCTCTCAGACAAGAGTAATTTGGAAATAATCAAGCAGCCTTTTTCTTTACTCAAGTCTGGTCCTGAAAGTAAGGTTATTTTGTCTATGCATTTGAGGGTAAGCATTTAAGTTTCAAATTTAATTTTTTTAGTTATTATTGAAATAAAGCAACAATCTATATAAATATTTTAGTGTTCAAAAATTTTTAAGTTTCTGTTTTTTCAGTTCGTATTTTTCATTTTTTTATTAAAGTAAAATTTTATTATTTAATGTTTAATTTAAATTTTACATTTGTAGATATTAAAGCGCACTCAGGAAGAAGAAATGCAAAGTGATCAACCCCCTGTTCTTGAAAGGGCGGGTTCTACTATATCAACCGCTTCCACAGGTACAATTTTTTGTTTTACTTGTAGTTAGACATTAACAGAATTAAACGTTATATTTTAATAAAATAAAGATAAAAAGATATTAAAAAAAAACTTTTATGTATAAAGTGTTAAATTGTTAAGTAAAAAATAATTAAAGTTCATAAACACAAAACTTTTAAAAATTTGAATATTTTCTCACGTCTCAAGCTTTTAAGAAAAATATTCGAATTTTTAAATTCTGTGTTTATGAAGTTTAATTATTTTTTACTTTTCTTTTCATTACTTTATAAATAAAAGCTTTGTTTAAAGAATAATTTTTTACATTTATTTATGTTGTTCTTTTTAGCATTATTTTTACGCACCCTGTATAAGACATTCACGATTGAATACAATAATAACGTATTGTCATCGGATTTATGTATATATACCAAATCTCAGTCGGTTCCGATAACGGGAACTGTTTTGTACTTTTTAGGATTATTTTTTACTTACCCTGTATAAAATATTCACACCATAATAGTATTTTTTAATCAAATGTATGTACATATACCAAACCTCAGTCAATTCCGTTAAGGGAGAACTGCACGCAAAAAGTGAAAATCCAGCGACAAGGTCTAGTCAAGTTCAAAGTAAGATGAAAAGGTACCTACGTTTTAGAGAAAATCTCCTGCACGTCCGACCTCAAAAAAATGTGTTATGTATAGGCAATTTAAATTACATTTCGTTTAAAAATGGGTTCAAAAGGGTTCACGCGCTGCAGAAATACGAAGACATGAGGACGATTTACCATTTCAAATTTTGCAGTTACGTAGACAAAGGATCAGCGCAAGGCGGTAAAGAGCCATTTTGTGGAAAAAAATTATATGCGATAGCATTTGTGTCGAAAAATGGTCAAAAAATGGTCGAAAATGGACAAATCTACTTCTATTTTATTTTTTTTAAACATTTTACTAAACCGTCATTTTGTTCCACAATATGTAACTGTTACGAAAATGCTACAATTTCATCCCCATATGACCCTTAAGTTTTGCCTAAAATTTGAATAGTGCTGTCAGATGGACAGACAGACCTACGGAATTAAAAAGTCATGCTTTTTAGAATCTAGGTTAGAGATGCGCCTTGCTAGGCAAACATCGATACTGAAAATCGATACAAAACATCGAAGTAGTAAAAACATTAAACACAAACATCGATACATTTTATTTTAACATCGCCATTTTTTTATATAAAGTAATTTTGACATGACCTAGGTTGCCATTTGAAAGTAAAAAGTTGGGGGGCCTACAAATTAAGGGGTTGCAGAGAGGGATATATATATATATATATATATATATATATATATATATATATATATATATATATATATATATATATATATATATATATATATATATATATATATATATATATATATATATATATATATATATATATATATATATATATATATATATATATATGTGTATATACAGTCAGTCCAAAAAGTCTCAGTACAGTAGGTAGTTTATATGATATTTTTCTATAGTATTTTATTTGATAATTGAAACGACTCGAAAATAAGTTTTTTTCAATATTTTAAGCTTAACTAACGTCTTTTCAAAGGGACATTTTATTCAAAAGTTCCTTAAATATTAAACAAATGCATGTAAAATTAATGTCAAAAAAGTCTCCGTACACCTTTAATTTTATTTAAAAAAGCACGTTATAGTTAGTTGCATTTAATCAAGGTGCCTGTGGCTGGCCAGCATAAAACAAATGAATGTTTTTCGGCCATAATGATTTACCTGTCACATTGTTGTTGGTACATTTATTGTTAGTTTTTAAGAAAGCAGTAAAAATGAGCGAAAGAAATCGTGAGATTCCAATACCAATTCGAAAACTGATAATTGATATGTGGAAAGAAAAAAAATCATTTCGACATATCGGAAAAATTGTGAAGAAGCCGCATACTACCATTCAGTACATTGTGAATCAGTATAAATTAACGGGTTCCTACAAGATTCGACCTCGCTCTGGACGTCCCAAAAAACTGACTCCACGTGAAGAAGCTAGTATCGTTAGGCAAGTGACTATAGATCCCAAGAAAAGTGCTCCTAAATTGAAAGAAGAAGTTCGAGAGTTATTTTCAAAAAATATTTGTTCACAAACGGTGAGAAATTGTATACACAGGGCTGGCTATAGGGGATGTGTGGCCAGGAAGAAACCATTAATTTCGGACGCTAATCGAAAAAAACGATTGGCCTTTGCTACAGAGCACGTTAACCAGCCTCCGGAGTTTTGGGAATCAGTAATTTTTAGCGATGAAACTAAAATTAACCTTTTTGGGTCTGAGTAGAGCTAAAGTTTGGCGAAAGAAGAATACCGCCTTTGACATCAAGAACCTTTGTTCCACAGTTAGACACGGGGGCGGCAATGTTATGCTATGGGGCTGCATGTCTGCTGGAGGAGTTGGAAATCTGCATTTTATTAATGGGACCATGGATCAGCATGTCTACATGAACATTTTGCGCGACAATTTACCAGAAAGTGTGCAGAAATTGGGCCTCCAAGGGAGATACATGTTCCAACAAGACAACGATCCAAAACACACAGCAAACTTGGTGCGAGAATGGATGATCCATAATGTGCGACAGCAGCTTCATACACCCCCACAGTCACCTGATGTTAACCCTATTGAGCATTTATGGGAGGAACTTAAACGCCGCGTTCGCCAACATAACGTTTCAAGCAAAGAAGCGTTGAAGAACAGAATATTGTACGAATGGGAGAACATTACACCAGAAGTGACTAGAAAGCTGGTTTCCAGCATGACAAGAAGGTTGCAAGCCATTATCAGGGCTAAGGGCGGTCCGACCAAATATTAGTTTCCATTGGTTTTCCTATGTGTGATTAATTAATTTAATACAACAGAAAAATTCTGTACAACACAGATAGTGTACGGAGACTTTTTGGACTGACTGTATATATATATATATATATATATATATATATATATATATATATATATATATATATATATGTATATATATATATATATATATATATATATATATATATATATATATATATATATATATATATGTATATATATATGTATATATATATATATATATATGTATATATATATATATATATATATATATATATATATATATATATATATATATATATACACAGGGTCATGCAGCTCACCTCCCGTCTTTTATTATACCTAAACCATTTATTTTAGAAAAAATATTTAAAAGCCACTATATGCTGTTGATTAGAGAGCACATTTTAAAAATATTCTTGATTATACAGGGTGTTACAAAAAATAGTGGCGCATAAAAGTTGAATTTTTTAAAATGGAACACCCTATATTTTTTTACATTTTTGGAACACTCTTTGCCTAGTCTACAGACTCCTAGAATATTATCTCTCTTTTTTTAATAGTTTCGGAGAAAAAAGGTAAAATCGAAGAAAAAAAAATTATAGTCTACATTTAAAATATTTATAAAAATTAGATAAAACATCTTAAAAGCTAAGGTAACCTAGTAGCTTACTGCAAAAGGTTTATAGTTATTATGCTACGAGTATTATAAGTCTTACTTATACAGGGTGACCCAAATTCCATGTCAAACGTTGCAAAATAAAAAATTATTTTTCTCCATTTTTTCAAATGGAACACCCTATATATTTTTTTTCTGTCAGGTACAGAATTAACAGATCAACATTTTTTATTATTACACTTATCTCAAAATATATTTCTCAAAAATTATTCTTAAAAAACTAATGTTGTACTTTGTTTGTTTTTCAGTACGATAATTGATTAAACTCACTAGTAATGTGGAAAAATGGAACACCCTATATATATTTTTTTTCTGTCCGATACAGAATTAACAGATCAACATTTATTATTATTACTTATCTCAAAATTCCTGAAGGTTTTTGAAATATTCTTAAAAAACTAATGTTGTACTTTTTTTTCAGTACGATAATTGAATAACCTCACTAGTAATGTTCATACCTTCGCGATTTTAAATATTAGATAGGTCAGCGTAGTTCTAGCTATGGGGAAAAACCTAAAATCCTAACATTTTTTCTAATTACGTTTGCTGCATAAAATTTAAATTACTGCCAAGAGTTAAGGCTCGACTTAAGGTGTAACAGCTTTATTTAACATTATTAACAAATATCTAATTATTGCTAAAATTAATTTTTACTTAGAACATATGTTCGATATGTCTTCCATTCTCTTCGAGCCATAAATGAAGACGGGTATGAAAAGATCGTCCTACTATTCTTAATACTTCGGGCGTAATACTTTGAAATGCGGTTCTAATCCGTTGCTGCATATTTTCGGGAGTTGTTGGAGGTTTGTTGTAAACAATTTCCTTAACGTAGCCCCATAGAAAAAAATCTAATTTCGTTAGGTCAGGCGACCGGGGCGGCCCCGCACTTGCTCTTTGTCTTCCAATCCATCGATCTGGAAAATTATTATTTAAATGATCCCTAACTGGCAACGAAAAATGTGCTGGAGCACCATCTTGTTGCAACCACATTGTATTTCTCAGATTAACCGGTAAATTTTCGCACAAATTTGGCAAGTGATTTTCTAGGAAGTCGAGATACATGGCTCCAGTTAAATGTCCATTAAAAAAATGGGGACCAATAACATGTTCACCAATAATTCCCCCCACACATTAACTGACCATCTGTGTTGTAGATCAAGCTGCCTAAAAATTCTTGGATTATGGTCGGCGTAGTAATGGTAGTTATGACGATTTACAAATCCATTCTTATGAAATGTGGCCTCATCAGAGAATAAAACTTTATCAAAAAAATCAAAGCTTAACCTAATTTTAGCTTGTGCCCAATTACAAAAGTCAACACGTTTCTCAAAATCTGCTGGAAGGAGTTCTTGATGCAACTGAATATGATATGCATGAAATTTATGGCTCTTTAAAATTCGCTGAACAGTTCTTTCGCTTACTCCTACGGCATCCCCGACTGCTTTTTGGCTAACAGAAGGATTTTCCGTGACAGCTAATAGCACAGCTAATTCATTTTCTTCCGTTCGAACGGGCCTATTTCTAACTGGTCTTGTATAATTTACATTTCCCGTTGCCATAAATCTCTCTAATAAGTTCGTCATGCTCCTTCTGTCTGGGTGCCTTCGTTCTGGATAATTTTGCGCATAAATCCTACTGGCCAAAAAGGCATTTCTATGCGATTCTCCTAACACAAAAACCATATCAACCAGTTCTTCGCGGGTGTACTCCATGACGATAGAACGTTCAAATAAAACTTCTAAACAGTGACGCAAACAAACGAAAAATGAACTACGTAGAAGGTAAAGACCACTATATGAAAAATCCGATAATTATTTCAATTTGTAAAACTTAAAAAACGAATAAGTAAATTGCCGATATGTTTTAGTTGTTTGACAGTTTCTAGACAATTTGTTTTTCATGGCCTACGTAAATTCTAGTTAATAATTTGGGCAACACTTGTCAATAATATTAAATAAAGGTTAAGGCCGTTTTACATGCTGCAAGTTTCTTGCAGCAAGGGGTTGCACCTGCAAGATATTGCGCGCAATTTGTCTTGCAGACTGTAAAGCGGCAGTTGTATTTCAATTGCAAGTGTCAGCGTATGCCTTTGTGCAAGTCTCTTGCAACTTGTAGGAAGACCTGCAGCATGTAAAACGTCTTTACGGCTTAACTCTTGGCAGTAATTCAAATTTTATGCGGTAAACGTAATTACAAAAAATGTTGGGATTTTAGGTTTTTCCCATAGCTATAACTACGCTGACCTATTTATTATTCAAAATCGCGAAGGTGCTTACTTATAAACATTACTAGTGAGGTTATTCAATTACCGTACTGAAAAACAAAGTACAACATTAGTTCTTTAAGAATATTTCAAAAATCTTCAGGAATTTTGAGATAAGTGTAATAATGAAAAATATTGATCTGTTAATTCTGTACCGGACAGAAAAAAATATATAGGGTGTTCCATTTGAAAAAATGGAGAAAAATTATTTTTTATTTTGCAACGTTTGACATGGAATTTGGGTCACCCTGTATAAGTAAGACTTATAATACTCATAGCAGAATAACTATAAACCTTTTGCAGTAAGCTACTAGGTTACCTTATCTTTTAAGATGTTTTATCTAATTTTTATAAATATTTTAAATGTAGACTATAATTTTTTTTTCTTCGATTTTACCTTTTTTCGGGTGTTCCATTTTAAAAATTCAACTTTTATGCGCCACTATTTTTTGTAACACCCTGTATAATCAAGAATATTTCTAAAATGTGCTCTCTAATCAACAGCATATAGTGGCTTTTAAATATTTTTTCTAAAATAAATGGTTAAGGTATAATAAAAGACGGGAGGTGAGCTGCAGGACCCTGTATATATTTATATATATATATATATATATATATATATATATATATATATATATATATATATATATATATATATATATAGTATAATTTTAATTTGTGGGTTTTCCTCCTGATGTAGATTCAAAACAGTCATTAGCAGTTAGAGCAGCAGAGGAAAAGCCGTCTTCGGGTGAAGACTCGATACAAGAACCGGTTGAGGAAGTGATGGAGGATTCCACACTTGCGTCATTAAGTTCTGCTCCCGAAGTGACTTCAGGGGATCAACTGATACACAGAACCCCTAGCATTACATCGTAAGTACCTAATGATATTCGACAAACAATTTATTTTTGTATTCCGTTTTATCGAAAAGATTTGACATCCTTTGGCTTTAAGCTAAGACATGGATTTCGTTAACAAATTGTAGGGAATTATGTACCCAATTTTTTAAAATTATAATAAAACAAATGTAGCAAGCTAAAGTTATTTGTTTTAAAGATAAATAAAACTATTATTATTTATACATTTTGTATAACACACGACGAGTTAGTTTACTTAGAGCTTTTTTAAATTATGAACGTTTGGACAATTTCTTTTTTTTTTAACTAAAATATAACAAATAATTATTTTTGTTCCTATAATTTTATATATATAGTTTTCTTGAAATATTTTTTCAAATATAAATTTATTTACTATACTTATACGAATTGGATACAAGAAGACTTGACATAGATTGCGTAAATATTTTTTTAGTAATATTTTACTGTTTTTTATACTTAAATTAATTCACTGGCCGACAAAAAAAAATTTTTTTGTTGTAACACAAATCAGAATTGCATAATCTAATAGAATCGACCTATTCAAATAAGTAAATGACAACTAGAAAGTTGTAGCACGTAGGGTTTTCTTGTTAGAGTTGTAGAACCATATCTAATGTTACGATACTTAATATCTATAGAAAAAACGATTTCAGAAAATTCACATTCACAATTCAACATTGACTATGTTTACGGTTTTCGCCTATTAAACATACCATACATCTAAGAGAAAAGCAAACGAGAAAAAT
Source organism: Kuschelorhynchus macadamiae (assembly GCA_030620095.1). Lineage (NCBI taxonomy): Eukaryota > Metazoa > Arthropoda > Insecta > Coleoptera > Curculionidae > Kuschelorhynchus > Kuschelorhynchus macadamiae. Next base: position 46,816 of record JAUTXW010005054.1, on the reverse strand, counting down.
ATTAACTTAAAACACTAATTAATTTTTATTTTTTCCGTTTATGAGGTGTCCTATCTTCTATCTTCAAAAACCAACAGTAGTCACCCATCATGGTTGTATATCATCGTCCTTGGTACCGAATTTCTAATATTCTGATATCTTGGTGAATCTTTTCACCCTGCTCGTCACCAACAGCTCCCAAATTTTTAGGAAAAAAACAGATGGGAATGAAGGAAGGGAATTTTTAATGACATTCTGGCACCAAGCGCTTTATAGGCATCGTAAGAGTTCATTAACTAATTGTTCATAATTTTCATCCATATTGTTGCCTAAAAATCCTCTTACTACATTAACAAATGAATTCCATACTCCGAGTTCCTGCCTGGTAAGCTTTTCTGTAAAATTGACATCGTCCAGCAATTTTCTGATTTGTGGCCCAATAAAAATGCCTTCTTTTAATTTGGCATCACATAACTGGGGAAAGACTTGTCTTAGGTATTTAAATCCATCACCATCTTTATTCAAAGCCTTCACAAAGTTTTTCATCAGCCCAATTTTAATGTGAAGAGGAGGCAAAAGAACATTTTTGGGATCAACAAGAGGTATAAATTTAACATTTTGAGATCCCTGTTTTCTTTCTGGCTAAATTTTTGTTACATAATGCTGATTTATTGCACGACTGTCCCATAAACAGAGAAAACAGCAATATTTTGTAAATCCCCACTGAAGTCCCACTAAAATCGCTATAACTTTAAGTCCCCACATATCTGCCATTTATAGCAGCATGTATATGTTGTAGTTTATTTTATCCAAAATATTTTCGCATATTTTCATAATTTTCTCTCATTTCAACTGAATGGGCAACTGGTAAAGAGGGTTTTAAATTTCCATTATGCAATAACACAGCTTTGAAGCTATATTTAGATGAGTCTGTGAATAAACGCCACTCATGGGGAGAATGTTCAATATCAAGTTCCTGCATTAAATTTTCTATATCAGTACACGCGCACAACGAATTTTCCATACTGTAGAATTCAGAAAACATAGCATTTCTTTTTCTGAAATTCGTAATTTTTGTTTCTTTGGCCAATAGGTTCCATTCCTTAACCCAGAAGTTCTGACTGTTGCTTGGATAAGTCACGTACTAAATCATTTAATTCACTTTAAATAATCAAATGTGGCTCGCCGGAACTGGGACCTATGGTAAAAGTGGGATCGGTGCACTATTCTTCTGAACTGCTTGATGATACGTTATCTCCATTATCTCCTAAATCAATAGATTGCCAATTTAAAGGCGCAATCGGCACTGGCAAATTTGCATTATGAGGAACAGGTTGTATGGCAGATTGCAAATTTGGATATTCTATATTGTGCTTTTCCTTTTTGGAATAACCTTCAGTCTTTGTCAGGCAAAAATAACAATCGTCAAAATTATTGGTGGGTTCTCGCCATACTATTAGAACTGCAAAAGGCATACTTTTTCTCTTTCCCTTCATCCACTGCACCAATGATACACTACAACTAACACAGCACACATGGGGAGCCCACCGCTCATCTTGATCCCTAATTAACACACCAAAATATTTAAAGTAGGCTTTTTTTACATTTTCGGAAAGTGGCCTGGCTTGTGATTTCACCAGAAATTCTCCACAAATATAACAAAATTTGTCAGGAGAAATTTCGCAACTTCGGCGCGTTTGACTCGACATTCTCGTCTTCACATACACTTGCTTATCGATACACAGAGAACCACTCAATTCGAAACTCAACAGAAGAGTGATGTTTAACGTTTAGTTTATGTCTAATGTTGTAAACAACGCGCCACAATAAAATTGTTTACCTGCCAATATAAAAAGTTCCAATTAGGCTATTAAAAAATGGTAATAAATGGTAGGTATTAGGGCTCTCCGAATATTTTTTTTTATTATTGGGAGGGTATTTCTATTGTGAAAATAATGAGCTGGCCTGTGTTAGATTAATCTTGTCGGCCAGTGATTTAGAAATGAAGAACGTAGAAGTATGTTATATAAAATATGTCCGGATTTTTATTTAGATTTCTGAAATCTATTTTATTTATAAAAATATAAATTTGGTTCTCCATGATATTTTTGGGTACCTTGCAAGAAGTTTTTGGAATTATTAAAATTTTACACTATTTCGTACAGTTTATGGTCAAATATAAAATAGAACTCGTTGCAAGGAAAAATCCAGGAAAAAAACCTTTACCGAACCTTTTCGCTATTTCATTTTTCTTAAATTTTCATTTTAAAAGTTTTTTTTTGAACGTTTTTAGATCTGCTGGTGAGGCTGGTCTAGGCCGAATACAGCTAACCTTGCGTTATAGTGTTCAGAGACAAAGACTAATTGTGGTAGTGCACAAAATAGCGTAAGTAAAAACTCAAAATGTTCTTTCAATGATATTAAAATTTGGCGTGTCCCGCTATGCATAATAAATTTTAATTTTAGGAATATCCCTCTAAAGGATCCTTCGAATATCCCAGATCCTTACGTGAAACTGTATTTACTTCCAGAGAGGTCAAAAGATAGCAAAAGGAAAACCCAGGTAGGATTTATTTATTCAGAAATTAAAATTAGCAGGTACGTTTCATTTTTCTGTAATCATATCATCATGTCATGCGAGTACCTGCATAGCTTTTTTTACTTAAGCAAGTAATTTAAGAAAAAGGGTAAAATGTCAGTTATATCAATATACTAAGGAAAAATATAGATACCGAATGAAAACCGCAAAAATAAAAAAGTTGAAAAAAAAAGCACAATATATTTTTTTATTTACTTCTACATCTTGGTATTAAAGAAATAATGTTCGATTTTCTTGCGAATTTCCAGACAAAGTGAAAATATTACTAAAATTGCATACTGTTATATACCACCCGATATAAATTAACAATACAGAAAATTACACTCATTTGAAGATAGCTAAATAAATTAATTATGTAAAGCAAATAAACAATAGGATTATTATTACTGTGTTGTTAAGTTTAAAATTTTAAAAGCGGTTTTTCGCAAGTTGTAGTTGATTCATTTGATTAAAGTAATACAGACTGACATTTCTGTTACCACTTTAGCATCCCGTTACAATCTATTTAAGTAAACTACCCCAGATCTTTAAAAAAATGTTGGATACACAAAAGATAAAATCCAACCGAAAAAGCACGTAGTATACAGCATTCCCTGCCAGGATTGTGAAAAGGCGTACGTGGGTCAAACTAATATGCGAATATCATCAAGAGCAAAAAAGTCCTAACACTGAAACATGTAATGGAAGATAGATCAAAATACAAGAGTTCTAACCACACTACACCACATCTTGTTACCTTCTAGACGCGCGTTAGCAGATGATATAAACTGCAGCAAAAGAGCATAAACTCAACATCAGAAACAAACAAACAAACTCAGCTCTATTGCTACATCATCAGGAAACCAGCCATAAAATAAATTTCGACGGGTGTAGGGAGATTGCCAATATGGAACATTATAAGACCAGAATATCATAGAAATCGAAAAACAAGGTGATTTGAATAAATAGGATGATTCATTAAAACTACCAACAGTATGGAAGATAATAATCGACAAATCTAAAACCTCAAAAAATCAAGCGCAATTAGCGCAACAATAACAACACCATCCGGAAAACCTAAATAACGACCAACGGGCGCTCAGATATAACCTTCGGCCCTGGGTGGGGGAAGCTTCGCAGTCGCTAACACGATCGATTATATCACAATCAGATCAGTTTATTAATTACCAAAAAATCCGAGTTTAATACAGCAAGAGTTTTTACAAATTACGAATACTTTGTAAGTTATAAAATGTACTCCAATTCAATGTTCCACCGTGCACATAGATAATGCCCTTAATTTCTAATTAATTTACCGTTAATAATAATTGCAGATTGTCAAGGATAATTGTAACCCAGTGTTTGATGAAACTTTCGAATATGTAATAAACCAAGCAGAACTAGGGAGCAAGCAGTTAGAAGTTACAGTTAGCACGCAAAAGCAACTATTTAGTGGTAACATGCTAGGACAAGTAAGTATTTAGGCCATAAATGTTGAGAATGCATAAGCTTCGGGTTTACAAGCCTTTGGCCATTAAATCCTTTGCAACAGTCTTTTTCTTTAAATACATTTAAATGTAACCTTTTTGACATTTAGCCACTAAAAAATAACGCACTTTATAAATAGTAAAAATAATAAACACGACAAATAAAGGCTCAACTTCCATTTTTTTATCTTCGGAAATACGGGGTGTTAGGGGTATGTCTACAAATATTTTGACATAGGATAGTATGAACGATTTTAAACATTATTTATAAACCAAATAAATGTTTAATTTTGGAGATGATTTCAACTAATTCGAAGATAACATGGCAACATTGCTATTTGCTTGGACGTGTGATGACAATCTCATCACCTGTGTTTTGTCGACAAGTATCAAAGAAAACGATTCAATGTAAATGCTGAAAATAACTACCGCCTCTATTTAAACACGCCCGAATACGGCGAAGCCAATTTTCTTGAACAGATTCAATAACATTAGGTCTTTGTCTAATTTGTTCCGCTGCATCCAAAATACGGTTTCTAAGATTATCTTCATTTTCAATTTCGACCCTATTATGCACATCATGTGGCCCCAAAAATAAAAATCAAGGGAGGTTAAAAACGTAATGTATAATGCATGTAGACTTTTTAGTAAACTGGATAATGACATTAAAAATGCTGATGATCTCAGATCTTTTAGAGGCAAACTAAAAAAAATATCTTGAAAGGGTAACTTTTATTCTGTTCAAGAGTTTTTAACTTAGGTTTTTTTTCTTTTTGATAGTACCAACTGTAGTTAATTTTTGTATTTTTTCTTTTCTAGTCAAATTTCTTGTACCTATAACTTTTTTGACGAAGTACTTATCAGTAGGTATATTTAGCTTAATCTTGATGTTTTCTCCAATTACCGATGCTATATTTTGTATGTACGTCAGTTTTATTATTATTTTTAAGCGACACTTTTATCTCTTAGGTCATTCCTGTATAGTGGAAAAACGTTTTTATATACAAAAAAATATATAAGAAATTTGACGCGTTTCGACGTTTGTTAAACAGCTAAACGCATTTAAATTTTTGTGAGTGGTTGGTTCGGTGTCTCACTCGGGTGGTCTGGGTTCGATCCCGTCTAGAGACATGAATCTTTTTTAATACTTTTTTTAATATTTTATTTTGTTTATTCACGTGAGACTTAACCTCATTTTAATGTCCATCAAATATGTATAAGTAGTTGTTTGTTTTGTTGTGCTTTAGTGTGTTTTATTCTATTTGTAAGTTATTGTTTTAGGATTTGTGAGTGTGATTATTTACTAAGGTTCTCTCTGTTGTTTGTAGGTCTGATGATGCTCGAAAGGGCGAAACACGTGTCATGTTTGTTGTGAATTGTAAAATTATAATTTAATGAGACCGAGACTTGGAGTCTTTTTCTATGTTTGTCACTTCCTGTAATGATATCTTTCCGGGTATGTTTGGGACGCAAAATGAGCATTCTTTCTACACTCTCCATAAATAAGTAACATGTCTGCATATTCAATATTCGTATACATTTTTAAAGAGTTTTTAATCCCGATTACGTATTAAAACGGTATGGAATTGCCTCACACGGTAAAAAATTAAGGTGGAAGAACTAAAAAACAAGAAAATTGCAACTGATATGCTTGCAAATTGTTATGGTCGTTGAAGCCTGCTCTACGGTGAGCAGTGTTGCCGTTTTCGAATAAGCATTCTATGGTAAAATAAAACAATTTATTCTTGTTTTATTTTTTAAATTTAGGTCGTTCAGATACTTTACTAAGAAAAAATTTGGAGTGATTCTGTAGAAAATCATGTAATTAATTGTTTTACATAATAAATGTGTTAACAATGTGACCCTATGTTATTTAAGTATTTTTTAATCAAAATGGTCCATACTGTCACATGTTAAAATATTTGTTGTCAACCCCCTAACGCCCTATATAAGGAATATTTTAAATTTTGAACAGTGGACGACTAAGGACTAACATATGTGTTTTCTTTTTTTTAATTTAATTGTCTGCGATATCCTTGTACTTCGCGTCAAATTGGAAATAAAACACTGTAGAAGCTTAATAAACTTATAGTTAGTAGAGAAAGTACGTATATGTAATTATCATTACCATTTTAAATAGAAAAATATACTAGTCTCTGATAGTCAGATATGTAAAAGACCCTTAATACAGGGTTGGAACTGTAATGGAAAATTTTGAGCTTTTTCAAACTCAAATATCTCGAAAATTTTAAAAGGTATTAACGTGCGGTTTTAAACAAATGAGATACCATTTTATGGTTTATAAGTGCTTTGAATTGAACTTCGATTTAGCGATTCTAATGCATAAATACAAGGTGGTAAACGATACAGTGGACTTTTTTTCAAATTTCATGTCTTCCTTGTTATTGAAAAAAATATTTTTTTTTGATGTTTGTTGATTGTGGTAGGTCAAAGGTAAAAACTAATTTGAAGGATTTTTGAGTAACTGTGGTATCAGAAAAAATAGAATTTTACTAAAAATCAATTTGGTTGGATGTCGGCACTTTGAATCTGAATAACTTATTCAAAATTGTTCTAAAAATTGGTTATTACAAGAGCACTAATGTATTGTTTAACTGCTTGAAACAAAATTATACAGGATGTAACAAAAATATCGTTTTACTGCTATCTAAAATAATTAGTTTTATTTAGAGTGTTGATAGCCAAAAACTATTTTAGCATTACACGTTCCGGTCATTATCAGACTTAAAATACAGAGTGTAACGAAAGTAAGGAAACGGCGAAATATCTCAAGTATCCCTTACCGGAATTTAAGGAAAATATGTACAGGGTGTCCCATTTTGGGTACTTTTGCGAGGTATCTCTGTTATTTTTATAGATAGAAAGTTGCGGTTTTGGCGAGAGGGTGCTACTTTTTCGTAAAACTAAAGATGCCGTTAACAAAATTATCATAGCCCCTTTTAGTTTTTAAGATATAGGGCTAAATTGAAAGTGTGGCATTTTCAGGCACCCCTCGTGTCTCAACTATTAGATAACTTATCGAAAATGTGAATACTGTTTCTTATATAACTTTTCCCGTGGAACTCAATTCTGCCTTCAGAATTAGTATACAGGGTCCGGTCAAAAAGTTATCGGACCATACTTTATTTTTTTAAGTGGAACACCCTGTATATTTATAGACTATAAAATTTGTTTTTTTTTACATTTTCAAAAATATGCAATATGCATGATTGAATAGTAGGCCATAAATAACAATAATAAACGATTAAGTTACATATTGCTAACCGAGAATTGGATACCTTGCATACAGGTATCTTCTTATATATATAAGTTTTTTAATAGCAGTGAGTTTGTAACAACAGCTTTATAGCATAAAGTAACAATATAACACACTCAAAAAAATAACATTATTAAAAAAAACAGAAAAAAATATTTTTTTTTTTAATTGACGACCATTTATTCTAATGCAAAATTGACAAATTTTTGTAATCCTTTGAATATCAAGAAATCATGGTTCTTGGGATTAGACCGTGTAAAAATGGAATCACTTTCCGAAGTTTCGCCTTCGATTGCACGAGGCATCTTCAGGGATCTTCACTTCACGAGATCGGAACACTGAATGGGCTCGCAGAGACCCAGGCCGTTTATTTATGGTCGACCTGTGTTTACCAAAGCGTGACTCGGTGTAACGATCGGTTTCCACGTATGATGTAAACTGAAGCCCGTATCTCTATTAAAATTGTTAGGATGCTTATAAATTTCAATAGATTCTCTAATTTTGCGTTTATAGAGTCCCGAAACCGATGCAAGAACTTTGGTTTCTTTTACGTTTATGACATGCCCAGTAGAATGTTGGTGTTCAGATACAGCAGATTGTGCAATTTGTTTCTTTCTGATACATCGTTCATGTTCCTTAACCCTAGTCGATGTGGATCGTCCAGTTTCTCCAATATAAACATCACCACAGGAACAAGGAATTGCATATGCTCCTTCCGTTTGAAAAGGAATAATGTCCTTTGGCGATCTCAAACATTGTCCAATTTTTTTGTGTGTATTGAAGATTGTACGTATGTTGGACCGGCGAAGTAACCTTGCAGTTTTGTCTGTGGTTCCGTGTATAAATGGAAGAACTACATTTCCTATCGGTAATTCCTTATTAGTATCATTTCGTGAAGTAGGATTATTATATTTTCTAATTGATCGTCTAATATCATCAGAGCAATATCCATTTCCTCTTAAAGCTTGAGTCAGTTTCTCTGTTTCCGATTGTAAAGAATTTTGGTCACAAATCGCGAGAGCTCTGTAAACCAATGAATTAATGACTGATTGCTTTTGTGCGGGATGATGATGGGAATTTGCATTTAAGTACCTGTTCGTATGCGTTGGTTTTCTATATACAGAGTGCCCTAAGGAACCATCCCCTTTCCTTTGTACAAGAACATCTAGAAAGGGAATCGCGCCTTCTGATTCAATTTACATTGTAAATTTTATGTTAGCATGTTGTTGATTTAGATGATCAAGAAACCCAGGGAGGTTTTCTGGACCATGTGGCCATATAACAAAGGTGTCGTCTACATATCTGAACCATGATTTTGGTTTTAGTGGAGACGAGTCTAAGGCTTCTTCGTCAAAAGCCTCCATGAAGATATTGGCTACCACTAAAATACGTTGATGTGAGACATGCTTCAATTAGATCTAAAAGTGAGTTGTCAATACTATTATGGTGAAATAAGTCTGATATTATGGAAATTGAATCATTTATAGGCACATTCGTATACAGCGATTCTACATCGAAACTGACTAAGATATCTTTAGGATCTAATTGGATTGATTTAAGTTTTTCTACAAAATGCGTAGAGTTTCTAATATTTGAAAGATATTTACCAATTTAGTAGTAGGACATCCAATTGCACTGACGATAGGTCGAAGTGGTGACTCGGTGTAACGATCGGTTTCCACGTATGATGTAAACTGAAACCCGTATCTCTATTAAAATTGTTAGGATGCTTATAAATTTCAATAGATTCTCTAATTTTGCGTTTATAGAGTCCCGAAACCGATGCAGTTTCTTTCACGTTTATGACATGCCCAGTAGAATGTTGGTATTCAGATACAGCAGATTGTACAATTTGTTTCTTTCTGATACATCGTTCATGTTCCTTAACCCTAGTCGATGTGGATCGTCCAGTTTCTCCCATATAAACATCACCACAGGAACAAGGAATTGCATATACTCCTTCCGTTTGAAAAGGAATAATGTCCTTTGGCGATCTCAAACATTGTCCAATTTTTTTGTGTGTATTGAAGATTGTACGTATGTTGGACCGGCGAAGTAACCTTGCAATTTTGTCTGTGGTTCCGTGTATAAATGGAAGAACTACATTTCCTATCCGTAATTCCTTATTAGTATCATTTCGTGAAGTAGGATTATTATATTTTCTAATTGATCGTCTAATATCATCAGTGCAATATCCATTTCCTCTTAAAGCTTGAGTCAGTTTCTCTGTTTCCGATTGTAAAGAATTTTGGTCACAAATCGCGAGAGCTCTGTAAACCAATGAATTAATGACTGATTGCTTTTGTGCGGGATGATGATGGGAATTTGCATTTAAGTACCTGTTCGTATGCGTTGGTTTTCTATATACAGAGTGCCCTAAGGAACCATCCCCTTTCCTTTGTACAAGAACATCTAGAAAGGGAATCGCGCCTTCTGATTCAATTTACATTGTAAATTTTATGTTAGCATGTTGTTGATTTAGATGATCAAGAAACCCAGGGAGGTTTTCTGGACCATGTGGCCATATAACAAAGGTGTCGTCTACATATCTGAACCATGATTTTGGTTTTAGTGGAGACGAGTCTAAGGCTTCTTCGTCAAAAGCCTCCATGAAGATATTGGCTACCACTAAAATACGTTGATGTGAGACATGCTTCAATTAGATCTAAAAGTGAGTTGTCAATACTATTATGGTGAAATAAGTCTGATATTATGGAAATTGAATCATTTATAGGCACATTCGTATACAGCGATTCTACATCGAAACTGACTAAGATATCTTTAGGATCTAATTGGATTGATTTAAGTTTTTCTACAAAATGCGTAGAGTTTCTAATATTTGAAAGATATTTACCAATTTAGTAGTAGGACATCCAATTGCACTGACGATAGATCGAAGTGGTACATTAACCTTATGTATTTTAGGTAGTCCGTTTCTCCGAGCTCATTCAGTGTTCCGATCTCGTGAAGTGAAGATCCCTGAAGATGCCTCGTGCAATCGAAGGCGAAACGTCGGAAAGTGATTCCATTTTGACACGGTCTAATCCCAAGAACCATGATTTCTTAATTGACCACAGCCGTGAAAGCTTTCGTTCTTTGAATATCGTTAAAAAGAACCGTTGGTCTCTTTCGCAGATTTCGAAAGGCTAGATGAATTGTCTCTCGAAGTTCTGCTATGCCGTCATATCGTGTTTTATTTTGTATTTATCCAGAGATCATGGAGGCCATCTAACAGGTCCTTTGGTACATATCCATCTTTGAGGAAAGTTATTATCAAGAAATTACCTTAAGAGCCTAGAGTTATGACTTGAGGCACCATCTTGCTGTAGGTAAACATCGGTATATTGGGCTAATGGAATATTTTCGAGCAGTTCGGGAATAACTTCCTCAAGGATTTCTAGGTATCTATGTGCTGTAAGACCTCCTTCAGAAATCCTATAAACTATACGTCTTCCCAAAATAAAACATGACACCCCAACTCTAAAGCGTCCTTGTTGTGCCCTTTCAAACATTAAATGCTGATTTTCACTATGCCTGGTATTGTGGCAATTAAAAATTCCCGCACTTGAAAAAAGTATTCGTCGACCAGATAACAGTGCCCGGCATATTAATTTGTATGGATAATACTTATATTTCTTCAATATCCTCTGAGCGTCAGTTTTTGGCACACCAATTTCTCAATTTTTCTACATGAGGACGAAGGTATTGCTCCTATATATCCCAAAACATCTATCTCTTTTCTTTCGCTGTTCTCTTAGTTTTAGGACGCAGGTAAGCGGCAAGCAAATATCTCAAAAAACGATTGACTTCTATCTGGATATTTAACAAGCAAAAATTTATAACGATAATACAGATTTTCATAGCCATAATAGCTTACTTATCTTTGGAAATATAATTCCGAGGCTTCTTCAGAATTTTCATTACTCTGTATAAAACATACCAGCATATTATATTTTTCATAATTTTCATCGCTGCCATTATTCAAAGAAATTGATAAATATCATTTAAATAAAAATATGAAAAGAAAGTTTATAAACTGCCTTACAAACCAAATGTCGATCCAAAAACTGATGAGACAAATATTTGGTTTATTTTTGTTTGTTGTCATAAACAAGAGCCATAACATACTACTAAATTATGCATTTAATTTCAGAAAATTGTCATTTATTTGCGTGTTTCTGAGAAAAAGTACATACTATTAAGTATTTTTGAAAGGGTAAAAAAACGACAAATTTTATAGTATAGAAATATACAGGGTGTTCCATGTAAAAAAATAAAGTAGGGGCTGATACATTTTTCACCTGACCCTGTATACTAATTCCGAAGGCGGATTCAACGGGAAAAGTTATAGAAGAAACAGTTTTCACATTTTTGATAAGTTATCTGAAAGCAACATTTTCAAATTACCCCTGTATGTTAAAAAATAAAATGGGTATTTTAGATTTACGAAAAAGTAGCATAGTGTCGAGAAAACCTCAACTTTGTATCTATAAAAATAACGGAGATATCCCGCCCAATATGGGGACATCTTGTACAGGGTGTCCGGATTGGTTGCAAAAGCACGGTATCTCGCTTGTTTTTAGAGATAGAACCTTGCGGTTTTCACGAACTTGAGCTAATTTTTTGTGAAACTCATGAAGCCGTAAACAAAATTTTCATAGCCTTCTCCGTTTATGAGATACAGGGCGAAATAGAAAATTTTGCATTTTGGGACCCTCCTCGTATCTCGGTTATCCTTTAACTTAACGCAAACGGAAAAATTGCTGCTTATGCAGTTCTTTACGCTGGATCCAGTGGCGTAGTCATATTTGTCATTTGAGTTGTTATTTTTTAGATATGACCCAAAGTTGTGTTTTTTTAAATGGGACACCCTGTATATTTGTCCAGAAATTGATTTGTCCTTTTAAAAGCTGCTCAAAAATATATAATAGTATGGCTCTATTTTAATAAACAACAACAAAAATCCTATTTGTTATAATTATCATCCCAAATTTTGCAGTAGGCCATGCAAAACGATGCCGTTTTCTTTTGTTTTTTTGGAAGCAAATGACATTTCCCAATTTTGTACGCGTATATAAAATATAGCCCTAGTTTTTTGTATTTATTTATTGTGTAACAATATATTTGTATTATTATGGAAGAAAACCAAACTTTCGAACATTATGAAAAGTACGATATGTTAGCTTGTTTTATATTAAGTAATGAAAAGGTTGAAGCGGCTTCTGAAATGTATTTTAACAGGTAAATAGTTAATTTTTAGGTATGTTGAAATACTATTGCTTAATTTTTATTTAGATATCCAGAAAGGAGGCAACTTAATATATCCACTTTTTATAGGATAAAAAAGAATTTACTTAATCACGGATCATTTATCAAACCTCGTACGAAAACATATAATAAAGAAAATCGGGAGGCTGAGGAAATTACGGTTTTGCCTAATGCAGAAACTTACCCTACAAACTCTTGTAGAGCCAGTGAAATGAGCATAGGGATTCCAAAAACTAGAGTTCAAGAAATTCTAAAAAAGCACACATACCACCCATACAAATTTAGGCTCGTGCAGCACTTACAGCCAGGGGATGCAGAGCGTCGGATAGTCTTCTGCAAGTGGTTTCGAGAAAGATGCGATATGGTTAGAGATTTTGAAAGGAAGATTATATGGTCAGACGAAGCACATTTCAGTAATTCTGGTATACTCAATAGGCACAATAGTAGATTCTGGTCCCAGGAAAATCAACACCAAATATTTCCTAGAAGACAGCAGGGCTAAATGTATCCTGCTTCATATTAGGAACACATATAAAATTTTATATATTTGAGGGAAATCTAACAGCCAATCGCTATATAGAAAATTTAGAGGCAGCTATACCTGAATTACTTGAAGATGTTCCTCTAGCGCGAATTAACGAAATTTTTTTTCAACAGGACGGTGCTGCTGCACACAATTCTGGAATGACGAGATTATTTCTGGACAATAATTTTACCTATCAATGGATCGGAACAAATGGACCTATAAGATGGCCCCCTAGGTCCCCAGATTTGTCGATTTTAGATTTCTTTCTATGGGGATATCTGGGAAATAGAATTAACAAAGACCAATATGATAATGTTCAAAGATTTAGGAAATGCAATAAGAGAACATTTTCGCTATTTACAAAATCATCCCGTTATTTTGCTTAATTCCCTAAAACGAATACGAAAATTGTGCGAAGCATGCATAAAACAAAATGGAAATCAGTTTGAACAGTTCTTTTTTGATTTCCTTGGTTACTGTAGTTCTTATACGACAGTTGATTTTTGCTGAAAGGCTTGTTACATAATAATTTATTACTGTGTTGTTCTTGTGTTACATAAATCTAGGTAGGTGGTACTTTTTTGGTGCAAAATTATCAATACATATTTTGATAAATAGATTTAATTACATATTTATTTTGATTTATTGTTAGGATGTAGATATTGTTAACGACTTTAAATAAAAGGCAGCATTGTTTTGCATGACCTACTGCAAAATTTGGGATGATATTTATAAAAATTAGGATTTTTGTTGTTGTTTATTAAAATAGACCCATACTATTATAAATTTTTGAGAAGCTTTTAAAAGGATAAATCAACTTCTGGACAAATATACAGGGTGTCCCATTTAAAAAAACACAACTTTGGGTCATATCTAAAAAATAGCAACTCAAATGAAAAATATGACTACGCCACTGGATCCAGCGTAAGAAACTGCATAAGCAGCAATTTTTCCCTTTGCGTTAAGTTAAAGGATAACCGAGATACGAGGGGGGTCCCAAAATGCAAAATTTTCTATTTCTCCCTGTATCTCATAAACGAAGAAGGCTATGAAAATTTTGCTTACGGCTTCATGAGTTTCACAAAAAATTAGCTCAGGTTCGTGAAAACCGCAAGGTTCTATCTTTAAAAATAAGCGCGATACCCTGCTTTTGCAACCAAATCCGGACACCCTGTACACTCAGGTATGAAATTATGCCGGATCCAATGACCAGTTCCGCATTGCTGCCATATTTACAGTTTTTCTATTATAAAAAAAAAATATTTTTCTTTAATTGAACAGCCTATATTATATTACTTTTTTAAAATCTGTGTAAAATTGTGTGTCAATATTTTTTATTAAGAGCACTTTTTATGAGGGTCAACAGTTTTTGCGAAAATAAGGGTCTAATACCTATAATTTAATGTATACCTTATATTAAAATACGTGCACACAAAAGATAACCTGATATATTTGACAATGTCAGTTTTGTTGAATTACAAAAATTGAAACCCAAAGAATTGAAATTTTATTTGTTCTGGGTTATAGCGATAGAATACGAAACCTGCTAGATGCTTGTAACATTTTTAATGACAAATATCCTAACAGAAATCCATTTACTAAATCTACCGTAAGTAAAATTAACAAAACATTTCGTGAAACTGGAAAGGTAAAAGATGCTACCTTCTGGCAGACTGGAATAATTCCTCATTTTGCTACCAAAACACTAGCAAGAGAAAACAGCATCTCAACTTTAAATGTAGGTTGCAAAAAACAACGATAACAATACAGTGCAAAAAAGAATTACCTAATACAACAATAAATTAATGAAACTAAGTAAGGTGTTTAAAATCTTTTTTTTTCTTCCTTGATATTACATTCAATTTTGACCAAACCAACTTTTAAATCACTAATTGTTTGTATATTTACTTTCAATTTAGCTGGATTAGTACATTTTCCCAAGTCATTTCTCGTAATTTTTTCCTTGAACACAATTTGGTTTATTAGTTAAAATATTCTTCACAGACACCTTAACCACTTTCAAAGTATTCACTACTACTTCAGTAGGATTGTTTGTTACTTTAGTTTCATTGCCCTTCTCTACAATATCACTAAAATGTCTTTCTGTACTGGATATGATATTTCTTAAATTTTATGAAGTTTTAGTTGAGAGGGCAATTTTTTCTTTTAATACTTCAATTTTTTCACATAGTTCATGATTAATTTGATTTTTTGCATTAATTAATTCATCTTTTCCCTTAATTATTTCCAAATAAAAAGTATTTTTCTGAAAAACCCTTCCATTTTTAGTAAATCAGTACCTAAAATAATAATTATTAAATAAAGATTGAAAAAAAAACGGAAAGTCTGCCTGTTTAAAACCGACTAGGGGTCACTAAAAAGAAGATAGCATATTTTTAACCGACTTCAAAAAAGGGGGAGGTTCTCAATTTTGATGAGTCAAAACGCCAAATTGTAGAGGACTCTGGTGGTCTCATATATTTTGATTTGAAATTCGTTCACCCGTTTTTTTTTTTATAATAGTAATATTAAAAAAAACAGGTTTATACTTAAATTTCATTTTTTTAGAAAAAAAACACTAGCAATTAGAGTAGTAAGGTGTGTAAAATGTTGTCCATTTATTTTCTGACAGTAGGTCAAATACTGTGGGAAAACATTTAATACGTTAAAAAAAATGCTAGCCTCCTCGATTCGTCTACATTCGATTTCTATTCGCTCTTTTAAATCCTCGAAGTCATTATTTTTAAGATGTTCCCAGAAAAAACAGCCGAGAGGCGTCAAGTCCGGAGATCGAGGTGGCCAGTCTATTATACCCCTACGTCTAATCCATCTTCCAAATAAAAAACATTGTCTAAATGGAGCACCATCCTGCTGAAACCATAACTCGTCATTTGGTGCACTTTACAATAAACTTACGGTTGTTCGGAAACAATTCTGCAATAGCTGGAAGAATTTCAGTTCTTAAAATATTAAAATATCTTTCTCCATGTGTCTTCCATGAAGAAGGGATGCATTGTTTTTATACCCTTTATACCACACCAAACTCTTCTTTTGGGAAAATTGGGTATGATTTTCGCGTATCCAATGTGGATTTTCTCTGGCCCACTATCGACCATTACGCCTGTTAACTTTTCCATTCAAGAAAAAGTCGCTTCGTCAGAAAAAAATAATTTGATTAAGGGAGAACTGCACGCAAAAAGTGAAAAACCAGCGACAAGGTCTAGTCGAGTTGAGAGTAAGATGAAAAGGTACCTACGCATTAAAAAAAAACTTCCTGCACGTCCGACCTCAAAAAAATGTGTTATGCATAGGTAATTTAAACTACATTTCGGTTAAAAATGGGTTCAAAAGGGTTCACGCGCTGCAGAAATACAAAGACATGAGTACGATTTACCGTTCCAAATTTTGCAGTTACGTAGACAAAGGGTCAATGTAAGGCGGTAAAGAGCCATTTTGTGGAAAAAAAATTACATGCGAAGGTATGTGCGTCAAAAAGTGGTCAAAAAATGGTCGAAAATGGACAAATCTACTTTTATTTTATAACTCTAGATTTGATTTGTTTCATAAAAATTCGCATTTAGCGCCCAACTATACATATTTCCCTATTAAAATCACATTGAAGCTAATACATATCTCTTATAGTTTTAACATAATATTGCAGCGGCGGACGGCTTGCAAATGATCTATATTACTGCGTACAGTTCCCCCTTAACGAAATTTAGATTGGTATTGCAACGTTCCATCATAATTTCATCCTCAGAGAGTTCTTGCCCCAAGTTATTTGAATGGATGAAACTTTTCGACTTTTAGAAGTCGGTCTACGGACATGTGTGAGGCGTCATTTTCTTTTCCTAATGCTCTGATAGAATGGTGTGAATTTTCTTCTAATCTGCTTAAAACATTCACAGCCGTGTGACCATTCGTTGCGCTTGTAGGTCTGCCAGAATATACAGCAGCTTTTACCTTTCCAGGTTCACGAAATTTTTTGTTAATTTTACTTATAGTAGATTTAGTTATTGGACTTCTGTTATATTTTTCATTAAAAATATTACAAGCATCTTACAGGTTTCGCATTATATCCCCATAACCCAGTATAATTAAAATTTCAAATCTTCGGGTTTCAGTTAAACAATTCATTTTTTTTTTAAATCAACAAAACTGAGATTGTCAATCATATTAGTTAACCTTTTGTGTGCAGGTATTTTAATAAACATTAAATTATGGATATTAGACCCTTATTTTCGCAAAAACTGCTGACTTCACAAAAAGTGACTTTATTGAAAAGTATTGAGAATTTTACGCAGATTTTAAAAAAGTAATATAATATAGGTTTTCATTAAAAAAAAATTCCTTTTATAACACAAGCAATGCGGAACTCCCCATTGGATCCAGCATAATACCTGCCGTTTCCTTACTTTTGATACACGCTGTCTATCAGAAAAATAGTAATGACTTAATAATAAAACGTGGCTGTGTAGTGATAACATGGATTAAGATTTTTCAAATATATTTTTCGTCTGCAAAGAAAATTTTATAAAAGATCTCAGACTATATAATCAGGTCTCTTGGAGAAAAATGGACGATTGCTTTGAATTAATAATCATTAGTTAATGTACGTTAAAATAAAATGTACTTTATTTTTAGGTAATTATTGATCTGAATAAACTGAACTTGACCCAACCTTACAATGTTTGGTTGGATCTGCAACCTGAAGAATAATCTCTCTAGTATAGCTAAGAAAGCAGGCAACAAGATGATACACTAATATAGCTCACTTAAATATTTACGCTTAACTAATCTCAATTTTTAAAAAAAAATCTATAAATTATATGGTTTTATGCTACTCTAGCTGTATGTGTATAAATAGTTTATTCTCTCTTTACGAAGTATAAGATATGTGAGTATTTTCTGAACATCTTATATAGCCTTACGATATGAATATAGTGCCTTTTCAATCTGAAATCTTTTTCTATTGTTTTTTTACTTTATTTTTTAAACATTTCGTAAAATAGGATATATTTTTATTGTTTGTATAAATGTGTTTTATCTACCAATACATGTATTTATCATTGTGTTATTAAAGCATTGTTTTATTGTTATCCCCAAACGGTGTTATGCCCTATATTTAAAAAGTGATCAAATGTTTTGGAAATTTACTGAGTGTTTAAACAAACACCTCGTAAATAAATATACGGGTCGATTTAAATTAAACAAAACTGTACAAACTTGTTAACTTTACGAACGTTTTTAACTGTTGCAACATACATTTACAATGCTTTGTTAAAGCTGCAAAAACCACTTTAAAGTATTCTTAATTCAACTCAAGGGGTCAATCCCTAAATAACCTGTTATAGCTTTTTTAAGGCTCGTTTTAAAGCCTATCACACTATCAAAAAATTAATAGTACATGCAAAACTGCAGGTTCTTTGGATAAAAATATTGCGATTTAACCATACTTTGCTTAGTCTAAAAGTTGACAATATCCAAGATACTGGGTGTCAAAGTTGTAATTTTAATTTAGGTCTTTCTTCATAATTCATGAACAGGGCGACAGAACGGCATCAAATTGAGACGTGGGGGGTTTTTTTTGAAGCGAGTAATTCAAATATGTGCTTAGTTCTGATGCTGCTTGTAGAGGGCGCCACTTACGGTACATTAAATCTCTTTAAAATAACGAAACTTTTTTGTGTCGTGTGTATTGGCCCAAATGTTAAGGAATATGTATTTTCCACTTCTATGCAAAAACGGTATACTTTGTAAATATCCCTCAGATATTTGCGTATAAATTAAGTGGGATATAGCCATAAACTCGTAATATTGTTACAAATTTAAAAAGGAGTTATTTTTTCACTGTTATTATTTATGCAGCCAATTTCCAATTTCATGCCGTTCAGTCAGCCTGTTCATAAATTATGAAGAAAAAACTAAATTGAAATTACAACTTTGACACCCTGTATCTTGGGTAATGTCAACTTTTGGACTAAGCAAAGTATGGTTAAATCGCAATATTTTTACCCAAAGAACCTGCAATTTTGCTGTGTACTATTAATTATGGGACACCCTGTATATAGCGGTTTTAGTTTTTTTTAAGCGTGCCAAAAAGCTTTTAATATTAATTTGTTATTAATTAACGATTCGTTATAATTCTGTAGGACTTTTTTTCTATCCTTGGAGTGTGAAATCCTTTTCGGACATCATTGGCTCGGCGCCAGTTAGTACCTCCATATTAGGTCACTTGTGGACCTATACCCCAAAAGATGGCCCTAGACACCCATGTGGCCAGAAGGACCCGATTTTTAGCAAGTTTAACATTAGGTTTCTTAATAAAGGTTTTGCTGTGACCCAGCCTACTTTGCCAGTGAATGTTGTGACTATCCCTCACCCATTTGTTTGCACAGCCTCATAGTTTACATTTAGATACTCCAAAGACAGGCTTTAGTCCGATAAGAGCTTCAGATGAGCTTATTCTAGCTTTCTCATTATCTTCCATGCCACTATGGCCTGGAATCCAGAACAACTTAATATTTTCCGTTCCGCCAACGCACGTAGTTCATCTAAGCACTCTAAAACCAATCTAGATGTCACCTTTAATAACCACTGAAGTGCCTTTAGGGCTGCCTGGGTGCCTAGACAGATGTAGATATGCTGATCCACATAAGCCTTTCTTCTATTTGCTGGCACACATTGGAGTATGCTGAAGATTTCTGCTTGAAAAAGAGTGGGGAAACAGAGGCAGAGTTCCTTTGATGATTTTTTGTAAACCAAACTAACTCATTACGAAGGAAGTACACTTTTCGATATGTCAGTTCCACATTAGTCTGGAATCAAAGGACCCTACCAGATACTTGACCTTCGTGGACATTGATACCAATTTTACCAAAAAGTGGACACAATCCCATTGTATTCCTTTTGCGGTAAGATCCTCGCGATCTATCCCCCCTTCTATAATCCTACATACAGAGTGTCTAGTTTTTCACGGACCGGTACCAACTGTCTTATTTCAAATGGGACATCCTGTATATTGTGCCATTTTTTTGGATTCCTTACGAAATTCTAGATATAATTTATGTACACTTTTCTATACCTAATTTTTACCCAAAGAACCTGCCAAGAATTTTGCTGTGTACTATTAATTATGAGACACCCTGTATATAGCGATTTTAGTTTTTTTAAGCGTGCCAAAAAGCTTTTGATATTAATTTATTATTAATTAACGATTCGTTATAATTCTTTTTTTCTATCCTTGGAGTATGAAATCCTTTTACAGACATCATTGGCTCGGCGCCAGTGAGTACCTCCATATTAGGTCACTTGTGGACCTATACCCCAAAAGATGGCCCTAGACAGCCATGTGGCCAGAAGGACCCGATTTTTAGCAAGTTTAACATTACGTTTCTTAACAAAGGTTTTGCTGTGTCCCAGCCTACTTTGCCAGTGAATGTTGTGACTATCCCTCACCCATTTGTTTGCACAGCCTCGTTTACATTTAGATACTCCAAAGAGAGGCTTTGGTCCGATAAGGGCCTCAGATGAGCCTATTCTAGCATGCTCATCGGCTTTCTCATTACCTTCCATGCCACCGTGGCCTGGAATCTAGAACAACTTAATATTTTCCGTTCCGCCAACGCACGTAGTTCATCTAAGCGCTCTAAAACCAATCTAGATGTCACCTTTAACAACCACTGAAGTGCCTTTAGGGCTGCCTGGGTTTCTGCACAGGTGTAGATACGCTGATCCACATAAGCCTTTCTTCTATTTGCTGGCACACATTGAAGTATGCTGAAGATTTCTGCTTGAGAAAGAGTGGGGAAACAGAGCCAGAGTTCCTTTGATGATTTTCTGTAAACCAAAGTAACTCATTACGAAGGAAGGACACTTTTCGATGTCAGTTCCACTTAGTCTGGAATAAAACGACCCTACCAGATACTTGACCTTCGTGGACATTGATACCAATTTTACCAAAAAGTGGACACAATCCCATTGTATTCCTTTTGCGATAAGATCCTCACGATCTATCCCCCCTTCTATAATCCTACATACAGAGTGTCTAGTTTTTCACGGACCGGTACCAACTGTCTTATTTCAAATGGGACATCCTGTATATTGTGCCATTTTTTTGGATTCCTTACGAAATTCTAGATATAATTTATGTACACTTTTCTATACCTAAACCTAACCGTTTTTGACATATCTTATGTTTTATGTGAAAAATGAAGTTTGCGGGCCTCAACTTAAATGCAGATTTCTCCTGCTTAGAATCGTTTTTCAAATAACCAGGACTTACTTTCTGGTAGAATGGGTTCTACTTGAATAAACTGTGTCAATATTTTCGTTATTAACAAATGCAGGGTTGTCAAAAACAAGCGTGTAAAAATTAAATGCGAAAATCGTTAAAAGTTATTTTTTTCAATGGAAATCCCATAATTTTATAAGTTTATCTCATTAAGCATTAAAAATGCAGGCGACTTTGTTAAAGAATGTCTATTTCAAAATTGGTCTCCGAGATTTCACGTTTCAGGATCCAAGATCACGAAAAACATGTTTTCTCAATTCCGTCGGTCTGTTCGCGACGTAGCTAAGAAACTACTTACCCGATTAACTTTCAATGTCGGTCAAAACTTAAGGGTCATATGGGGATGACTTGATAACATGTTGGTAAAAATCCAATATGTCGGAACAAAATGGCGGCATAGTGAAATGTTTGTAATTGTGAAAAATCACCCTCTCATGTTTTATACATCCTTACGTTTTAGCGTCGCTAGATGCCAAAAAATATATTTTATCAATTCCGTCGATCCGTCTGTCGGTCTGTCTATCTGTCCGTCTGTCAGTTCAGAGCATAGCTTAAAGACTACTTAGCCGATCGACTTCAAATTTTGGTCAAAAATGAAGGGTAATATTTTGGTAAAAATCCGATATGGCGAAACAAAATGGCGGCCTAGTGAAATGTTTATAGAAAATTTCGGAAAAAACAAAAAACAAAGTATTATGTTGGAATCAACTGGTAACATTTTGATACGAATCCAAGATGGCGGAACAAAATGGCGGCTTAATAAAATATTTAATAATTCAGCCTGGAAAACTGCTTAATGGTTTGATTTCAAATTGTGTGTCATAACAATTTGTGGTATAGGGATCAACTAATAAAATTGTGGTACTAATTCAAGATGGCCGAACAAAATGGTGGCCAAATAAAATGCTTGGAATCATGAAAAGATCACCCTCTCAGGTTTTACACATCTTTACGTTTTAGCGTCCGTATCTTATCTTATCCATTTTATTTCAAATTTCGCATAAACATCAAGTATTTTGTTGGAATCAACTGGTAAAGCTTTGGTACGAAACCCAGATGGCGGAACAAAATGGCGGTTGAATAAAATATTTAAAACTTCAGCCTAAAAATACTGCTCAATAGATTGATTTCAAATTATGTACCATAACTAATTTTAGTATAGGGCTCAACTAGTAAAAGTGTGTTACTAATTCAAGATGGCGGAACAAAATTGCGGCCAAATAAAATTATTGTCGTGAAAAAATCACCCTCTCAAGTTTTACGTATCTTCACGTTTTAGCTCCCTAGATGCCAAAAAACATGTTTTATCGATTCCGTCGATCCGTCTGTCGGTCTGTCTCTCAGTTCGCGACATAGCTTAAACACTGCTTACCAGATTGACTTCAAATATTAACCAAAAGACAATATATGTAACACATATATACTGTGACTATGTACTGAACTAGATTGGATCACACTTCAATATTCCTAACAACTGAAAAAAAAACATAACCAAGGAAGTTACGGGTAAAGGAAATTTACCGATTTTTTAGAACATGTTTCATTTACTTAGTAGGTAATCAAACGTTTCTTTAAAACACCTGAACGTTCATAAATTAAAAAAAATGTGTATTAACACCATCAATTAAAGTTAAAAGTTAGCTTTAGTTTGCTTTGTTAATATTTTGTAAATATTCTTATTAGGAAATAATTATATTCTCAAAGGCTTTATTGATCAAAAGTATTTTCTTTCACCATCGGATGTAGCTCCGTTATTGCTTATTCAATAAAATAATAGACAGGCATACCTTAATTTCTGTTTTATAAAATTTACCAAATATTAGATTAGTTTTTAATAAAAAAAAAAACAGATATGTACTACCACAGCCCATTTAGAGAGTCACAGTCACGATGTTGGTTTCGTTTCTGCAATTCTTTAAAATAAACCTAAATTCGAAGTTCCAGTGATAAAGCAGAAATAAATTTAAATTGGAAATACAACGCGAAGCCAATTTTATAGCACTTTGGCACAAATTGTAAAGAGATCTGTAAGGCTTGCAACTCCTGAATAAATCTCTTAAGTCATTTCAAAAGTTTTTAATATCCGCTCTAGTTAATTGTATTATTAAACGAGACGATGAATAATTTCATAGATGAGCTCTGCTCGGAGAGAGAAGGAAAGTGATTAAAACTTTTTAACTGTTAGGATTCGGATATTATGTATGCAGTTTAATTAATCAAATACACTATTTGGGAGAGCAACTAAAGTCCATTACTTTACAAAGCAGTTAAAAGGAAGTAGGCAATGAATCCAAAGATAATAAGTTTCTAGTTTTTTTAAAAAGTATATTTAAACGTTCAAATGCAATATCTGCTTCTCGACGCTGATCAGTGTCATCGTCAGGGCTAACAGAACAAATCACCACAATCTGAGAAACATATTTTTCAGCACATATTTTTAAAATTGAAATACAATCGTGTACGTCTCTGAAAATTAACAAATAATTATTATACACAATTAATACATGATGAAAAGTAAAGAAAAACTAAAACGCATAAAAATAATTAATATAATAAAAATACGCAGAATTGGCGTAGCTTATATTAAAACGCGAAAAGGGAGGAAGTGAAATTCGATTTTTGTGAATATATTAAATAAAGACATTTATCAAGCAAGAGCAAGGGGGCAATCCCTCCCTTTCACCCTCTATATGCTACGCAATGACCGTTATCCGTTATTAAAAAAAAATGTCAAAATTATTGGCGAGATTCAAAACTTACAACTATATAAGAATCCGATAATATATACTTGTACATTTGTAATGTACAGGATGCATATTATTAAAAAAAACGATTTTCAATATTTCCGCGAGTGTCACTGGCTATATATGCTCAACAATGAACTCATGATGATGAATATCAAATTAAAGAGCTTGTTGCGGATAAAGGAAATGCAACTGTAGTTCTGAATACCCAAGACTCCGTGCAAAACGTGCAGGCAAATCTCCAAGACAATTTAAAAAACTTAGAAAACACTAGAAGTAAAATAAAAAATTCACCAATATATATAGAAACGCAACACAAAACCACCATATCATGAGAAAAGTCGAGCAGATATACCTATATTCTGTGATTTACCACATACACAGGGGCGACTATCAGACGTCTTTGTGCTGCTAATTCGCTGCTACAAAAACTGGAAAAGTATTTTGTAGAGATTTATGCAACCTGCTATTGAAAAATGCAGATTCATGTAGAAAACTCAAAGCTCGAATTATACGAGACGTAGTTTTTGAAAAATACGATAGTATAGCAAGTTTAGATTTCAAATCGTTGTGTTCTAGAGTATTGGTTAAAAAAAAATTAAGTAAATAAACTGAATTGGTAGTTATTATTAAATGATATGATTTTTTTTTCTTTTAATATTAATTATAAAATAACGGTGTATATTATGATTTTTTTTTAACAAATATATTAATACATCTAATATTACATATCATAATGGTTATATAAAAAAATGGATGGCATAAATGTGTGCTTACTACTTATAGAAATGTACACCTTTTCTTCCTGTAATATGCTTGAGTAGTCAAAGGTCGAAGATTGGTGTGAATAAAGATATTAGAAGCACTACATGTCTTAAGTGCTCAAGTAAGAACCATATACGGATAAGGACGGGAAACGGAAATTCAAACAAAACAAAAATGAGCAAAGTTGTGTACTCTATTTCTGAAATAATTTTCCTGTTCTTTCTTTTTCTTTAGATCTTTTCGAATAATAAAACAATTGGAAGTTTCGTAGTATTTCCGAGAATTTCAAAATCTTATTCTTAGACTTTAATGGGGTACCTATCTATCAAAATGATACATGATGGCACATTTAAGTTGCAAACTTATTCAAGTTTCTCAGGTAACTTGCCATTGACGACCACTGACTTGCTATACTTATTTTTTTTATATGCATTTGCTTATTAACTTAAAGTAGGTTAGAATTCGAAGAGGTGTTAAATAGTTTTTTTAATGAATAACCACTCAACATTCCAAAACAAAATATTATTTTCCTTAAAATAATAAAGGAACCAAGTTTTGGCAACATATTTTTTTCCTAAAGTAAAAAATCAAATTATTCATTTACACAGATTTTAATATCTTGTATGACCCCTACATTAATTGCGTATGCTAGAAATTATTCCAAACTTCCGAAAGGCACTGAAACAGTTGTTATGTACATATTCGATGGGACTAAGATCTGGAGATTGTACAGGCCACTATAAAACGCCGATATTTTGTCCTCCTAGGAAATCAATACCTAGAGAAATTTGCTTGTGAGGGCCAGAATTATAAAAAGTAGTGTCGGTAAAAAGATTTCCTATATATCGAATTATCGAAACATTTAAGTGTTTAGTATAAAATCAAGATGTCCCCACGTGTACAAAATTCAAATAATACATATTAAAACCATCTGACAATTTAAAATAAATTATAAACCACCTTTTGAGGTCTAAATTTGCTCGGCAAATAGTTACTTGTTACAAATAGAGTTACAGTTATAACCTACCAAAATGGTAAGCATAGTTGGTACAGATCTACAATTGAACAATACATTTGTATATTTTCAAATGATTGAGCTTAAATACACGCTTGTTGATTACTTACCATATGTTTAATACACTTTAGTACCTGTTCTTGGAATTTGTCAGTATATTTAGAAAATCATTTGCGGTAACACTGTAAATTGCATCCACTAACACTTTGCTCTCCATTCGGATCTTGAACTTTTTAAAATAAACTTTTTGTCCAAACAAGCGGTTGTGCTATTCTAGTAATTTCTAGTGAAATACAAATTGGACCTGTACCGTATTAAAGGTTTATTAAAATAGAATTTTGCGAATTAGTCAATAATTAAAAACAGAGTCCTAGAATGCTTGCGGGAATTTTATAATCAATGAAGGAACATATTGCTATTGTTCTTATGAACTCTCTACTTTGTTCTGATGCGACACGATTCCGATTTCTTGCATGATTTTCTTAATGAAAATTGTTTGTAGAAATGATTCGATTATCTGTAAATTCAAAGACATATTGGTATGATAGTTATGACTATGTACAAAATTAGGATTATTTTCATTAATATGGGCAGGTTGATGTAACTGCACCCAACCACGCTGGGTTGTGCCAACCAAAATGTCGTATCTTGCGTTGTGTAGAATGTATTTTTATAAGAAACTGTTGACTTGCGGTCATCTAAATCAATGATATTTTGTACCTCAAAGGTACCACTATTAACTTAAGTACTGCGATTAAATGTATTATATTCTGTACTAGCATCCGTAAACCCAAGCGAACCTTGATCTAAGTATTTAAAGCTTGGCATTTCTGTGAAGTTTTTATTTAGTGTTAATAAGCTATCGAGTAAAACTTGCTGCAAAGAACAGCGATGATGGCTGACCAGTGAATTAGGCAATCTAGGAGTGTTAATTTCTTTATAATGCAAGGTCTTTAGATCCACCCGACATGCATTTTTAGTTTAATTAATTAAAGTTTCCCCGCGGGAATATTCATTAGCTATATTTAGAAAAGAATTACTAGGAAATTGTTGATTCTGGGTTAAGTGAGTGGTTTAACATTTATATTGGTAAACCCCAAAGGATTTGCCGAGGTCCCGCCGCTATTTACATGGTTTCTCTCTGGCAATCTCAAAAAAGATTGTCCCGAGCACTCCAAAGGGGATGAAAAGTCACTGGGTTAGAATTCAGACAAATTTTGTAGGAAAACAGAGCCAAAAAATAGATCTCTGCCCAAATATGCTATTTATTATTTTTGTATCAACCAAATCTGAAACAAGTGCTGAAGGAGGCAACTGGAAGGTTTAATGAGGGAACGTATGTCCGGTCAGTTAATAAATTTTTATATCAATAGGTTCATATGATACATGTACACCACTTTATTGTTTATCCTCAAACACATATATAGATTCAATATCTTGCATGAAACCCATATTATCAGTCTTTACCTACACCGTTGATTTGCAGATATTTCCTAACCCCAAATAATGCACCACTGTAAGACAACATCAAGAAGATCGTTAACGAACACCATTTAGAAACTTAATATCTGGGAAATATCTGCGGACCAACGGACTAGGTAAAGATTGATTTATAAAGATTTCATGCAGAATCTATATGTGTCCTGAGGGTGCAACAATAAAGTTGGGAAGCGTCATGTTGATTTTTACTCCTTCACGGATGGAAAAATACAATGTGTTTTCATTCCGGGTGTACATCCGAGTCTCTATTCGGTCGCGAGAAAGAAAGCTTCGAAAATGCCAAATAAGATTTTGGCGAAACGTCAGCAAAACTGTTCTTTTCAGAACGACAGTAGTGAACGGATGTACACCCGAAATGAAAACACATTATATATATATATATATATATATATATATATATATATATATATATATATATATATATATATGTCCGGAGGATGCAACAATAAAGTTGCAAATCGCCGACAATTTAAAAAAAAACAATCCTAACCCCAAATAAAACACCACTCTAACATAACAACAAATGGATCGTTAACGAAAACTATTTAGAAAATTAATATCTGGGAAATATCTGCGTACCAATGGAGTAGGTGAAAACTGATAATATGGGTTTCATGCAGGATATAGAATATATATGTGTTCTGAGGATGCAACAATAAACATCGACAAGCTATGTCGCCAACTGACAGATAGACAGATGGACCGACGGAATCGATAAAACATGTTTTTTGCAACCTAGGAACGCCAAAACGTGATGATGTGTAAAACCTGAGAGGGTGATTTTTTTCACCATGACAAACATTTTATTTAGCCGTCATTTTGTTTCGCTATCTTGAATTAGTAACACAGTTTACTAGTTGATCCCTATACTACAATTAGTTATGGAACAAAAATTGAAATCAATTAATTAAGTAGTTTTTTTAGGTTGGATTTTTAACTAATTTATTATGCCGCCATCTTGGATTCGTACCAAAATTTTACCATTTGCCTCCAATTGAGGTAAACTGAATAAATAGTTTTTTAATAATAATTTTTTGACACTTCACTAGGCCGTTATCTTGTTTCGCCATATTGGATTTTTATCAAAATATTACCAGGTCACTCCCATATGATCCTTAATTTTTGTCAGTCAAGTTTTATTTAAGTCAATCAATTATCAATAGTCTTGATGCCATGCCGCGAACTGAAAGACACACTGACAGACAGACAGACGGACCGACGGAACTGATAAAACATTATTTTTTTTGGCATCTAGGGAGGCTAAAATATGAAGATATGTGAAACCTGAAAGGGTGATTTCTTCACAATTACAAACATTTCATTTGGCCGCCATTTTGTTCCACAATTTTACCAGTTGATCGCTATACCATAGTTAGTTATAGTTATGATACTCAATTGGAAATCAAACCATTAAGCAGTTTTTCGAGCTGAATTTTTATATATTTTTATTAGGCCCCCATTTGGTTCCACCATCTTGTATTCGTACCAAAGTGTTACCAGTTAGTTCCAACATAATTCCAAACATAATAGTTGATGCAAAATTTGAGATAAATTAAATAAGTTTGTTTTTTAATAATAATTTTTTTAACATTTCACTAGGACCCATTTTGTTTCGCCAAATTGCATTTTTACGTCAATCGGGTAAGTAGTTTTCTCGCTATGCTGTGAACGTACAGCCAGATAGATAGACAGACAGACCGACGGAATTGAGAAAATGTTTTTTGGCATCTAGGAACCCTAAAACGTGAAGATTTAAAAAACTCTTGCAGGGTGACCTTTACAATACTTCCCTTTTACGAGGGAAGTAAAAACAGGCAAATCGTATCAAATATAGAGGGTAAGGTTTGCTTAGTTCGGTCTACTTGGGGTAACTCTGCATATACGGGTTTTCAGGTTTTCAGGTAACCCTAGGGGATGGTTTGATGCTTACCTATTTGAATATATTTATTATAGGGGATGTGAAAGTATTTCGGTAGAAGTTTTTTATTTTTACAAACTTGTGTAGGCTTCCAGTATACAGGTAGAAATTGTTAAATTTGTGCGTGTTTTTATTATAGTATAGACAGATACATATTCTTCAGGACTAATTAAGGCTCTGGTTATATATTTCACATACGGAATGTAATAATATCTATTTATTACGAATTTATTTGTACTGGGCTGATAAGTAATAAAGCATTTATTTTGTTATACGCGGGCAGTAGATATATACAGAACATTTAACACTGTAAAAATTCTGATTTGAAAGCAGTAACTTTTTTACTAGTGGAACATTTATCGGTTTAAGGCATCGATTTAAGAGTTTTGGGTAATATATCCGGAAATGTTGTTTTCGCAGATTAATTTTTCAATTATTTTTTTACATTGGAACTTCTGAAGAATTTAGATTATTAATTTGAGGTTTTCGATAATAGATAGAATATTATAAAATAAAAAGAAATCTAGTGGAAACTTTTGAACTGCTTAATTTCTCTAAAATAAGGGTTCCACAGTTTTATATAACTTTTAGAAGCGTAATTTATTTAAAATATATTTTAACAGCTATCAAAAACATTTTTTCTTATAACTTCTAAACTACTTTAAATTTTTAAACACGGTTTTCACAGTTTTATGCAGCTTTTAGTGGATGAATTTGTTTAAAAAATATTATGACAGCTGCCTAAAATTTTTAAATACACTTTTAATTGTTTCATGTAACTTTAAGTGGCGTAATTTTTTCAAAAAAATATTTCGACAGCTGACAAAAGAAATGAAACTTTCGAATTGCTTAAAAATTTTTAATACGGCTTGACAATTTTCTGCAACTTTCAGTGGCGTATTTATATTTATTCATTTATTTAAACTAATTTTACAGTAATCTAGAAACATTCTTATTGATGCAGAAAAGTTTTATCAACACATACCGAAGTATTACAAAAACATTTATTACAAACATTTTTAAACAATTTTAGAAGTTATACAGTAATTAGTAAAATATATACTTGAAAAAATAATTTTGTGTGAGGAAGGAAAAACAAAATCACGTTCATTTAATTTACATTGACTGTATTAATTGTCACTATAGTTTAGATGTAGGGTATTTTTGACCCCGTCGACCATTTAATTGTGACAAAAAAAAAATCAGTTTTTCGCACCTTTATTATATATAAACTTTAGGCTGTTAGATCAATTCTGCTGAACGAAAAGGTACAGCCTATTTTAAATCATCGAAATGCGCGGTGGCGGAAATGAGATGATGTTCAGAACACACGATACGCAATAGTGTCAATCTTTTAGGTGGTTATAAACTACACTCCATGCCAAAATATGTTATATAAATTTTAATTTAATAAGTATA
The DNA here is from genome assembly GCA_030620095.1 of Kuschelorhynchus macadamiae. Lineage (NCBI taxonomy): Eukaryota > Metazoa > Arthropoda > Insecta > Coleoptera > Curculionidae > Kuschelorhynchus > Kuschelorhynchus macadamiae. The sequence continues at coordinate 16,047 of JAUTXW010005054.1, read as the reverse complement.
TTTCTAATAATTAACAATTTCATTTGAACGTCCGCAAGAGGACAATTATTGTTTTATTATAGTACTAAAATTGTATAACAAAATTATGTCCACAACGATAACTGCCCACTAACTAAAACACAAGTCAAAGTACCTATACTTATAGACAAACAAACAGGCATTAGGCATTTATTAGATACGCAATGTATTTCTTGGATGGTGTAAAATTATCAGTCAAACTAATTATTAAGTATACAAAAGACAGGGTACAAGAACTTATGAACAGTTCCTGGAAAATTGTGTAAAATTTTGACACATCGTTAGGTGTTATATCATGTTCTAAAATGATCGGTTATAGATTGATCTTATATAAGTATTTCTCAGTTAAAAACAACGTACTAAGTGGAATAAACGTTTTCTATGACTGTTATGAAAACGTTTAAAAAGCACACAACCAGTAAGGTCGGAAAACGAGTAATTTCGCATGTCGTGGGAAATCATTTCCCACGGTTAAAATTGGTTCGTCATTGGTCAATACGTTTCAAAAACCACTTTTGACATTCACGTCGCAATCGCCTTCGTCTCATGCTATCTAACTATCACACTCGCGTAAAAACAGCAGTTTTCAAAACTTGTTAAACAGAATACTATTTCTACATTGGTCTAATACTTTGAATAAATAAACAAATAGGAAGGAATGCTATGCATTATTTTATAAACATTGCTGCCTCAGACGAAAATGTGCACAGCTTAGCCTTAATAGCCCCCTCATACGAGACACCAGTAGTTAAAATAGGGGAGCGCCTCCTCCTGCTCTTCCTCTCTCTCATGTCCCTCATTCTTATCTTCCCCCCTTTTATTCTCATTCGCATCATATTTTTAATTTTTTTTCTTTGTCCTCCTACGTTTGATTTTGCATTCTTAAGTCTTATAAATAGATGCATCAAGATCATTTTAGTATGCTGAGGCACATTTACTAAGCTGTGCTCGAGTTGCGTAAAAAGTTATTTTTGAATTTTTCCACCAATTGTGTATAAAACAAAAAGAAAAAATGTGTCAAGTAATAAGTGAATTATGTGTAATCGCGAAAAATTAGCTACATCTATCAGACAGTTAAAAGTTAAATATCTCAATTTCTTTGAAGTGATTACACCAAGCTGTGTTATCCACTGAAACGAGATTATTTGGAAGCAATTGACTATTGTGATGATTATTTAGAAGGAATTATAAGCCTTATTACGTTTTTCAATACATTTGGGAAATCATACTTTGTAGGAGAATTAAGCCACCTATTAGAATTTATAGGAGAAGATTGCCAAGTTATACCTGCTATTATTGCAACCCAAAAGAGGTTTCAATTATACGAAGATAAAAAATAGGTATCATCAAGAAAAGTTAATCCTATTCGCAAGAGACGTCCTCCCACATATTTAAGATATTATGTTAAATAAATTAAATGGCTGAGTTGCTGATTGCAGTTAAATTATTAGAGGACAGATTTGGTAATCTTTCAAAAACCTATTTCTCATATTCTATGGCAAGTGGTCCGGAGTGGATAGACTTTTATTATAATCAATCTGCGGAATTCGTAAAGGCTGCTCTCTGTTGCAACAAATACTTTGAAACATTAAATGTTTTTCAACTTATTCGAGATCTAAAAGATATTGGCTTTGGTTACTATTTAAAAAACTTGAAGCAATTTACTGACGAGGATACTATTCTTCAAGAAAGTGAGAAGGAAAAATAAATTTAATAATATTCACAATGCAGCAAGTAGTTACTGAAATGTATGAAGAGTTTATTATATCTGCTGCATACTTCCAATATTTATCAATTTTAGGCGAAGAAGACGCAGAGGCACAAGATTTGTCAATATACGTTAAGAATATAGATCGAATGGAACAATGTAAATTAGCCGCTAAATTTTGTAATGATTATTTAAAATATAAAAATGGGTATGAACTTTTAAATGAATTTAGAAAATTAGATTTAAGGTATCATATTAATTGTATTCAATCATGGTTAGTTAATGCAAAATAAAAATGTAATTAAGTTTTTTTATATTTTTATTCATTCATAAAACAATTGTCATATAAAAATAACACATTTGTCAAAGCACACATACAAGGTGATTTTGAATGATAGAAGCATTATGGTTCCATTAGCTTTAGCGCTGGTTGTTCATCTATTTCAATCACAGGCTTTTTAGAATATTTCTCTATAAAATCCTTTTTTTCGGTTCCTTTTACAAAAACAAAATCTGCTTTCTTCGTAAGTGTTTCAATTATTTTTGGGAAATGATGTAATGGAGTAAATCCATTATTCCAATGTATACAATGATGATTTTTCATTAGCCATACCGCCTGCTTGTGACAATCAGGTGAAAGAAACTCCATTGGAAAAGGTTTTTTAAAAATCTAATGAGTCATTTCATAACCATCAAAAGCTGCAAGATCTTTCGGTATAAATTTATTTTTTTCATCCTTGAATCCTTGAATATCCATAACCAATCTCATATTTTCAAAGCAGCAAATTTTTTAATGAGAATTTTTTTACTTGAATAATTTGCAATTTCTTCTTTCAGTTGATTAATTTTAAAAATAAATTTTTCAATTTGTTGTTGTAGTTTTGATGTCATGACTAAAACTAAAAGCTTTTGAAAATGCGTTTAAATTAAATCGAAGTATGGAAAGAGTGGGGATAAAGTTTATAATTGTTTCACAATTTTAGTAAGAGGGTTGTAGCTAAATAATTTTTCATGTAAAATAAGACAATAAGCAGAAGTATCTTTTTTAATTGCATTGTGTGTCTCAAATTCAATTCTCATTACTACGGATCCCGTTTGAATTGTTTCTTTTTGATGGGAGCAATCAATATGTGTAATAGGACAAATGTTTTTGAATTGTTCAGGATTAAAAATGGGTTCATTTGGAACACCATAGTAAGACTGTCTAAAGTTGGCAAACATTTCGTATAAAGCAGAAAATTTGTTTTCTTCGAAATTTAAGTACAAATCGTGATAAGGATATCTTTCAGAATTTAAAAATACTCTAATATTTGACAAGGTAATATTGTCAAATTTACTCATATCTTTAGCAATTTTCCCTTTTCTGTTTTCTTGAAAGCCAATCACAACATGACGAGGAGCTTCTAGTTTACTAGTTGTTTTTACCGGCCATGTGTGACGGGTTGTTTCGGTTAGAGAAGAATATTCAACAGGTTCCCAACTCCTAAATCCTATCAATATATCTTTATTTGATTCTAATATTTTTGATAGAGCAAGTTGTTGTGGCATATCAACTAGAATGTGAGGAACTTTCCAATAAATTTTATCGAAAATAACCAATGGAGTGTCAGGAGCACTAACGGGGTGTGCCGGATCTTCTTCGAAGATAACACCATCTAAATCATCAGTTGATCTAATAAGAACTAATTCCTGTTTCATATTCATAATAATTTTTCTGTAATCCTCAAAAAATCCTAAAAGCATTTTTAGTGGTATGGATACAGAGAATTTTCCATCATTATCAACTAAAATTGTATCTCTTCTATCTTCTTTTCGATGTGGAAACCAACCTGCATTTTCCAGTTTTAAACTTTCGTTGGTATTGTGGGAAAGGTAGCTTTTTAAGGTTGATGCTAATCCAACATTTCTTATTGAATCTATAGTAATTCCGTTTAGTTCATAGCGGATTTCTCTGAACAAAAAGGCTGTATCATTATTAATAAATAGCAATTCTTTTTTATATTTATCTTCTGTATTAGTAAATTTTCCTTCGATATAACTATCTGATGGTAGAGTGTAAGCATCGAGTTCTTGAATTGGGATCCTTATTTCATCATTGTAATTGAATTTTGAAGAAATATATGGTTGATATGTGTGAAGCTCTGAACTAACGATGGAATTGTCTACATAAAGCTTTTCGTTTACGTTTAATATGTGCATTATTTTAAAACAGTGAAACCCAAAGATGTGAGAAATTTACGATTATCTCGTCTTAACTTGTTGGTGTTGGATTTGATACTGAACTGTTGTTTAGTCTTTTTCTCTTTATAAGTTTTTATTTTGTTGATAGTGGTAGGTGCAAGTCTCATTCCAAGGGCTCTATTATATCTAACAACCATTTTATATGTCACTAGTTTGTAAATGTAACCTTACTGTTATAGTTTCTCCTCTAAAACTGATAAGTTCTCCGTCTTGATCAACTATTTTAACGGTTATATTGTTAATTGCTTTGACGCTAACTGGAAAATATAAAATGGGCAAAGGAGATTCCACTATTTTATAGCCCGGAGATACAGTTGGATAAAACTGGTGAATAATATGAACAGGTTTACCATTACTGTAAGAACCGACACAAATATTACAATCAATACAAATAGCATTCACCTTAGTTATTTTTGCAACATTATCTGATTCTTCCTCTTTCATAGCTTTCAGTATCCTGCTATTAAAACCCAACATTCTTCCTATCGAATCTTCCTTGGTAAAATAAATTTTTCTACTACACATTAAAAAAGTGTTTAGAGTGTTAACATTTGCTTTTAAAAGAAAAAAAATTTTTCATTCGAAAATAAATCTTCTATACTTTCTCTTATGTATGCTTCTATATCTGTAATGTCATAAGTTCCGTCGGGAATAATTACTTTATTATCTATATAAAATTTATTATATCCTTCTTTTATATTGGGAACAGTCATAAACGTTTCAAAATCAGCTAAACCCAGGTAATATTGTTTTTCATCCTCTAAATATATGGGCGGATTAAAATCAGCAGACAAAACAGAACTGTTTCCTATATGGCAGTTGTGGTGGACATTGCAGTTTATTTATGAATGAGATATTACAACAAATAATGAGTTTATATATTTTTTTGCAAAAATTTTAGGGATAGTTGACCACAGTTATATGAATTAAATTTTTGTTTGTTTTCATAAGTATAAAATACATCCACTTTGCCATTCGAATTAAAATATTTGAGAAGTTCAAAAGGTGGTTTTAAATTTCCATAACTATTAAAATATATTACATTTTTGTTATTTTTAATATAAGCAGTCCAATGAGATCCTTTATTTTGTTTTTTATCCAAATTTACAATACCACACTCTTTCAGATTAATTTTTTTTGGAAGTTCATCGAGCATAAAAACACCTCTAAAGCCAGCTATTTTTAACAGCTTTACATATTTAATAATATCATTGTTCGTAAGTGCTCTTTTTGGAAAACTTATTTTGAGTTTTTTTTTGTCTGATTGCTTTCATTTTGACTGATCCTCCTTTATAAGGTCTAATAAATAGTCCTTTTCCTTTATATGGTCTAATATATAATCCTTTGCCTTCTTTAGAAGCATTTTCCATTGCAATATTATGCCTATGTATTTCTTCTAGTTGCTGTTTAGCTGCTTTAGCATCATTTACTGCCTTAGCAATTCCTGCCGCGCCTCCACCTAGTGCACCCAGGGCGCCAAGAATGGGAAACAAAAGAGGTAGAAATCCTCCAACTTTTTTGGGTGTTCGAATAATACGTTTTTTTTCTCGATTTAAGTTTATCCCCTTTTTTATCTTTAAATCCCATACCGAACTTCTTTTACCCTTCATTATTCCTGCAACACTTAGAGCTGCAATTTTTTCACCAATAGAAGAATCCTTAGCTTTTACCCCATCCCAGGCTTTTTTTTTATAATATTTGGTCAGATATGTGTCTTCTTGATAAATCTTCAGTCTGAGAGTATGATATATCGTGTTCTTTACAAGCGGAATCCAATGGATTTATACCAACGTCACCTCTAGTTAATCTTTTCTCCAAGTTGGTTCCTGGACCACAATAATTATATCCTGGTATATGAACTTCGAAGGGTAGTTTACTAATTAATTTATTTACTAAACCAGAGCCTTTTCTATTACGTCTTTTGATAGTTTTTTTCAACTTATGCCGACCCACAGTCATTGAAGTTCTTTTTATACTAAAAACACATTGACATTTTTCTGGTATAAATACTTTTACAGCTAAAAATATTTACTAGTGTGATTAAGAATGAGGATTGAAAAACAAAAATTCTCTTTACCAGTAAATAATCATGACGAAAATTTTTTAAGTAAACAGTTGAGAAAGCATGCTGACTTATTTTGCGGTGGTTCAAAAAGAGGACTCATAGTTGGTTGCAGTGGTAGCGGTAAAACCAACGTTATGCTTACACTGCTCGAGCATCCTAATGGAATTAGGTTTGCAAATGGCTATGTTTATTCAAAGTCATTAGATCAACCAAAATATGAATATTTAAGAAAGTTGTTAAAGCCTATGAAAGAAATTGGATACTTTGAATATGATAGCAATGAGAACATTATTTCACCTCATGAGATAAAGCCAAATTCCGTTATCATTTTTGACGATATTCCTTGTCATAATCAATCTATTATTAGGGACTATTTCACGCATGGAAGGCATAGAAACACTGATTGTTTTTTTATTTTTCAAGGATATTCCTCAATCCTTAAACGTCTAATTCGAGAAAATTCCAACATATTAATTTTATTTAAACAGGACTTTTTGAGTTTAAAATATATATATATATATATATATATATATTTAAAATATATATATAACGACCACTGTATATTGGATATGACATTTGATCAGTTTAAAAATATTTGTGCTAACTGTTGGATGGATCCATATGGCTTTCTTGTAATTGACAAAGATTGTGAAGTAAATCACGGCAGATACAGGAGTAAATTCGATTCCTTTATATATTTATAAAAGTGAAAAATTTGCAGTTTTATTTCATTTAAAACTTGTACAGCATGGATAAACGTTTAGCTAGAGAATTAATAAAACCGAGACAAGCCGTGAAGCAGAAATATCGAAGCTTGAAATTAGCTACTTCTACCGCTCAGTCTGAATTAGAACAAACTTATAGACCAATAACACAACCTCTTAAACCGCTAATTTCAAATATTGGTAAATCCGAACCATTCGATTTAAAAGAAGAGAGAGTTTCAAAGTATGAAGAATTCAAAACACCTACAAAGCTTTATAAAACATCAACTCCGACGAAAACTATTCAGAAAACAGGAAAAACTCCGTTATTCCCCACAGAACTACCAACATTTTTAGATGACAGTAGTATCACTTCTTCCTCTTCTGTAGTACAACCATTGACATCAACTCTTATAGCGGAAACTTCAGATCCTTCTAGTGACACAACAACAAATTTAAACTTGTCAGACATATTGGAACAAACTAGAAAAACAATTCAAACCTATGTTGGTACACCGTCATATAAAGATTACTTAGCAGATTTTCATGAATTATCTAGATCATATATTGATGAGGGTGTGAAAGATACACAACATAAATTTGACCATTATTATGGAATAGTTCATGACCTCGAAACGGATAAGTTTTCTTTTGGTTTAACACAGATACCGGTAGAAATTATTGGAAAAGACATTAAAGTGGGAGGAATAACGTACACAGGCACGCCAGGTTTATACGAATTGCTTTTCAAAAAAGAACCGAAAGGTTATAAGAAGGAAGATTTAGATAATTACATGAATATTCTAGCTAAAACAAATGTATATCGTAGGAATTTGGATTCAAATGAACAAGTTGAAGGAAATACATCACACAAATATGTTACAATAATAGGACCATATTTACAAAGAAAGGGGATTACAAAGACAAAAACCTTGCAAAGATTAGTTACAGCATTTAACAAACCAAAACCTCCGTTTAGAACAACTAGAGCCAAAACAACAGGAAAGGGATTAATTTTGAAAACAAACAGATCAAATACAGACTATGTATACTGGAATAATGTAAACGAAATTGTTGATAGGCTACGTTTATTAATTTCATCAAGTGATGTGGGAAATAACGCTCATAGTAACGAGATTATCTCTATTATTGAAGAATTAAGAGAAGATAAAGTTATACTATAAATAACAGCTATTAAATATAATCATATTTATTGTTTAATGAAAGCTCAACATGACAGTTGATAAATTTGGACGCCATATTTCAAAACGTCAATTAATAAATTCTGCTTCTTTGGAAAATACAATTTATTCAAATATTGAAAGTAAAATTTTCAACAATTTTAAGTTAGATTTTATTAAACAAAATCAAGAGGGAATAAGTGACATTAATAATTTAAAAAGGAGATTAGGTGAAAATGAAAGAAATAATGAAATCTTTGCTAAAAAGCTTAAGGTTTTTGAAGAAAATTTTTTAAAGTATGAAAACCAAATTAAAGGATGTTATACCTCAATTGAAAACGTTAATAAACAGATGCTAACGCTAAATCAAATAATAATAAACAGTTGCTAACGCTAAATCAAATAAGTAAAGATTTGCAATTTTTAAATGAACATGTTAAAAAGGAAGACAAAAAATTATGTGATGATATCAACAAAATTATTAAAATAATGGAAACAAATATAAGAGAAGTAATAATTGAAAAACACAAGGAAAAGATTAAACAATTAAGAACTTTTATAAAAAGGTTAGATGATGAAAAAAAAAAATCAAAATAGTATTCTTAACAGTAGAACAATTGACCAACTCTCTTTGGAAGAAAAACAACAATATATTTCCTTTGGAAAAATAATGTCTAGTGTAATTAAGAAATTAGAACAAGAATTAAATAAAACAGAGGAGGAATTCAAAAATAGTGATAGTAGATCAACTACTTTCTTAACTGGAGAGATAAAAAACTCCTTTAATGCTTTAGAAAGGGAGATTACTAAAATTGGTAAAGTTTTAAATGAAAAAAGTTATACAATACAAATTGATAAATTGAATGAATGGGAAAAAACATATAAAAGTTATATTTCGAATTATTACAAAACATAGAAATTGAACTTCCTTTAAATTGAATAAACAAGTTTGTTGTCATGTCAACCGTTAAACAGCAAGTCGTTAATGAATTATATAAACCTGCTAGAAAAAACTACAAACGCAGAAGGGTGATGGTGAAAGGGTTAAATGATCTTTCTCAAGCTGATTTGGTTGAAATGTTACCCTATGCCAAATTTAATAAGGGATTTAAATATATCTTGATTACCATAAATGTATTTTCTAAGTATGTCTGGGCCGAACCGGTAAAATCTAAATCTGGAAAAGACGTAACAGCGTCAATGAAAAAAATATTAATCAGTACAAAAACTCCACCAAAAAACTTGCAAACGGACAGAGGGAGAGAGTTTTTCAATGTAAATTTTCAAAATTTGATGCAACAATTTCGAATTAACCATTATAGCACGTTTTGCAATTTGAAAGCGAGTATAGTAGATAGAGTGAACAGGACTTTAAAGAATAATATGTGGAAAATATTTAGCATTCAAGGAAATTACAAATGGTTTAATATATTAGCGGATATTGTAAAAGAATATAACAATACAAAACATTCTTCAATAGGAATGAAGCCAAAACAAGTAAATAAAACAAATGAAAAGAGAATCTTGAAATCTGCATTTACTCATGCTAAAACGTTAGATATAAAATCTCCAAAGTTTCAAGTGGGTGATCACGTACGCATAAGCAAGCATCGAGAGGCATTTTCGAAAGGTTACACACCAAATTGGTCAAATGAGATATTCCATAAAGAAGTTAAGATGACAAACCCCTGGACATATTTAATTCAAGACGAAGATAATTAGGACATTCTGGGTGGTTTTTATGAGCAAGAATTACTAAAAGTAAAGCATAACTATGTGTATCTTATTGAGAAGATTTTGAGAAGGAAAGGAAACAAAGTTTATGTGAAATGGTTAGGACTTGATAAAAAATATAATACATGGATTGATAAAAAAAATATTGTTTAATTAAATTGAAATTAAATTTTAGTTAAATTTGTTTTATTTCTGTTCCTCACTTTATGCTTTAGCTGATACAAATTACAATGTCTGAAAAGTACCTATTCTTATGTGCTAATTAATTTCAAATAAAATTCACATTTGAGAAATTAAAATTTTATTAAGTAAAACATCAAATACAATTTTTATTAATACGTGTCAAATATATTTTATTTCTATGTTCCTCAGATAATATCGAATCTAGAATAAGTTTACAATCATTTATTCTTTTTTCAAAACGGAGTCTATCTAAGTACCACATCTGAAAGTTACTCCTACGGGCTTGTCTGTAAGCAAAGCTCCACTTCACTAACACATGCACCTTATTGTTCTCTTCCAGAAAATATATTGTTTTCTACGTAATATTTTCTTTTTGATCCATTTTCATTGTTTTCTTCGTAATATTTTCTTTTTGTTCCATTTTGCTTCAATTTGTTTTCCATTTCTTCAGGATATAAAGCAAGTAATTCCATCATAGTTGAAACATTTTCACTGTTAGGATTATGTGTTGGACTTATTATATTATAAACATGCGTACACAGGTCGCCACAATCAGCTGAAATATTATTTTGAAATATGTATTGAATTCTTGCCTTTTAACTATAGATAATCTATAATCAATAATTTCCTTCAATCGCCACAAATTGTCCAAAGACTCTTGTCCTAAGTATATGAAGTGTGGGCCTTTTGTAATTTGCAGAACAGGTATATCATTTATTTTCTGGACCTGCAGATGAATGTTGTTTATCTTCACACTGGTTTGATCAACTTGAGGAAAGTAGAAATTGTTTACAATAATTCCTTGATGAATACAAATGTCTTTCCAATTTTCTTCGGTTAGTGCGATTAAAAATCCAGTTTTTCCACCAATTACAATTTTTGGAGAAAAATCATTTAAACTAATGCCAACAAGAACAAATTTTGACAAAGAATTATTTAAAAAATAAATTTTTGAATTAAGAAGCGTTTCTAAAGGCTTATGAACCACGGCGTTGTTCATAATGACTAAACGAGACTGAAACATATTGCGTTATTCTTGTACTTAAATATTCTCATCCCCACTTTCTTTAAAGTTTCGATTAAAATGGATTAATGAAAAAATAGATTTCCAGTTTGAAATTTGTAATAAAGATAAATAATTAAAAGTTTAATGTAACACTAATGATGGAAAAGTAATAATTTTTGAATCCGTCATAATAATTGGTACAGTTAGGGGTTATAATATGTAACTGATTATTTTTAAACTCTAACCTTTCGATCCAATTTGTTTCAAAAATAGATCGATTTGGATAATGATACAAAATTTTAAAAAATTTACTTGCATTTTCATCTCCATTTATTCGTTCCATCCAACTAATTGTACTATTGTTAATTAATCCAATTTTCATAAATTTACAATATTTACTTAGAGTGACGTCTGTTTTATTAGAAAAACATATTTCACACTGTGTTACGCCAGGGGGATGATGAACATAAAAAACATTTTGGAAAATAAAATAAAGAAGAATGAATTGCGATCTACTGATAGTCATTGAAACAATTTAATAATTATATTTCAAATTTATTAACATTAAGCAGATACTTTCACCACGAAAGCAAAAGTAGTTGTAAAAAAATAACAATTAAATACTTAATTTAAAGATATGTAAAAGTTCATAAATAAGGATATTAATAATACTATATAAAATGTGTAGTTTGAAGACTTATTTTGAATGGTTACAATTATTCGATTCCTATTTTTCCATAAACAGTTATTTAAATCACAATTCCTAGCAAATTTCTTATGCTCCACAATAGGATAATCATAACTTAACCAATCAAAAATTTCAATACCACAATAAAAACATTTACAAATACCATTGATTGAAATATAGTAAAAGCCAGCTCCAGCCAACCCTTCTGGGCTCAATTTTCCTATCCATTTCTTAAAAGTGGAAAGTCGTTTTTCATATGTTTTAAAATAACTGTTATCAATTTCTTTGTCAAAAGTTTCTAAGCACATTTTGTGAAAGGCTTATGAAGACTAACTTTAGTTTCAAAAACAACAAATTTAAATACCTTATAATATCTACATAAATATATCTAAATCTTCATGTTCTGCATTCCATTGATACAAAGGAATATCTTGGTGTCCCCAAGCTAATGTATTAAAACTATAGGGAATTTTATACATCTTATCATCTTCAGAACTCAAAGCCAATTTATTAATTAATTCGGTGAAAATTGTGTGTTGTCTAGATCGAAAAACATACATTGAACAAAAGGTTTTAGAATGATTTTCAACAACATCTTTATAATGAATAAAATCCAACTGCTTTTTAATGGCACTTTTCTTAACAGCTTTTGCTTTTTTTGTTAAACTATTTTCCGTTTTAATACAATATGCTTTTGCTCCAGTACCAAAGAAAGCAGTAATGGGTTCACCAGCATATTCATCTTTGAATTTTCCTATAACTGACTTTGGTAATAGGCATTTCATGAATATTACCAAATTCATAATTAGATGTATCAAATTTGTGAATATTTTTTATCATGTCAGAATAAATATTTGGAGTTGTGACTTCTAAAATGAACGAATCGGTATCGGTGTATAAAAGTAAAATATTTTCCTGATAAAGAGGTTTTAAAAAATTATAAAAGAAATCATACATGACAGTTTTAGATATATCTAATATTGAGAAGCCTACATATATTGGTTTATTGTAAGTAACTTGAATCTTTTGCATTTGAATAGCTATCAAATTTTCAGAAAATATTATTAAGTCCTTGAAATATGGTTTTGCAATTAAATTCTCAGCACCATCTTTTCTTCTATTTTTTTCCCACTCTGTAACAAGTCTTACGTCAATTCTCCTATCAACATTTTCCATAGTCTTGCCATAAATACTATTATTTGCCAACTTGTAAGTGTTACGATCAAATTCATTCTTTGAATCATTTTTTAATCTTGAATTCAAGTCTATATATTTTTTCAACCAATCAGATTGAGAAAACTGTAAAACTCTATGAACTTTAGTCAACTTGAGTCCATGTTCCAAACATTGTTTTAATAACTGATAGTGAATAACATATTTTGATTTATCATTTAATCAAATTATGTATTTAGTTGGCTTTAAAGGATCAAAATTTAAAAGAAATGGATTATTAGCTTCAGATTTTCTATAAATGCAAGAGCTCACACCACCGCGAACGCTTTTTTTTTAAAAGTGTATCATATCTGGATCTATTACAAATTCTAACTCTATTCCAGTGTAACGCAAACACGCCTCTCAGAATAAACCTGGAAAAGTGTAAAAATGAGCTGGATCGAGCTTATATGTGGATAAACAAGTGCTTCTAAAATTTTCAAAAATATCTGCCAAAAGTAAAATATCAGAGAGTAAGTAAAGGTCGGAGTATTGACCAAGAGATTCACATTTAAACAATTGCCAAACCTTTACAGCTCTTTGATATTCTGCATCACTGATGTGCTCATCCGTTAAAGTATTATAAAATTGCTCTTTCTGAGGTAAAGTTGTTTCTTCTAATTTTAAATAATCATCAATATAATTGTAAGGAAATACACCTTTTTGGCGAATAAGTTTAAATTTTTCTTCATCATTGAAATTTTTTTTTATTTCTTTACATTGTTCATCTTTTAAGCTTTCAGAGAGTTTTGATAAAGAATGGGATAGAAATTGAAAAGAATCAATGAACCTTAACGATATATTTTTTTTCTTATCCTTTTGTGTCTTTTTATCAAAATAGTTATCCACATGAATGAGCTTTTCAAATGAAATATATTTTTCCTTGTTTTGTGCGATAACTTGTTCTGTTGTTCTTTGTTTAAGCATAATTTTTTAAGAAATAGATGAGAATCATAATTACGCAAATTATGCAATATAACTGGAATAAAGTTAGGTATTCTGTAATTTATGTTGTAGAGTGAATGAGCTGGACCTCTATAAAGACCAGTTATATGACAATGATCTGCAATCCTGTCATTTAAAAGAGGGTTATTACAAATATGACAAACTGTTTCATAGTTATGACAAATTTTGTCCAGTTCGTTCAAAGGAATCATCTTTTTAGGAACCTTTAAAAATTTATTGTATATGTTATACACATCTCTTTCTAAAGAATTTATAAATAATGTATCACAATTTTCACCTCTATATCTTTCAAATTTAGAATAATTATCGTCGAAGGAACATTTAATGTAATAGGCAAATGACTGTGGAATATGTTCATATTGTTTTAAGGTGTATGAAGTATTAGGATTTTTGTCAACATTGTCATTATTTAAAGGCTTTAAAATGCATTCAAAATCTGCATACATCACGAAAGGAACTTTCATTTGTTTATGATAATTTACAAATTTCAAAATATTATCATATGAATAGTTTCCAAACTTATCTTTTATTAATTCTTTAGAAGGTAGGTTAATTCGTTAATGATCACAATCATAGCTATTGTGTTGTAATAAATTTTCTTCTGTAGGGAAATATTGTAAACAACCGTCGCAAATATATTTTTTTCCGTGATGTTTAGACTAATTTTGATAAATCTTTAATATAGCAATAATGAAAAGTTTTTTCATCGTCATCACTTATTAACAATAAATTGACATGTTGATTTTTTTTATTCGATGAATAATAAAGTGGACCAATTACTTCATACCCCTTTTTAGGATTTATAATTTCTAACCCATATACATTAATAGAAATGTTATTTTTTTCTTCAAAAATCTTAATGTTCTTTAGCAACATTGGAAATTCTATACCTGACATATCCAAAACAGAAGAGTAGTGTGGGTAGGATGAAGTTTCAAAATCTAATCCGCTTGGTTGGTGAAGAGCAGACACAACTGCCCAGACGAAGCAAAAGTTGTCATCATTCCTAATGTTGATCACAGCTTGACGTCTCTTGATCTCTTGAGGAAGTTCGATAAAAGATGAGGCTCTCAGCGGATTGTGCTTGTTAACATTAATGTCCAAATGGAGTAAATTCATCAAACCCCTCCTGCAACGTAAAAATTAAAAAATAACTTTTTTTGTTGCTGTTGTAAAATAGAAAGTAAATTCTTTACCTGAACCTCTTTCTGCAAATTCGTCAGCTTTCTGGTCAATAATGGTGCAGATTTGCTCTAAAAGTTCTTTTGTCTGATCTCCCTGGCAAATGACTTGGAACGGTGCATTAAAAGATTTGACATCATAGCTGTCGCTGCTGGGGTTAAAATAGAAACCGAACAGTTCCATATTTAGCTTGATACATTTATGTTTCTGCAGTTCTTGATCTATTAGATGTACAATTTTGTATTCCAAATGTTGAAAATATTCTTTCACATTTATAAAGTTTTGGAGTGAGGAAATCCTATAAGATATTATTTGTTCCCTGAATGCCGACTTGATAATTTCAACACCTTCCTCCTTCCTTCCTATTTTAAAATTGTTCTTGTGCACACTAGATCGAAGATGTCCACCCCATAGACTTTGGTTTATATTTTTCTTGCATTCCTTTCAATATTTTACAATATTTGTATAATCTATAAATTAAGAAAAAATATTTTACAAAATAAAAAATGAAAATTAAAATGTTCTTACATTTAACAAGCTTTGGTTGTTTCAACCAACTAGTGAGTGTTGTGGAATTTCCGCAAACATGTTTTTTAATATGTCGCAATAAATTATCCTTTCTAGTGAAGACTTTATTACATGTTACACACTTATGCATTTTTGAAGTTTTCTAGATAATAATAATGAAATTAATATTGTGCATTTTTATTTGGTTATAGTCAAATTTTGAAAAAAGCAATTGCATTTTTTGAAGTTTTCTGGATAATAATAATAAAATTAATATTGTGCATTTTTATTTAGTTATAGTCAAATTTTGAAAAAAGCAATAGAAATTAATTGACTTTATGAATCCATTTTTTCAAATGAGTCAACTAATTTGTCGAAGGCCTGTTTAACATAATTCACCGTACTTGCGTCTCCCTGTTTAATTGTGATCAAATCAGTTAAATTTTGAATAGCGAAACCCAGACACTTAAGGTTTGGTACTTGTTTTTTATTTTTTTATTAATTTTAAACTTTTTTTTAATAATAAATGATGGTTTTGAAATTGAATTTTGCTCAACTGGTGAATTATTAACAGAAATATCCAAAGTTAAATTTGCTTCAATTTGTTTTCTTGCGAATCGGAATTTTCTGCAATATCACATGGTGAATTAAT